>VZRW01010517.1:69255-97150 GCA_013398125.1 Aegotheles bennettii
TTCTTCTCCCCCTCTTCCTTCTCCTCCTCCTCTTTCTTCTCCCCCTCTTCCTCCTTCTCCTCCTTCTTCTTCTCCCCCTCTTTCTTCTCCTCCTTCTCCCCCTCTTCCTCCTTCTCCTCCTTGTGTTCATGACCCCTGAGAGCCTTCAGACTCTGTCCTGGGGCAGCGTCCTGCAAGAAGGTGGTGGACACGTTGCCACCAGCATGGAGGATGCCTTCTCCCAGCTCTGCCCTCCTGGTTTTTGGCTGTGAGCAAGAACTTGTGCAGCTCCAGAGGAGAGTTGTGATCATTTGTGCCCGGGCAGCTGCTGGCTCAGCGGGGTGGTGTGTCGGTGGGCTTAGCACGTCAGAGATGGGGATTGCAGTGTCAGCAGTGGCTGATGTTAATCAGGAGCTCTGCTCAGCCAGGAGACAGCCCAGCAGGGCACTGCCTCGGGTGGGGAACGCAGCACTGGCACCAGGTGAGCCGTGCCCGCACCTCGTGTGATCCATGTGTGGTCCTCCATGGGGCTCTGCCTGGGGGTTCTGGCACCCTGGGGCAGGATGGGGGTGTGGGGAAGGCCAGTAGGAAAGTGATATGGGAATAATCCCTGCTGAGGTTCAGCCTTGGTACCCCAAGGGCTGTGTTTGCCTCTTGCCAGGGCTGATGCACTGAGATGCTTCTCCTGTGAGCTGGCAGGGCACACTCAGCCCTGACAGCCACCCATGTCCTGGGCTGCATCCCCAGCCCTGTGAGCAGCAGGATGAGGGAGGGGTTTCTCCCCTTCTGCTCTGCTCTCCTGGGACCCCCCCTGCAGTGCTGGGTCCAGCTCTGGGGTCCCCAACACAAGAAGGACACAGAGCTGTTGGAGAGAGTCCAGAGGAGGCCACGGAGATGCTGTGGTCCTCAACGCAAGAAGGACATGGAGCTGTTGGAGAGAGTCCAGAGGAGGCCACGGAGATGCTCAGGAGGCTGGAGCAGCTCTGCTCTGGGGACAGAGTGGTGTCAGACCCACACCTACCATCTCCACCATTTTTTGTGCAATGCCATTGGGGGTGTTGGGACCTGGTGGGGCTCAGCCAAACAGCTGCTTTCAGGCTCTCTTGTTGCCATCAGCCCCAGGGAAGAGCAGCTCTCCTGTGCCTGCATCCTCCATCCAGCTGGGATGCTGGTGAGCCAGCTGAGGGTCACCCCAAGGATGTTGGCCAGATTTGCCCCTCTTTAAGCAGGGGCTGATCTGGATGTTTGCCTGGATGCTGATCTGGATGTTTGTCTCTGCTCCTGCTCCTGGTTGTGTCTGGCCAGCGTGGCCTCGGGCCACCAGCCCGGCTGTGGGTGCCATCGCTGTCACGCGGGGTGACTGCGCTCAGGGCCGTGTCCTGCTGCATTCTGACTGCTTGTGTGAGGGGATTTGGGATTCAGGGTGGCTCCATCCTTGTGTTTTCCCATTTGCTTTCTGCTGAGATGATTTTGGGGGCGTGGGGGGTGTGTGAAGGACAAATGCTCTGCCTGTCCCACCGCTCTCAATCCGAAGGACTCTTTGTGCTGTGCCACGTGCCTGCAGTGCTGACACGGTGGGAATGTGCTCAGAGCTAAACAGGATCCCAGTTCGCCCTTCCCTCGGGGCTGTTGTGCAGGGAGCAGCAGCACAGATGTGTCCCGGGGTTTTGATGACTCCAGGAAGGAAGGGAGCACTCATCTCCCAGGCACCGGGCGCGTGCGGAACGGCGCTGCTCTTCTCCAGTGAATGGAGTGATGGCTCTTGCTGTGTGAGTCACTGCTGAAGGAGAGATGATTGAACCCATCTGGCAGTTCCCTTCTCTCGTGTCACTTCTGGGTGATGACGTGGTCCTTGTCCCATGTGGGCAAAGGAAGGAGCTGGTTGAGGAGCAGGAGATTTTGCTTCCCTGGTAGGTTTTTTCCTCCCCATAGGTTTGGTTCACAGGGCTGTTCCTCTGGGATGCTCAGGGCAGGTGGGACTGAGTGTGTTCCCTCAGGAACTCAGAATCACAGAATCCTAGGGGTTGGAAGGGACCTCGAAAGCTCATCCAGTGCAACCCCCCTGCCAGAGCAGGGTCACCTAGAGTCCATCACACAGGAACGCATCCAGGTGGGGTTTGAATGTCTCCAGCCAAGGAGACTCCACAGCCTCTCTGGGCAGCCTGGTCCAGTGCTCTGGCACATCCATCAGCATTGCCTTGGAGGTGGTGAAACACTCTAGGACCTCCCTGGGAGGTTGTCATCTCCCGTGGCTCAGGCTGTGGGGTGGAAATCTGGCGACCATTGACACTTCCAAGCTGATTAACTTCACCTCTGTGTTCTTTGTGTGGAACATGGACTGTGGGCTCCCCTGGAGGACCCGGGTGCCCATGGGTTTGTGACCCCACCACCTTGACAGGACATGGCTGACCTGGGGGGATCGTTTTCAGCTGCATAAATAACCTGCAGGCTGTTGGTGACTTCGCTGTTCACCTGCCACGAGGTGAAACCTGATGTATTGGCTGTGACAAATGTGTGCCAGGTGCCTGTGGTGGCAGTGACCGCTGGGCACGGGGACAGACCACGGAGCTGGTGGCACCACATCTCACCTCCTGCTCCCCAGCAGGACCTTGCTGGCACTTGGCCTCTTCCTCCGCGGGGATTTGCAGGAGCCTCCTGGGTGCTTTTCCAGGAGAACACAGGCTCTTTGGAATACCTGGGCTGTGCTTCCTTGGCTTGGCAGCCCCACCGTCCAACGCTGGATCAGGACCTGCTACAACAGCTCACTCCAGCCATGGAGAGGAGGGGAAGCCATCTCAGTCCCTCCTGCCACTCAGCTGCAGGGGACACTGGGCTTCATGGGGACCTTGTTGTTGAGGATTGTGGAGTCTCCTTCAGGAGACAATCTCCACAACTCCTCCAGGTTGTGGAGTCTCCTTGGCTGGAGACATTCAAACCCCGCCTGGCTGCGTTCCTGTGTGATGGACTCTAGGTGACCCTGCTCTGGCAGGGAGGTTGGACTGGATGAGCTTTCGAGGTCCCTTCCAACCCCTAGGATTCTGGGATTCTGTGATTCTTGCACCTGTGGACGGATGGAGCTTGGTTTTATCTCTGGTGACCTGCCCGAATTGCAAGACAAGTGCTGAGCACCGGCTGAGATGTTCAGGGGGACCCAGCAGCCCTGCCAATTAGCCTTGAAGCTTTCTTAATTACCTTCAAACCAGCTTGCTTGTGGAGCAGGAGAGCACCCTGACTGCTGCTCTCCAACCCTGATGCCATCCAGCTCCATCCCCATGGCCAAAGCTGGAGCAGGTTGTGCCACCTCCTGCACCCTGCCATCCCCTGGGATGCTGTGTAGGGATGGGCACGGTCCTGTGCAGCTCCCTCTCCTCCTGTCTGCTGGAGGGTTGGGCAGGGAGACCTCTGGGGTAGCGACGGATAAAGCTGATGGAGGCAGGGTGGGATGGGAAGGAGAAGTCACCTTTTTCTCCAGGAGGCACCGGAAGCAGCCGACTGCCCCTGTGATGGACCCCACACCGAGGTGTTGGTGGGTGGCTGCCCAGAACCCTGCACGCACAGCACTGCTGTTCCCTGTCCTTCCCTGTCCCTGCAGGGCTGGGCTGGGGGTAGGAGCAGCCCCGCTGGGCAGGACCAGAGCAGATGGTGCTGCCTGAGCTCCACCTTCATCCAGATGCTGCTAAAATGCAGCAGCTGCATCACAGTGGTGATGCCTTGGGGGGAAATTGGGCATTCGAGACCCCCCCCTGCAGTGCTGGGACCAGTTCTGGGGTCCCCAGCACCAGAAGGACACGGAGCTGTTGGAGAGAGTCCAGAGGAGGCCCCGGAGATGCTCAGGGGGCTGGAGCAGCTCTGCTCTGGGGCCAGGCTGAGAGAGTTGGGGGGGTTCAGCCTGGAGAAGAGAAGGCTCCAGGGAGACCTTGGAGCACCTTCCAGTGCCTGAAGGGGCTCCAGGAAAGCTGGAGAGGGACTGGTGCCAAGGGCAGGGAGTGATGGGCCGAGGGGGAACGGGTTCCAAGTGCCAGAGGGGAGATGGAGATGGGATGGGAGGGAGAAATTGTTTGGTGTGTGGGTGGTGAGAGCCTGGCCCAGGGTGCCCAGAGAAGCTGTGGCTGCCCCTCCCTGGCAGTGTTTGTGGCCAGGTTGGATGGGGCTTGCAGCACCCTGGTGTGGTGGGAGGTGTCCCTGCCCATGGCAGGGGGTGGCACTGGATTGGCTTTGAGGTCCCTTCCAACCCAAACCAGTCTGGGATTCTCTATGGGGTGTGACATGGTCTACCCCACGCTGCAGGGACACTGGGGGGGGTATCTCTGCAGATGATGATGATGGTGGTTATTCAAAGGCTGGACCCTCAGGTGCTCCTCACCCTGCAGCTCACGGGGGAGTTGCTCTCCGTGTGCTCTCCTTTGTTCTCCGTTCCTCAGGAGCCTCCTGCCCTTGCTGAGGGTTCCTGTGTCCCTGCAGCAGTGCTCCATGGATTTGTGGCTGTGCCTTGCTCACAGCCCGGGTGGGTTCAGCTGTCACTAAATTTAGCTGCTGCTCTGTCAGGGCTTTGTAAGCTGGATTGGAGGTGTTGCTCCTGTCATTATTGTCACCTTCGGGACGCCGAGCTGGGGATTAATGAAGTGACCGCGCGGTGACCTGGGGTGCTGTTGTTTGGGGCAGGTTTGTGTCCCCTGTCCTTGCCTTAAGCCACACCAGCACCTCTCCATGGCCACTGCTCGTGTCCCTGTGGTGTCCCCCCCGTTGCTCCTCAGCTGCCTCCTCGGGTGGTGCTGGCAGGGTCATGGCCATGGAGAACCACTGTCCACCTTCATCCTGGGTGGTCTGCAAGAGCTGTCACTGTTGGGGACAATGTGAGTGGGGAAGCAGAAGGTCCAGGCTCCCCCCAGGTGCTCCCAGCCCCTGTTTAAGGTCAGGTGGGAGCTGGGGGGACGTTGGGTGGCTCCCCAGCCCTTCAGCCCCTGGCTTCTCCCAGAGGAGGAGAAGGCAGGAGGAGGATGAGTGTGGGCACAGCCCTTGAGCAGGTGGTGGCTGAGCCGTTGTGGCAGGGTTGGTGGCAGAGGAGGGCAGCAGAGCCCGGGTTCATCCTGGCACGGTGCAGAGTGCTGAGCCAAACCCATCCGAGGTGAGGGCTCAGCAGTGGGGGCAGGAAGGGATTTGTCTCCTTCCTTGGGTCAGAGCTTGTGTGAGACCTTGTCACGCCATCTGCTCCAGCCGGGCCTCCAGCCAGGGGCTGCTCGTGCTGCTGTGGGCAGGGCTGGAGCATGGCCGGGGGGCCCAGGGTATGGTTGGGACACTGGGGACAGTGGGGACAGCATCTCCCACCCTTCAGCTCCTGTGGGACAGGGACACATTGAACTGAACCTCCGCCTCTCCTGGCTGGGCTGGGTCCTGCCCCGAGAAGAGACAAACCCTGGGGGCTGGGATCCCTTGGGAGTCTCTCGGTGGCCTCCACAGGGTCCCCATCAGGGGGACAGATCCCCGTGGTGCCGGTGCTGTGCCAGGGCATCCCAGCAGCTGCACTTCCCAGAGCTCCTGCGCTCAGAGCTGAGGTCCAGGGCAGGTTGGGCAGGGCCCCCCGTTTCTCTCGTGCCCTGCACCGGAGCAGCCTGGTGGTGCTGGAAATGTGGTGGCCATAGAATCATAGAATCATTATGGTTGGAAGGGACCTCCAGGGTCATCCAGTCCAACCTTTATCCCATCATATTCCTGACCATCAGACCATGGCCTCAAGTGCCTCATCAACCCGTTTGTTGAACACCCCCAGGGACGGTGACTCCACCACCTCCCTGGGCAGCCCATTCCAGTGCCCAACCACCCTCCCAGTAAAGAACTTCTTCCTAATCTCCAACCTAAACTTCCCCTGATGGAACTTGAGGCTGCTGGGTCCCTGCAGCAGCAGCAGTGCCTGAGCTGCCCCACCAAGAGCGCGTTGACACCCCCTGCTTGCAGATGGCCAAGGAACCCAGTTGAGGGGTGGTGGGGAGATCCCTCTTTGCAGTAACTCCCTGGGACACCCGTGGTGCTGAGCAGACGCCTGCTCATGGTGTGTGACAGCAGACACTGAGGGCCCAAGGGTTAAATCCTGCCATGGGATGGAGATGGCTGTCTGCCAGCCCCACCACACATTGCTGGGGGCTTTGCAGAGCACCCCAGGACCCCCAGCTGCAGGCTGGGTGCTGTCATTGGGGGTGTGAGCGGCCATGGGTGGTGGCCTGGCTGCTTTCACCCCTGTGCCAAGGGTCAGGAATTGGAAGGGACCTTGCTCAGAAGCCCCATCCCAGGGACCATGGAGCCTGACTGGTTTGGGGACCAGCAGGGTGGATCTCTGGTGCCTCTGGTGCTGCTGGGAGCATGCGGGTATCACCTGTGGGAAGTTGCAAATCCCATACTGGGATTGCTGGTGGGAGGATCTGGGCTTCAAAGCAGCAGCTCTGGGGCTTCTCCTGCTGCCAGTCCCAGCTTCTGCTGTGGCTCTGCGTGAGGTGAGGCCTGTGGAGAGCATCCCAGTGTCGGGTCACCTCCTGCTCTGTGAACATCTCTCTTCTTTCCTCCCTTCCCTGCACAGCCATTTGCTGCTCAGGATCTCACCATTGTCCCTCAAACCCACATCCGACAGGACATCCCCCTCTCCAGCCCTGTCTCCCACTTGCCTTCACTCCCCTCTCCTCCAGGAGACCATTCTCTCCAGGACCATTTTCCTGGCCACATTTTCTTGCTCCATGGTAGCACCAGACAGCCTTGGGAGCCGGTGGTGCTCAGCCAGCTGGTGAAAGCATCTTGGTGCTGGACATCACCGAGAGTGGTGGTGAGGCTGTCCCAGCCTGGAGCAGGAGACCCAGCCAACTGCTCCTTGTGAACAGTTTCCTTCTGGATTTGCATCCCTGGGAGCAGTGGGCTGGCCTTGCTGGCGTGTCCCCCCTTGCAGTGCCACGCTGGGTGCTGGCTCTGGTGTGGTGTCCCTCAAGGGGATGGGGACAGCGTGTCACAAGGGGTTTGGCTGGAAGAGGAAGGTCTGTGCAAGGGGAAGATGCAGCTCTGGGGTCAGTGGTGTCACGTCCTGTGCTGGAATGCAGTGGCCAGTGGAGGTTCTGTGTGGCCTTGGAGGGTGTTGGGCTGTGGCCGTGTTTGATGTGCCCATGGGGAAGGGTCATCGTGGTCATCACTGGAGCTGGTGACGTGTGAGCAAACACCACAATGTGATGGCTGCCAGCTTGGTTTGTCATCGACAGAGGTGGGGACAGCCAAAACACCTCGGCCGAGGGGGCTGAGGCTCCCTGCCAGGTGCTGAGCCAGGATGGAGCTGAGACCTGGCTGAGATCTCGGGCTGACCTGGCTCCTCGTGGTCCATGCGAGCAGCCATGGGGATAGAGGAAAACCAGACAGCTGAGCCCGGGATAAAGACTGGGATTCATTTCCCTTCCATATCAACCTCCCCGGGGGAGATGCTCATGTCTGAGCTACTCACAGCTCCTGGCAGCCCCAGGGAGCTCATGGGCTGGTGCTCTGCCCTGGGGGTCTGGGGCACCTTTTGGCTCAGGAATGAGCTCTGTTGACAGAGAGGATGGTGGAGAAGCACACCCTGAGCCTGGTGGAGAAACACACCCTGAGCCTGGTGGAGGAGCACACCCTGAGCCTGGTGGAGAAGACACCCTGAGCCCTGCTCGGTGCTGTGCTCCCCTCCAGCGAGCATCCCTGGGAGATGCCTGCAGGAGGAGTAAAAGCCAAATTAATGGCTTTAATTTGCTTGGCTGCTGCAGGCAGCTGGGGAGCAGGGCCTGGGGGGTTCTTCTGGCAGGATGTTCTCCTCTTGCCACCCTCGGCATCGCTTCTCTTCCAGCGAGTGAAGGGGACACTGCCTGGGTGGGTCCTGTGTGTGATGGGTTGGACCCAGCCGTGGGCAGGGCACTCGTCCCAGTGTCTGAATTACAGAGGAAGGGGCTGCAGGACATGGCCTGACAGGCTTCCAGAAATCACAGAATGTCAGGGGATGGAAGGGACCTTGAGAGCTCATCCAGTCCAACCCCCCTGCCAGAGCAGGACCACCCAGAGCAGGTCACACAGGGATGCACCCAGTCGGGGTTTGAATGTCTCCAGAGAAGGAGACTCCACAGCCTCTCTGGGCAGCCTGGCCCAGGGCTCTGTCACCTTGCAGTGACAAAGTTCTTCCTTATGTTCACCTGGAACCTCCTGTGCTCCACCTTGCACCCGTTCCCCCTTGTCCTATCACTGACCATCCCTGAGAAGAGCCTGTCCTTATGTTCACCTGGAAAAAATGGGGATAAACCCCGTGCATGCCCAGCCAGCCCCCCCATCCACATGGACACCAGCTGTGGGGTGCTGCCAGGAACAAGCTGTGTGGAGGTGCTGCTGCCTCTGAGGGGTCTGGGGCCGTGAGGACCATCCTGGTCACCTTCCCAAAACCTCCCCATGCTCAGTGGAGAAAGTCTGCAGCTCCCACAGCGACTTCTCCATAGCTTGGCTGTTTTTCTGCGCCTGTAGATGGAGCCTCTTGGTGCAGCTTTCCCTTGGGGACAGGGTGTGGATCCTCCATGAAGCTTGGCTGCTTTGGGATGGCAGGACCTGAGCTTTTGCCTGCTGTGGTTTTTATTTAGGACATTGATTCCATCAGCTGATGGAGCGATTTCTCCTCCGGTGTTGCGCTGCGGAGCCGCCTTCACCTGGCTCCTCTGTAATTACTTCCTTCTCCCCTAATTTACCATCACACCCTCCAGCCCGTGTTTAATTGCAGCAGGGTAATTACAGGTGATCTCCAGCGCATCGCTGTAACGCACTCAACCCCCAGAGCTGGCAATTTCCACCCTCAGTGCCAGCGAGCTGCACCAGAATGAGCATTTCTGTGTCCCTGCCTGCAGGGAGGGACCTTCGGAGCCGTTAATGAGCTTTGTTAATTTGGGAAGGTCATGGCTGTGATCTCATTACCTGCCCTCGTGTTTCATCCTCTTAGCACAGTGCAGCAGTGCAAGGAGAGCAGCCGGGGTGCCCGCTCAGGGCAGGGGTTTGTTTCAGCTGGCTGGAGGCTCCAGCTTGAAGCTGGGTATGAAGGCACCAGGGCTGGGGGATGTGGGATGGGAGCACAGCAAGGAATGTGGGGGGATGGGACCCTGACACCTCCCTGCCTACAGCCAGGGCAACAGCAGAGCAGGGGGAGCTGCCATGGTGCATCCGTTCCCAAGGGCGTAAAGACTTCCAGGTGCAAAGAACTTCACAGAGTCCCAGAATCCTAGGGGTTGGAAGGGACCTCAAAAGCTCATCCAGTCCAACCCCCCTGCCAGAGCAGGGTCACCTAGAGTCCATCACACAGGAACGCAGCCAGGTGGGGTTTGAATGTCTCCAGCCAAGGAGACTCCACAGCCTCTCTGGGCAGCCTGGTCCAGTGCTCTGGCACTCTCACAGGAAAGAAGTTCTTCCTGAGATTCACATGGAACCTCCTGTGCTCCAGTTTGCATCCATTGCCCCTTGTCCTATCATTGGTCATCACTGTAAAAAGCTTGGCTCCATCGTCCTGCCCCTCACCCTTTACATATTTGTAACCATGGATGAGGTCACCCCTCAGTCTCCTTTTCTCCAAGCTAAAGAGCCCCAGCTCCCTCAGCCTTTCCTCACAAGGGAGATGTTTCACTTCCAGTATCAGGGATGGGCCTTGGCTGAAATGAGCCAGTGGTCCATCCTTCACCCCTGCTCACTGCCAGGATGAGATGAGTGCACCAAGAGCCTATGGTCCTGCCCCAAAGCTGACACCTAGAGCTTCTCCTGTGAGCCTTGGTCGTGGTGTCCCTGCTGGGGTGCTCTGCATCCCACAAGGCATCGCTTGGTGCATCCCGTGAGCCCTCTGGCCAAGGGCCTCTGCCCGTGTCCCTGTGGCTGCTGGGTCCTGTTCCCTGGCAAGGGCCTGTCGTGGAGAGGAGAGGGCTTTTGGCCATGGTGACCATGTCATGGGGGCCAGGCCAGGCCCTTTGCTGTCTGCTGGGCTGTGCAGCTCCAGGGAGGAGCTGGGCATCCTCTCTCTTTGCCTCCTTGGAGCAATGGGCTTGCTGGCTCCTGGCTTGAGCATCCCCTCCTGTCTGTGGCTGTCACGCCAGGGACTGTCACTCTGGGCACTGTCACCATGTCTAGCTTCTCCTCATCTGCAGGATGGGGGATGGAGGTGGCTGCTGGGGATCTCAAGGCATCCACAAGGGGCTGGGCTTGGCTGAGGGCTGTGTGAGCTACTGTGGGAGATGGGACATCATGAAGGCTTCAGGGTCTCAAGGCAGTTGGAGCCATCTCCTCAGATGTGATTGAGGTTTGGATGCTCAGAGTTGGACCTGTTCTAGCCCTGTGGGTGTGAGGGTCCTGCACAGCTCTGGGATTGTGTTCCGGAAAACCTGGATCCTGGGAGAGGAGGAGGGGCAGTGGTGGGGTCATATCCATGGAGTTACCATGGAGCACAGGCTGCATGACGAGTTCCTGGGCTGTGAGGGCCGTGCTGAACCTGACGTGTCCCTTCCTCCCTTTTCCAGGCTTGCCGGGATTTCCTGGACTTGGCCGAAAGCCACAGCCGGAAATGGCAGCGGGCGCTGCAGTATGAGCGGGAGCAGCGGATCCGGCTGGAGGAGACCATTGAGCAGTTAGCCAAGCAGCACAACAGCTTGGAGCGAGCCTGCCGTGGGGCCCCCGGCCTCTCCACCAGCACCACCGGTGTCACCAGCACCGCCAAGGGTGAGCACCAGGGCTGGTCCTGTCCCGGGGGGCAGAGCCTTGTGGGGAGCCCCGGGATGGACGAGGGCTTTGTGCTCCCAACGGGTGGGCAGGGATGGGGAGGATCCCAGAATCCCAGAATCCTAGGGGTTGGAAGGGACCTCGAAAGCTCATCCAGTGCAATCCCCCTGCCAGAGCAGGGTCACCTAGAGTCCATCACACAGGAACACATCCAGGCGGGGTTTGAATGTCTCCAGCCAAGGAGACTCCACAGCCTCTCTGGGCAGCCTGGTCCAGTGCTCTGATGCACAAGGCAACACCCTCCTGTATTTTTTTTAATGGATCCCATTAAGATCCATTTCACAAGAGGGAACGGCCTGAAATTGCAGCAGGGGAGATTCAGGTTGGACATCAGGGACAATTCCTTCCCTGGGAGGGTGATTGGGGGTGGGAATGGGTTGCCCAGGGAGGTGGTGGGGTCACCGTCCCTGGGGGTGTTCAAGAGGTGTCTGGATGTGGCGCTGGGTGATGTGGGTGAGTGGGGATGAAGGTGCAGATTGGACTGGATGATCTTTAAGGTCTCTTCCAACCTCGATGGTTCTGTGATTAAGCCATGATTATCCATCCCTAATTATCCTGCTGCTCCTTGCTTGGGGATTTGGATGTCCCCAAGAGATGGATGCAGGAGAGGGCTGTGTCCCCAGCTCGCTCTTGCTATTCCAGACTGCTTTGGTAGCCTTCACCCTCCCTGGATGGGCTCTGGAGGGCAGCCACGGTGCTGGGAGGAAGCCCAGGGTCCTCCTGAGTTCACGGCTGCACAGGGTGGTGCTGGCACGGCTGGGGCTTGTTTGCTGCTCACAATAAAATGGGCAATAAAATGTGACAGCTTTGCATGCTGGTGCCAAATCCCCTTCCCCACAGGAGGCATCAGTTACAGCCTGAGAGCCAGGAGCTGCAGACAGTGCCTTGGCTTGAGGTCTGTGGACTCCATGGGGAGAAGAGTGGCTGGGGGGGGCGATGGCAGTGCCAGGTCCTGCCCTCGTCCCTCTGTGGCCTCAAGGGAACGGCCTCAAGGTGCCCAGGGGAGGTTTAGGTTGGATCTGAGGAACAATTCCTGCCCCAAAGGGCTGTCAGGGCCTGGCCCAGGCTGCCCAGGGCAGTGGTGGAGTCCCCATCCCTGGAGGGATCTCAAAGCCTTGTAGGTGTGGTGCTGAGGGCCATGGGGCAGTGGTGGCCTTGGCAGTGCTGGGTTAATGGTTGGACTGGATGATCTGAAAGGGCTTTTCCAACCCAAACAATTCCAGTATTCTGTATAGCTGTGAAGTGGACACCACTCCATGACATTGTGGTCTGAGCACATTTCTGGGTGTTTAATGGTGGGGTCCCACTGTAATGCTGAAGGGTGGAACACTTTGTGCACTGCTGATTGGTAGGAGCTGCCAGAAGAAAAAGTTCCCAGTTGGACTGGGTGGTCCTAAAGGGCTTTTCCAACCCAAACAATTCCATGGTTCTGTGGGACAGCAGTGGGGAAGAGCAGGGCAGGGGGGAAATCACTGCGGGGACAGGCACAAATCCAGCCTGACCCCATGGCAGGGGTGGCCCTGCTCCTCTGGAGCCAGGTGGGAATCATGCAGGGGAGGAGCTGCCAAACCCTGCCAGGGAACAGGCTGCTGTGGGGGGTGACTGTCTCTGTCCCTCCACATGGCCTCAGCACAGGACCTGGTTGTGTCCCCTGCACCAGTGCGGCTGCTCCAGCCATGATTTGGTGGGAATGGTGAAGCCTGCAGTGAGGATGAACTTGGGGAGGAGCAGGAGCAGCAAGGGCAGGAGCTGAGGAGCTCCTGTGGGTCTCAAACATCACCACAGTTATTGTCTGCTCCCAGCCTGTGCAGCACAGGACAGAATGGTTGGAAGGCTCCAGGGAGACCTTGGAGCACCTTCCAGTGCCTGGAGGGGCTCCTGAAAAGCTGGAGAGGGACTGGTGCCAAGGGCAGGGAGTGATGGGACGAGGGGGAACGGGTTCCAAGTGCCAGAGGGGAGATGGAGATGGGATGGGAGGGAGAAATAGTTTGGTGTGAGGGTGGTGAGAGCCTGGCCCAGGGTGCCCAGAGAAGCTGTGGCTGCCCCTCCCTGGCAGTGTTTGTGACCAGGTTGGATGGGGCTTGGAGCACCCTGGTGTGGTGGGAGGTGTCCCTGCCCATGGCAGGGGGGGCACTGGGTGAGCTTTGAGGTTCCTCCCAACCCAAACCAGTCTGGGATTCCATGGTTCCAAGTGTGGAACTGGATCACCCCTCAGCTGGGAAGTCTCCCTGAGCATCACCTGGAACACAGGACTGGTTTTTTTCTGCTTTAATCCAGACCAGATTTAATCCAGACAAATACAGACATGGTTGGGCGTGCAAGTCGTGTGTGTGTGTCTGGCTCAGGCAGCCTCGTGGCATTTTTTGGAGGTGGTCCCTGAGTGCCTGGATGGGGCACATCCTTGCTAAAGGAGCTGGAAATCATCACAGCATCCTCTTGTCACGGAGTGGGGTGGAGAGAAGGGCAATGAGCTGTGGAGGCAGCATCGGAGGGGACACAGCAGGAGGAGGGTGGGCTCTGGGGACAGACTTGTGCTCAGGGGGGTCTCAAGGGGCCCAGCAGCACCTGAGGATCTCAAAGCCTTTGTGCCCACAGGGAGTGTTCAGTCTGCCAAGGGAGAGGCCAGTGACGAAGATGAAGAGACGGAGTATTTCGATGCCATGGAGGATGCCCCAGCTTTCATCACTGTAACTGCAGACCCCAAGCACCACAGGTAGGACTCCCCCGTCCACCAGGACCCCCTGGCAGAACCTCTGTGAGCACAGGGAGAGCCAGGGGATGGTTTGCCTGGCGTTGTGCTGGGGTGTGAGGGCAGCATGCTCTGCCCTGGGGCTGCTCTGCAACGTGTGCCCCCGTGAGCTCCTGCCTCTGCTCTCGTGTCCCTGGAGACACGTGTCTCTCGTGTCTCCTTGCATCAAGGGAGGCTGAGGATGGCCCCAGCAAAGCAGCGAGGAAGGGCAGACATCAAGTCTGTGCTGTGGTAGGATCATGGAATCGTTTTGGTTGGAAAAGACCTTTCAGATCATCCAGTCCACCCATTAACCCAGCACTGCCCAGTCCCCACTGCCCCATGGCCCTCACCACCACGTCTCCACGGCTTTGAGATCCCTCCAGGGATGGGGACCCCAGCACTGCCCTGGGCAGCCTGGGCCAGGCCCTGACAGCCCTTTGGGGCAGGAATTGTTCCTCACATCCAACCTAAACCCCCCCTGGGCACCTTGAGGCCGTTCCCTCTTGTCCCATCACTTGTAACCTGGGAGCAGAGACCGACCCCCCCTGGCTCCAACCTCCTCTCAGGGAGCTGCAGAGAGCAGAAGGTCTCCCCTCAGCCTCCTTCTCTCCAGGCTGAGCACCCCCAGGTCCCTCAGCCTTTCCCCAACACAATGGGGCTCCAGACCCTTCCCCAGCTCCGTTCCCTTCTCTGGACACCCCCAGCCCCTCAATGTCCTTCTTGGAGTGAGGGGCCCAGAACTGACCCCAGGATTCGAGGTGCAGCCTCACCAGTGCTGAGCACAGGGGGACAATCCCTGCCCTGGTCCTGCTGGCCACACCATGGCTGATACAAGTGTCCCCTCCAACACCTGCACACAGCCTCCACCACCCTGTTGCCTTCCTGACATCACCCTGGGTGGTGCAGGGAGATGCTCCAGGTGATGGTGGCTGTGCTGCACTGACCTTGGCTCTTCTCTCCACTTCCCTGCCCTTGCTGGTGTTTCTCAGTTGGTGCTTTCTTCCCTGCAGGCGTTCGGGCAGTAACCTGAGTGGGGCCAGCGAGGGCCACCCCGAGGACTGGAACCTGGAGGACAGTGTGAGTTGGCCAAGCAGAGCGGAAGGGGTGGTCCTGCTTGGATGAAACCAGGGGAGAGGAGTAGGAAGAGGAGGAGGTTATTGTTGGGACTCTCCAGCCAGGTCCTTCCTGTGCCTCCAGGATGAAGCAGTTGGTTGCTCTGTGAGCCATAGAGGGACACAGATGTCAGCAGTCCTCCAGCTGCACCCAAACACCCTCCTAAGGGAAGCAGGACAGTGTTGGGGGACAATTGTACTGTTATTTTTCCATGTCCTGAAGGAGAGGCTTCCAGTGATGCTCCCCAGTACAAGGGCACGTGAGCTGTGGTTGCTGCTCCTGGGAGCTGCTGAGTCTGGTTGGGTCACGCTGGACAAGGCTGGCTTAGACCCGTGTTTCTGTTGCTTCTGCAGGTCTTTGAAAGCTCAAATCAAAGCAGCTACAATGAGTCCACTTGCAAAGATCTCCTGCCGAAGAAAAGGAGGCGGACTCGCATCCCTGACAAACCCAACTACAGCCTTAACCTCTGGAGCATCATGAAGAACTGCATTGGCAAAGAGTTGTCCAAGATCCCCATGCCCGTGAGTCTGCGTGTCCTGTGCTCGAGGGCTGGTGCAGAGGGTGCTGCTGGCGCTGAGGGTTTGGTCTGGGCATGGGCATGGGCATCTTCTCCCAAATTACTAATGGCAGGACGAGAGGAAATGGCCTCAAGTTCCGTCAAGGGAAGTTTAGGTTGGAGATTAGGAAGAAGTTCTTTACTGGGGGGGTGGTTGGGCACTGGAATGGGCTGCCCAGGGAGGTGGTGGAGTCACACACACTGGGGGTGTTCAACAAACGGGTTGATGAGGCACTTGAGGCCATGGTCTGATGGTCTGATGGTGAGGAATATGATGGGATAAAGGTTGGACTTGATGACCCTGGAGGTCCCTTCCAACCATGATGATTCTATGATTCTATGAGGGGAGCAGCACATCCCTGCCCTGTGTCACCTCTTGCTCATGGCTGGTGGGATGCCAGCCTGGAGGTAGGAGAGAGCTGGTCTCACTGCTGAGGCTCATTTTGGAGGTCCCCAGAGCAAGGTGACACCTGGAACAGTACCTGGTTAGCTGGTGGGGCTGCTGGCTTCCCAGCACACCTCTTCTTAGTGGGGAACTTCAAAGCCTTTGTGCTCTGGTGGTGCGGTTCGGGGAGCACGACAGAGCACATCTTGCCATCCTGTAAGGTTGGTGTGATGGTGCAGAGGCAGTGTGCCTTGGCACATCCAGCCCATGCTGTCACCTTCTCTCTGGGGCTGTGGCTTCAGTTTCCATCTTCTCTGGATCCCTGACTGCTCAGAGTCAGGTGGGTTGGGATGCCGGTGGTTTGCCAGGTTCTGGGGGATGGTGGTGATGGGTGAAGTGCCCAGCTTGGCCAACCCTTACCTGCTCCCCTCCAGGTAAACTTCAACGAGCCGCTGTCGATGCTGCAGAGGCTGACGGAGGACCTGGAGTACCACGAGCTGCTGGACAAAGCGGTCAAGTGCGAGAGCTCCATGGAGCAGATGTGCTTCGTCGCCGCGTTCTCGGTGTCTTCCTACTCAACGACCGTCCACCGCACCGCCAAGCCCTTCAACCCTCTGCTGGGGGAGACCTACGAGCTCGACCGGCTCGAGGAGTTGGGTTTCCGTTCCCTGTGTGAGCAGGTGAGCTGTGGAGGGGCTCTTGTCCCATCAGAGCAACCCTTCCCTGAAGGAGACCCAGTGTCTCCGAGGGCTGTGGAGGGGCTCTTGTCCCATCAGAGCAACCCTTCCCTGAAGGAGACCCAGTGTCTCCGAGGGCTGTGGAGAGGCTCGTGTCCCATCAGAGCAACCCTTCCCTGAAGGAGACCCAGTGTTCATCACCGTGCTGGGTCTCCACAGCCTGCCTGGGGCTGGGTTTGCTCTCACATCCCAACGCTTGAGCAGAAAGGGAGAAGCTCTCCAACCTGAGCTCCCTCCCAGCCGTGTCAGTGATGCCCTCAAGCTCTGGCACAGCTCCTCCCTGTTTCAGGGTGGTTTGGGGCTGGAGGGCAGCTCAGGGTCTTGTTTCTTTCTTGTTGCACTGAAAGTTTTTAGTATTTCAGAGCCTGGGGGCAACCCAAGAACCTCTGACAGCCTCGTGCTCAGACCATGGAGTGCATCTGGCACACATCAGTCAAACAGCAGGTCTGAATTAACAACCTGGAGTGCTTAATGAGTTGTGACCTGTGGAAAAAATCGACTGTTTAATATTTAGCACACTTGGCTGGTCTGTCCTGCATTCCTGGGGTGCGACAGGGCCATTTGTCACCCCTGGCAGGCAGGACATCATGTTGGTGAGGGCTCTCTGTTCTCCAGGGGGTGGCTGTGCCATCTTGGGGGCAGAGCAACCATCACATCTTTCAGTGTTTAGAAGCATCAGAGAAAATCACAAACCTCTGTCACCTTGCAGAGGCTGCTGGAGGTCCAAGATCTGCAGAGCTGTTGAGCAGACCATACCTCTGAGCCCTGTGGGCTTTTTTGGGAGATGGATGGTACATGAGAAAAGGGTCTTGCTGCTAATCTGGGCATGCTGGGCTCCAGGATGCTCACAGCAGATGTCAGACACGTGGATGGGGTGCACTGAGAATGTGCAGGGAGAAGGCTCAGGCTCTCACCAGCATCCCTGTGTCCCCCTGACATGGTTTAGCTTGTCCCTGTCCCTCGTCATCATCTTCTCCAAGTCCTGGCCCTTTGTACCCAGGTTTGGAGCAGATGCTGTGGCAGGTGCCGTGCTCTGCCATCAGCTGCTCTCAGGACATGCAGGTGTGGACAAAAGCCTTCCTCGGGATGGAGGATGTCCTATCTGCTTTTCCAGCCCTGTGTGTCTGCAGGGAAGAAGCCCTGGTCTTGGCTGGGCAGGTCCGTGTGTCTTGGCCACCCTGGGGACCTGTGTCCTCTGGGTGTTCCCAGGCAGAGCAGTGGGACCTGCTGCTGTTACACTGGGATTACTGGGGATCTGGGCTGGGTGTTGGCACATCCCTGTTTCTCAGCGAGGATCCCTGGAGAGCGGGGCTGTGTCCTGGGCTCTCAGTACAGCACCAGCTCACAGCCACAGTTACTCAAGTTAAGAGTTTATGGATAATGCTTCCCTAACGAGCCTTAGGAAATCCTGACGGGAGCTCTGTGCACCTCCACATGCTGCTGGGGCACCTCATGGGAGGTCAACCCCAGTGGGGTGTCCAGGTCCACGCAGTAGAGCATCCTGGGCGCCGGAGCTGGCATGGAGCTATCACCTCTCCTCGGAGTCACACTGTGATGGCCCAGCACTCGCCAGGGCTCTCCAGTGCTGGTGGCTGGGACCTTATGTGCTGTCTTTTCTCTCCCCCAGGTGAGCCACCACCCCCCAGCAGCCGCCCATCACGTCTACTCCAAGCGAGGGTGGACGTTGTGGCAGGAAATCACCATCGCCAGCAAGTTCAGGGGCAAATACCTCTCCATCATGCCTCTGGGTAGGTGGCTCCTGTGGGGAGGATCAGGGCTTGCTTTTTCTCCTGTGCTGCTCATGCAGTACCCAGGAGGTCACAGCGACGTCCTGGTCCCATGGGCTCACACCAGGCTCAGTGAATTCCACCCTGAGCCAGTGGGAGCCCAGATCTGTGCTCCTGAGGGCAGACAGTGCTGTGGTGTCTCCTCTGCCCTGGGGCTGGCAGTGCTGGCAGCCACACAGGGGCTGAGCTTTGGAGACATCCTGCTTGCCCATGAGCTGATTTCTCCCTAAATGATATTTAAAGGTTAGCTTAGAATCAAGTCCAACCTTTAGCCCATCATAGAATCATCCTGGTGGGAAGGAGCCTCCAGGGTCATCAAGTCCAACCTGTATCCCATCATATTTCTGACCATCAGACCATCAGACCATGGCCTCAAGTGCCTCATCAACCCGTTTTCTGAACACCCCCAGGGACGGGGACTCCACCACCTCCCTGGGCAGCCCATTCCAGTGCCCAACCACCCTCCCAGTAAAGAACTTCTTCCTAATCTCCAACCTAAACTTCCCCTGATGGAACTTGAGGCCATTTCCTCTCAGCTTGCTGTCTATTGAACCCTCTCCCTGGCAGCCAGATGCAGTACCCTGCTTCCATGCAAGGTGTCCTTTGCCTTCTGCCTGTCCCTGGCCTGGGGCTGTCCCCAAGCTCATCTCATGGCACTGCAGGTCAGCCAGGCACCACGTTCATGCCCTGCTTTTAAAATTAGGGCTTTTCAGGGAGGTGGGAAGAGGACAGAGGCCCTGCAGCTCCCTTCCTGCAGCAGACCATGGAGCGTGCAGCGAGGGGAGGGATGACTCCAGCCCCAGCACTGATTGGGGTGGGTGGTGGGGGTGATGCAGGTGGAGGGGCTGGGTGGGCTCTGAGGACGAGCATGGTGCTGGGGTGTCCCTGGCTCTGAGCTCAGGGCACCCCTCTCTCTGCAGGCGCCATCCACCTCGAGTTTCACTCCAGTGGGAATCACTATGTCTGGAGGAAAGTCACCTCCACCGTGCACAACATCATCGTGGGCAAGCTCTGGATTGACCAGGTTGGTGGCTACAGGTCCGAGGTGGTGGGTCCTGCCCAGCCTCACCTGGCTCGGGGAAGGGCAGGGGGGCTTGAAGGGCTTTGCCTGGTGTCCCCACTGTACTTCTGTGATGGGAAGATCTGCTTCCCTAGGGATGGGGAGAGGCTTGGAGCTCCTAATGGCTCTTCCTCAGGCCAGCAGCTCTGTGGGTTGGGGTGGTCACGCTGCTGGTGAGCCATGGTGGGCTGGTGGTGGGCTGGTACCTGCACAAACTACAACTAACACCTGATTTGTCTCCTTGCAAAGTCTCTCACTCGCTGTGGTTCTGTGTCTTCCATCTAGTCTGGTGAAATAGAGATTGTAAACCATAAGTCAAAAGATAAATGCCAGCTGAAATTTACCCCCTACAGCTACTTCTCCAGAGATGTCCCCCGGAAGGTACGTGTCCAGGCACCTCCCTGCTCCTTCGGGCAGCCTCGCGCGGGGTCAGACCTGGCTCTCACCTCTGAGCTGGGCTCCTGGGGTCCAAGCATGGGGCCAAGGAGCCACGCTGGCACCTCTGATGTGGGTCCCCAGGCAGGGCTGGGGGGGACAAGCTGTGTCCAAGCAGAGAATCGCAGAATCCCAGAATCCTAGGGGTTGGAAGAGACCTCGAAAGCTCACCCAGTGCAACCCCCCTGCCAGAGCAGGGTCACCTAGAGTCCATCACACAGGAACACATCCAGGTGGGGTTTGGATGTCTCCAGCCAAGGAGACTCCACAACCTCTCTGGGCAGCCTGGTCCAGGGCTCTGGCACTCTCACAGGAAAGAAGTTCTTCCTGATATGAGCCTGTGTTTTGGCTTGCTATGTGCTGGAGCTGCAGCACTGAGACCTGGGAAGGGTTTGGTGGGCTGGAGACCCACCGGCATGGTCAGGATGGGCCCATGCTCCCCATGGACTCTCCATGAGGACACGCAGTGCCAGGTCCAGCAGCTCGGGTGGGGGCACCCGAGGGTGTTCTACCCCCCTCACCTCTTCCTGTCCTCTGGCCACTTCCAAATGCCACCAAAGCCATCTCCTTCTGCCAGGTGACAGGGGTGGTGAGTGATGCTGATGGGAAAGCCCACTACGTCATGTCTGGCACGTGGGACGAGAAGATGGAGTGCTCCAAGATCGTGCAGAGCAGCCACGGCAGCAGCAGCACGGAGGGCAAGCAGAAAACTGTCTACCAGACTCTGTCTCCAAAGGTCTTGTGGAAGAAGTACCCCCTCCCGTGAGTCCCCTCCCCCACAGCTGGGGGCAGTAACGGTGTCACCCAGCCCCACAGGATGGAGGGGGCTCCTGTGCCCTGGCTGAGGACACGGGAAGGGCACCAGGACTTGGGTGGCCGTGTGGCTTTTTCTGGGGTGTGAGCACACAGTGGGAGGGGAGAGTGGCTCCCTGCAAGGGGAGGGTGGCTTTGGGGAACCCTTGCAGGAAGGTTTTGGGCACCTGAAGGTATCTACTGGCCATGTGTTGGCTGCTTTGCCTTGGTGGTGAGTCCCTGACTTGGAGACCAGCCTTCTCCAGCTGACCCACAGCGGGGCCATGATCAAACCAGGCTCCAACCTGAGGCTGGTCCCTGCTCTGGAGAAGCTCTGTTGGAATGGTCTCTGGTGGGAAGTGGCCTCTGCTTGTGCAGTCGGGCATCCAGCAGCTCCTGGGTGAAGCTGGTTCATGTCTCAGCTGTGCAGTGCAGCACTCCTGAGCTCGTAGGCTTCACTTTCAGCTTCCCCGTGCAGAGCCAGTGGAGGAAGGGTCTCTGATCCCCTCCAAGACACCCACTGAGGTGTCAGAGAATCCCAGACTGGTTTGGGTTGGGAGGGACCTTAAGGCTCATCCAGTGCCACCCCCTGCCATGGGCAGGGACACCTCCCACCACACCAGGGTGCTCCAAGCCCCATCCAATCTGGCCACAAACACTGCCAGGGAGGGGCAGCCACAGCTTCTCTGGGCACCCTGGGCCAGGCTCTCACCACCCTCACACCAAACAATTTCTCCCTCCCATCCCATCTCCATCTCCCCTCTGGCACTTGGAACCCGTTCCCCCTCGTCCCATCACTCCCTGCCCTTGGCACCAGTCCCTCTGCAGCTTTCCTGGGGCCCCTTCAGGCACTGTAAGGTGCTCCAAGGTCTCCCTGGAGCCTTCTCTTCTCCAGGCTGAACACCCCCAACTCTCTCAGCCTGTCCCCAGAGCAGAGCTGCTCCAGCCCCCTGAGCATCTCCATGGCCTCATTCCAAGAGTTCACGGGCATCTCCACTGCGAGGGTGGGTGGTGGGGCTCCCCTCATGGCTTCTGCACAGCTGGTTTGGGGTCACGGAGCAGCATCAGTGGGGCTGGGGTGAGCTGCAGGGATGTGAAGGGCTGGGGAGCTCTGCTTGTGGTAGGCACCACCTCCACTGTCCTGACCAGGGCTCTCGGGCTGCAGGGAGAACGCTGAGAACATGTACTTCTTCTCTGACCTGGCCCTCACCCTGAACGAGCCCGAGGAGCGCGTGGCCCCCACGGACAGCCGGCTGCGCCCCGACCAGCGCCTGATGGAGAGCGGCCGCTGGGACGAGGCCAACGTGGAGAAGCAGCGGCTGGAGGAGAAGCAGAGAGCCGTGCGCCGGAGGCGAGAGGCTGAGGCTGTGGAAGCCCTGGAAGAAGGTGAGATGCTCTGGGATGACCCTGGGTGGGGATCCTGGGCAGGGGGATGTGGTGAAGAAACCCTGCTGGGTTTGAGGGATGGAGGAGAGACCCTGCGTGGATTTGGTGGCTGGGGAACAACTACCTAAAGGGAGGTTGTAGTGAGGCTGGGGTTGGTCTCTTCTCCCAAATTGCTAATGACAGGACGAGAGGAAATGGTCTCAAGTTCCATCAGGGGAAGTTTAGGGTGGAGATTAGGAAGAAGTTCTTTCCTGAGAGGGTGGTTGGGCACTGGAATGGGCTGCCCAGGGAGGTGGTGGAGTCACCGTCCCTGGGGGTGTTCAAAAAACGGGTTGATGAGGCACTTGAGGCCATGGTCTGATGGTCCAATGGTCAGGAATATGATGGGATAAAGGTTGGACTTGATGACCCTGGAGGTCCCTTCCAACCATGATGATTCTGTGATTCTATGGAAGGCGCTTACTCCATGTTCCTTCTGGGCAGGCAAGGACTATGAAGGGTACATCCCGCTGTGGTTCGAGCGCAAGGTGGACGCCGTGACGGGGGAGCTCATCTGCGTCTACAGGGGCGGCTACTGGGAGGCCAAGGACAAGCAGGACTGGAGTCTGTGCCCTGACATCTTCTGAGCTGCTCCGCTGGCGCCGGGGTGGCCGCCCCCGTGTCTCAGCTCCCCAGGATGGACAGAGGAGGGATGGTGAGGACACGCTGGCAGCACCCACCGGGGCAAACATATCCAGAGTCAACACACGCAGAAACCTGAAGAGCAAACCCAAACAGGGATTCCAAACCTATTTTTTTACGCACTAATAAATAGCATCCTTTTTTTTTTTTAACGATGGCTTTTTCAGCGAGTGCTGAGGAAGGAGCACACGGGACTCGGGTTGGTGTTAACCTGGTGTATTTATTGCTATCAGGAGTTGCTGCCTATATCCTTCAGCGCCTCGGCTCCATCGGCTGAGATGTCGACTTCCAAAGATGCTCGCGGTTGTGGGGATGCCATGTGTTTGTGTGGCTCTTTTCTTTGGCATTATTTTTTCCCCATTTCTGTGTGGACTTTATGGAATTTTTATTTTTAATTTTTTTTTAAATCTGCTCCTGGTTCAGGTTCTTTCAAAGATGGACACGAACAACCCCGCGTCCTGCTCAGAAAACTGCCTCCAGGGGCTGTAGTGCTTGATACTGGAGGCTCTTAGTGGTTCCCACAGTGCCCAGTCATCCCAGTAACACCAATTAGGATATTTCAGCTGGTGACTTTCTTTTTTTGACCCTTTTTTTTTTTTCCTAAGGAAGCATTCGAGCAGATTCCCCTGTTCAGTCAAGGCTTAGGATTGTCTTTAACATGATGCTTTGTGAGAGTGATTTGAGTGAGATTTGGTTTGGTTTTCATGCAACCACATCCAAGGGGGAAATGGCCTCGTCGAGGTCAGGAATGCCTGGCAGACACCAAGTGAAGAGGTTTGTAGACCAACGATGCTCCACGTACCAGCTCCTCCTGCTCCATCTTGCTGCATCCCTGGGGCTGGCAGGAGCCTGGAGCCCAGTGCCAGGTCTGCAGGCAGCATTGCCTGAGACTGGATGGGAGGGGAGGGAAGAGGTGGCACTGGGATGGAGCCTCCTTGGGATGCAGGCCTGGTCCTGGGTCTCCCATCCCTGTGTCTTCCCCATTAAGCCAGACAGGTCTGGTCTGCAGCCCCCAGCTGGGGGCCACCTGGTGGCATCTGCAGCCTGGTGCCCGGCTCTGTTCCTTCTCCTCCCTCGAGGCTGGTCTCCTCCAGGGCATCACTAAAGCAGCCTGAGCATGGGGTTGGGGCAGCCCCACATCCCCCATCACCACCCCTGTGTGCCACCACCTTGCTGCACCCTGGGCCCACCGGGAGGAGCGGAGCAAGCCCTGCCCATGATCGGTGAGGACCAGGAGTGAGCGGGGCTGGCACCGCCGGTCCCCAGCACCCGAGGGGAGGTGGGGGGGTGGCAGGACCCCAGAGCTTGGATCTGCTTGACCAGAGAGCATCAGGGAGACCCGGACACCTGCGTTTGCCCCATGGGATCTCATTTTTGATGTCTTCTTCTCTGGGTCTTCATCATATCACACTGGCTGCTGCCTCCCGGGGGCAGGGGCCACCCCTCGCCGGACTCTCACATCCACATCGGAAGATGATTAGCAATAATGAACTTTGAGGCAATGGTAACTGGAATACCCAGGCTGCACATGGGACACTTATGCAATCAGGTTCCTCAACCATCAGTCTCCTCCCAGTCAGCTTCTCCTGGGGCACCTCCACACCCGTTCTTCTCAGCAGACCTCCATGTACAGTATATATAGACCTCGTCCGGCGTAGCAGTAGTGAGTGGCTGTTGGATTCCAACACTGATTCCAATGTACCCCTTAATCTTATTTATTTGCTTCTAATTTATATATTATATATATATATAAATATACATAAAATTATTTTGCTTAAATTTCTATGGTACACAATAGATGAAAAATGATGAAGACAGAAGTGTCTGTCTGAGTTTTTGTAGCACGAGTACGATTTCCCTGGGCTCCTCCTGGAGGTAGGGGTAGGGGTGATGGAGTAATTCCCAAAGTAGAGGAGCAATGTTTTGCTCCAAGAGTGGATGTGATGGCATTCAGAAGGCGTCACAGGGACATTCCCTTCCAGAACCGGAGCGCTTGGGGTTTGAAGGGTGGCACTTGGTGTCCCTGTGTTTGGGAGAGGGATGCTCCAAGCTTCTTCCCAGCTATGTGGGTGTTGCAGGAGCTGATCTGGTGTGTCTGCTCCCTCCAGACCTCCTCGGTGGTTTGCCCGTGGCTTGGTGAAGCTGCTGCAGCTCATCAATGCTCCAGCCTTTGGCATTAGGGGTTGGATGGATGCAGCCCGTGTGGATCTCCTTTGGAGATGGTGTTCCCCTCCCTGGGAGAGCAGAGGATGCTCCACAAGAAACCTTCCTGCTGCTGGCTTGGTTTGTGGCAGCAGCCAGAGTTGCCCAGGGGGGGTTTGTTCCACCCAAGGCCCAAATCAGTGTTGTGAAATGGGCCAGAAACGGAGCTCTTCAAAAATGCCTTATTTTCTTTGTCAATGCAAGTGTACCCCAGAGCTTGGAGAGGTGAGAACCTCCTGCACAGGCTGTCCCTGAACCTGGATCCGAGTGTTCCCGCGCCGGGGGGGAGTGAGGAGCGAGCTGTTGCTCAGTGAGTGCTGGCACCAAGGGTCCTGCTGGGCTCTGGGACCCCAGGAGGTCCTCTCTGATGTGCCCCTGGGAGGTCCTCTCTGATGTGCCCCGGGAGGCCCTCTCTGATGGGACCCCCATCGCCACGTCTGTCAGAAATCACCATCACAGAGCCTGCCCAGCTGAGTGGAGCTCAGGGGAGCGTGAGGAGCACCCCCCCAGCACAAATCCCTTGGTTTTAAGGCTAATTTTAAACATTGCTTTATCCTCCAGAGACCATCTAGCAGCAGCACCTCATCAGAGCACCATCTCCTGGTCTTTCTGTTCCCCCCACCCCGAGGGTTTTAATGTCATTCCACTGTAAATGCTGTTGAATGTATTTCTTTTTGAACAATATGTTGTGAGTGATCCCTCTTCTCCTACACAGAAATAAAACTTGGATTCAGGAGTTTTAAAAGCCGCGGTGCTGAGGTTGTCACTCGCTCCTCAAGGCTGCAGGTGGGGGGTCCCGGAGGAACCCCAAGGTGGGTGAGCTCTGGGCATGCATGGGGACCTGGGCATGTGGTGAATGGCAGGTGAGGTGGCCAGGAAAGGGACCACGGGAGGTGGCCCAGAGGAGAAGGAGACCTAAGGGGAGGAGATGGGGAGATGACCTGGGGAAGACTGTCCAAAGGAGAAGGTTGCTGAGGGGAGGAGGACTATGGGAGGTGGCCCAGAGGACAAGGAGGTCCAGGGAATGGGTTGTTCAGGGAAGGACGTGGTGGAGGTTGCTCAGAGGAGTAGATGGTCCAAGGAAGGTGGCTTAGGGGAGAAAGAGGGCCAAGGGAGGAGGTCTGTGGGAGGTGGTCCAGAGGACAAGGAGGTCCAGGGAATGGGTTGTTCAGGGAAGGACGTGGTGGAGGTTGCTCAGAGGAGTAGATGGTCCAAGGGAGGTGGCTTAGGGGAGAAGGAGGGCCGGGGGAGGAGGTGGCCCAGCAGAGGTTGTCTAAGGCAGGAGATGGTCAAGGGAACATCACCCGGAGGAGAAAGTCCAGGAAAGCAAGGACATGAGAGGTAAGTACCCATGGAAGGAGGTTCTCTGGGGCAGATAGCTTGGAGAAGGACCAGGGAAGGGGTTGCCCAGGGGTGAAGGAGGGCCAGGGAAGGACATCATATGTGGAGATGTCCAGTGGAGGTTTTCCAAGGAGGAAGATGGAAGGAGGAACAGGAAAGGTGGCCCAGGGAAGGATTTTCTCTTGAGGTGGGGGGAAGGAGATGGCTCAGGGGACGTGATCTGGGGCAGGAGGTGGCCTAGGGGAGGAGGCAGGAGGAGAGGCTGGGGCAGGCTGAGACTGGCTGGATGGTGCCACGTTGCCAGGTGACAGACACACAGACACACACAGCCCTGTCCTGCCCAGCCCAGCTCGGCCAGGTGAGCACAGCTCGGGGCTGGAGGGGGGGTCCAGGGTGTCCCAGCTCTCCCCCAGCCCCAGCCACCCCACAGCAGAGTGGGTTGCAAGCCCAGGGTGCCAGGAGCCTGCTGCCCTCCCTGCCCTCCCCACAGCAGTGTCCCCACCCCAACGGGGGGGGATTTGTCCCCCACCCCAGCATGGGGGGTTTGTCCCCCACCCCCGGGGCTTTAGGAGCTGGGGTGTGCAGGATCCTGGGTGAGGGAGCACAGGGATCGGGGGCTGGACCCTGCTGGTGTGGGCTCAGCCAGGTGTGGGAGGGGGTCCCAGGTGTGGGGGTGCAGTGGGATCACCCTGGGGGGCCATGGGCACCAGCACAGGGTGCTCCTGCTCCCACAGCCCCAGAGCCATGTGAAGGGGGGGCAGCAGTGTCCCATGACCTCCACTCCCCCCTCTGCATCAGCACAGAATCATAGAATCATTCTGGTTGGAAGGGACCTCCAGGGCCATCAAGTCCAACCTTTATCCCATCATATTCCTGACCATCAGACCATCAGACCATGGCCTCAAGTGCCTCATCAACCCGTTTGTTGAACACCCCCAGGGACGGCGACTCCACCACCTCCCTGGGCAGCCCATTCCAGTGCCCAACCGCCCTCTCAGGAAAGAACTTCTTCCTAATCTCCAACCTAAACTTCCCCTGATGGAACTTGAGGCCATTTCCTCTCATCCTGTCATCAGCAACTGGGGAGAAGAGACCAACCCCAGCCTCACTACAACCTCCCTTTAGGTAGTTGTAGAGGTCAATAAGGTCTCCTCTCAGTCTCCTCTTACAGGACTTGGGGCACTGGTGGCAGCGGGGACAGTGACATCGCTCCTGGCTCCTGGATGGCTCCGGGATGGCTGGTGAGTGGGGACACCTCAGCTCAGCCCAGCAGACCCAACCACGCTCAGGCAGAGATTCCACAGTCACCGCTGTGGAAGGGAAAGAGAAGGGGAACAGCAAGTGCTTGGAGAGCAAAACTGCTCCAGGAAATGTCATGGGAGGGGACTTTGCAGAGATGCAAGGGGCAGTGACACCACCCCAGCCCTGTGCCCCGCCGAGCTGTGCTGCCCCCCAGCTCCCGGCAGGGTGAACAATTACCCTGCTCCTTAAAAACCATGAGGCTGATGCTGTGGCTTTGGCTTTTGGAAGAAGTTGAGGTTGAGGATGGTGCTGGAGAGGGTGGGATGTCCTCAGTGTTTGAGCTCAGGAGCGCACCAAACGCTCCCTGGTGAGAACGGGCTCTGCTGGCCCCTCTGAGGTGGTTCGGCTCCAGTGGGATGGGATGGCTCCAGCACAGTGGGATGGCTCCAGAGGGATGGGATAGCTCCAGAGGGATGGGATGGCTCCAGTGGGATAGGATGGCTGAAGCACAGTGGTTCGGCTCCAGTGGAATGGAATGGCTCCAGCACAGTGGGGTGGCTCCAGCACAGTGGGATGGCTCCAGTGGGATGGGATAGCTCCAGAGGGGTGGGATAGCTCCAGTGGGGTGGCATGGCTCCAGTGGGGTGGGATTGCTGAAGCACAGTGGTTTGGCTCCAGTGGGGTGG
>VZRW01010517.1:97236-182837 GCA_013398125.1 Aegotheles bennettii
GCTCCAGAGGGGTGGGATAGCTCCAGTGGGGTGGGATGGCTCCAGCACAGTGGGATGGCTCCAGTGGGGTGGGATGGCTCCAGTGGGGTGGGATGGCTCCAGCACAGTGAGATGGCTCTTGCTCGTCCCTGCCCAGGCATTCGGCAGGCTCACAGTTCTGTTCTCCCATGCAGGACACGGTGCCAGATGTCCCTGGGGTGACACCAGCCCTGTCCCACGGGAGAAGTGCTGCCATGGGCTGGCTCAGCTCCTCAGCTCCCAGCCCAACCCAGGGGACCGGAGCAGCTCCAGCTCCATCTGCACAGAGGACTTTGTTGCCAGGTTTCGGGAGAGCTTGGTGGAGCCCTGGGAGGAAGATGAGCCTGCTGGGCATGTCCCTGATGGGCAGGATGAGTCCTTGTTCCCCTCAGGAAGAAGACCAGACCTCTGGAAGCAGTTGGTGATGGAGCCGGGCAGATGTCCCTGGAGGGGCAGGGCTCCACCTCTGATGAGGAGGGAGAGCCTGGAGTCTCTGGGAGGGAGGATAACCAGACTGAGCCAGAGTGGTGCTTTGGGGATGGCCCGGGTGGATCCCCAGCCAGACCCCTCCATGCAACCGGCCCTGTGCTGGGAGGACTCTCCCCGTGCAGGTCCATGCTCTGGGAAAGGCCCTTTGACCATCGCCTTGCGTGGTGAAGACCTGGCTGCTGGCCATCCCTGGAGAGCCCTGGGCATCTCTACCATCAGGAGCAGGGCCAGGGCAAGGAGAGGCTCTGCCAAAAGCTGTTTGCCAGGGGCCAGTGATGCAGGGACCAGGGGACATCCCACCAGGAAGTCCCTGGGCCTGAGATGGCAGCAGCCACCAGCTCTCCAGGGGTGGTGTGGAGGGGACATCACCCTCACTGTGGATGAGGTGGAGAAGGAAGGAGCTGGCAGCAGGCAGAGGGGACCTCCCTGCTCTGCTCACTGTGAGTCTGGGCTGGCCACGGGGTGCTGGGGCAACACTGGAGGGGGATGGAGGGACTGGGACCAAGCAGAGGGATGGGGACCCTCTCTGTGGTGCAGGGGGTGGTGGCAGGGACCAACCGCAGTTGTTCTGGGCTCTGTCTGGGGGGTGTGGGCTCCTCTCCCCAAATGCCATTTTCCCCCTCAGGTCCCAGCAGAGCAGCAGGACCCCCTGGGTGGTGCAGAGCTGGGGCAGAGGTGTCCCCATGCCCGGGAGGATCGGCTGAGTCCCATGGGCAGCAGAAGGTCCGGCTGCCCTGCAAGGTCCCACCCCCTGCCATGGGCTACAGCTGGGTGGGTGCTTCTGCCACCACGGGGACAACCCAGGCTGTAGTAGGGTGCACCGGGTGCTCAGCGATGGGTGAGGGGACAGCTCCCCACTCCCTGCCAGGAGATGTGTCCAGGGGACCGAGTGTGGCCCCCGTCCTTGGATCCCAACGTGGTGGCCATGGGAATGCACGGGGAAGGAGCAGATGGGTTTGTAACCCTGCTCTTGGCCACCAGCCTGCAGCGGGACAACCAGGGCCACTGCGTTGGTCCCTGCAGAGGAGCCAGGAGGGGACACGAGAGCTGGGATCCGGTGTGAAGGGGACTTGGAGCAAAGGGGACAGAGCCAGGTATGCCAGGGGCTCTGGGGATGGATCCTGTGCTGAGGGCCTGGAGCTACAGGACAAGGGGTGGTGGATTTCAACTGGAAGAGGGGAGATTAAACTGGGTAATAGGAAATGTTTTACACTGAGGGTGGTGAGACACTGGCCCAGGTTGCCTAGAGAGGTGGGAGATGCCCCATTGTTGGAAACATTGAAGGCCAGGTTGGACGGGGCTCTGAGCAACCTGGTCTGGTTGCAGATGTCCCTGCTCACTGCAGGGGGGTTGGACTGGATGGCCTTGAAAGGTCCCTTCCCACCCAAACCACTCTGTGATTCCATGATTCTGTGCCTGCCAGTGCCCTGAGAGTGGAAAATGAAACTGGAAGCCCAGGAGAGTCCTGGAGCCCTGGGTGCTGGGTGGGCATCCCATGGGGTCTCTTCTCTGCCTGTGGAGGGGGATGTGGGTGACGGTGTCCCTGCTGCAGGGCTCGCCTGGCACCGCTGGCACACACCCAGGACATCTGCTGGTGGGACCCAACGGACCTGGGGAGGATGGTGAGGTGACCCTGAGATAGCCAGGGTGGGTTGCAGGGGTGGTGTTCGGGTCCTGGGGTGCCCTCGGTGGGCTGGAGGACAGCAGGGTGTGGGGGCTGTGCTGGCCATGGCCACCGGTTCTGCTTGGGGAGGGAGAGCAGTGCTGCTCCTGTGCACTATGCGAGGGCCAGAGCTGGCTCCTGGAAGAGGTGGGAGATGGAAAAGGGGGATTGTCCAGTCTTGGCAGGGGTGGAGAGCCTGTGCCTGCTGCCAGGAGGGGCTGGAGAAGGAGAGAAGGAGAACATTGGCTTTGCAAGAAGAGAAACTGGAGCTACAGAAGGTTGGTGGTCTCCTGGCTTTCCAGTGGGCCCAGGGTTGCACTGGTGGGATCTGGGAAGGAGCACATCCCATCCCCTGGCAGAGGACAGACACGAGCATGGCCCGTGGGAAGCGTTCGGTGCTGCCCAGATTCTGAAAGATCCAAACTGAATTTATCTGCCAGAAGGTTTTATTGAGAGGTTGGAGCTTTTAAAAGCAGAATTTGTTGGGAAAACCACTCCTACATCTGTGCATCAACTGGGGTTATTGGTCTGCAGGTCAGAAGGTCCTGGAGAGTCCCAGCAGGGGCAGGGAGAGCCAGGGTCCTGGGTGCAGGCAGGAGGAGCAGGCAGGGCTTGCAGTTCCCCAGTGATCCCAGGGTGGGGATCCCCACGCTGAGGACACTTCCCCACCAAACCTTGGCTCTTGCCAAGGGGGATCATGAAGCTCTGTACCGGGTGGTGGCACTCTGAACAGTAGGGATTCCAGCATCCTGCCCTTGAAAAGAACCTTCCTGGACCTGGAGGGTGATGTGATCCCAGCTTCTCTTGCAGAGGCTCTGGGAGCTGGAGCATCACACCCGCTCCCTCTTGTGGCAGAGGCAGAAAGCCCTGGACCAGCTCCACGTGTTGCTCCAGAAGGAGAAGGTGGATGCCCTTCAGCAGCTCCAGGAGACCCTAGAGCAGGTCAGGGATGGGAGAAGGGAATGGGTGGGGGTATGGGATAACTCCAGCTTAGTGTCCTGGAGCTGAGCTAACACAAGGACTCTGCTGGGCAGGAGGAAGCTCCTGGGGCACACCATGGCTGGTCACATCCCACCACAGGGGACCACAGCAGCCCAGATGTGCTGCTCCATGAGGTGCTTTACCCTGCCCATGAGAGAGGCTGTGCAGGGATGGTGGGGTCTGCTGGGCACATCTGCCTGGCAGGGGCAAGGTCTGTGCACCCATCTGGGGGTGCCTATGATGGCAGAGAAATGTCCTCCTGTGAGCCTCCACGCTTGACCTGCTCATCCCAAACCTGCCCTGCTCAGCCCTGGGTGCACAAGGTGACTCCAGGTCTTTCCTAGAAGCTCTGACCTGGCTGCAAGGCCAATGGTTTTTAGGTGAGGGGCTGAGCAGGTCGGGGGGCAGGTCTGGGTGGAGCAGGAGCTGCTTTGATCCATCCCTCTCCCCGTGGGTGCTCCCCCAGGAAAGGGCCGGTGACAGCACCCGGCTGCAGCAGCTGGAGCATCTCCTGAGCCCAGGGGAGACCCTGGTGCCGGGGCCAGCTGGGTGCTCCCCTGCTGTGGGGACCACCTCGGTGTGTCCATGCCAACACCACCCCAGCAGTGCCACGGGGCAGGACCCTTCACCAGCAGTGGTCAGGTGAGTCCCATAACTGCAGGGTGCTTCGTGTGTTGGGAGGAAGCTGCTTGCCCTTTGTGGAGGAACCACACGATGCTTGTGGGCACGTGGGCTCTTCCTCTCTGCTCAGGGCCTGTCTCCTCCAGCTCATTTTCTCCACTCCCCCAGCCACGCGCTCCATGTCCTGCGTGGCCTCCGAGAGCAAATCCAGCATCACCTCAGGGAACTGCAGAGGGCAGAGGGAGCCCAGGGACCCACTGGCTCCAGGAGGACGAAGGTGATTTGGGGATGGGCAGGACGGTCTCACCCTGCACAGCTGTCGAGCCAAGGTGGGCTTTGACTGATGGTGGGGTCCTCATGCCCAGAGGACATTGAGGGGCTGGGGGTGTCCAGAGAAGGGAATGGAGCTGCGGAAGGGTCTGGAGCACAATTCTGGTGAGGAGTGGCTGAGGGAGCTGGGGGTGCTCAGCCTGGAGAGACGGAGGCTGAGGGGAGCACTTCTGCTCTCTGCAACCCCCTGAGAGGAGGTTGGAGCCAGGGGGGGTCGGTCTCTGCTCCCAAGGAACAAGCAATGGGACAAGAGGGAACGGCCTCAAGGTGCCCAGGGGAGGTTTAGGTTGGATTTGAGGAACAATTCCTTCATGGAAAGGGCTGTCAGGGCCTGGCCCAGGCTGCCCAGGGCAGTGGTGGGGTCTCCATCCCTGGAGGGATCTCAAAGCTGTGTAGATGTGGTGGTGAGGGCCATGGGTCAGTGGTGGCCTTGGCACTGCTGGGTTAATGGTTGGACTGGATGATCTTAAAGGGCTTTTCCAACCAAAATGATTCTGCCATTCCAAGTTTCTATGACCCAGACAGCAGCCCTGGTTCCTTGTCTGTGTCGCACAGCTGGGGGCAAACCCTTCCCAGACGCATGGCAGTGGCCAAAGGCTTCCTCAAATTCCACAATGATGAGGAGGATTTGAGCTTGCGTGGTAAAAATTGTTGGAAGGTGAGGTGTGAATTTACAGAATGCTCAGGGGAGATTCACATCTCAGATATTCTTTTGTTCCTCTCTTTGGAGGACCTGTTGGTGCAAAGGAACAGCTCTGGACAACGGAAATTCAAACACTCTTTGCCCACACTTTCATCTCTAAATTATCTCATGTCCAAAGTCAGCTACTGCTGGTACCAGTCTGCATTTTGCATTCTCCAGTTTCCCTTTGCTAACTGGAATAATGGAAATTGCACCATGTTCCTCCATGTGTGGCTTAACTCCATCCTATGGCGATGGTGTTTGGCAGTGGTGTTTGGTGTTGGTCTTTGGTGCTGGTGTGTGGCGAGGAGCCTCTTGGGCTGGCTCAGGAACTGGAAGTGAATTCATCACTGCCCTGCAGAACCAGGCAGTGCCTTCTAATCTGTTATTAAGTGCAAATGCTGTTATTCTTATTCTGGTTTTGATACACAGATGCTGCTGGTTCAGCTCCAATGAGCCTTGCCTGGCAGTTCCCCAGTCTGGTCCTGTTCCTGCTAAAACATTTTGATTTGTCTGGAGGCACCTGTAGCTGTGATAATGTGCAATTATTTCACAGCAGAAAAAAATTTGGAACCTATGTGATCTAATTGAGGGCTCTTTATTGTGTTTGATTCTGGAGTGGAATTTCTCCTTTCACAGAATCACAGAATCACAGAATCTAAGGGGTTGGAAGGGACCTCGAAAGCTCATCCAGTCCAACCCCCCTGCCAGAGCAGGGTCACCTAGAGTCCATCACACAGGAACACATCCAGGCGGGGTTTGAATGTCTCCAGCCAAGGAGACTCCACAACCTCTCTGGGCAGCCTGGTCCAGTGCTCTGGCACTCTCACAGGAAAGAAGTTCTTCCTGAGATTCACATGGAACCTCCTGTGCTCCAGTTTGCATCCATTGCCCCTTGTCCTATCATTGGTCATCACTGAAAAAAGCTTGGCTCCATCGTCCTGCCCCTCACCCTTTACATATTTGTAACCATGGATGAGGTCACCCCTCAGTCTCCTTTTCTCCAAGCTAAAGAGCCCCAGCTCCCTCAGCCTCTCCTCATAAGGGAGATGTTCCACTCCATCATCTCTGTGGCTCTGCGCTGGACTCTCTCAAGCAGTTCCCTGTCCTTCTTGAACTGTGGGGCCCAGAACTGGACACAATACTCCAGATGTGGCCTCACCAAGGCAGAATAGAGGGGGAGGAGAACCTCTCTTGACCTACTGACCACCCCCTTTCTAATGCACCCCAGGATGCCATTGGCCTTCTTGGCCACAAGGGCACATTGCTGGCTCATGGTCATCCTCCTGTCCACCAGGACCCCCAGGTCCCTTTCTCCCTTTCAAACAGGAGCAGAGCTGGGAACACTCTTGCAATGGGAGCCAGAGCTCACAGTCCTGCAGTAACATCGGGGTGTTTAAAGATGAGTGAAGTAGTGGATGGAACTAGACCTTTGTCTTTTGAACTATTCATGCTTTCTCTTTTTTTTGTCCACATCTGACCATTTTTTTCACACTGGGGTGCAGGTGGGAACCTGCTCAGCTCCGCCAGCTGCAGCTCCTGCTCTGGCTGGGAGAGGCTGATGCTGTCGTTGTCGCTTCTGCCACCTTGCGTGCTGCAGCCTATTGCTTGGCTTTGGAGCCATCCAGAGGATCACAGGGAGAAGATGCTTTGCTGTCAGAGACCAGGGAGAGTAGCTGAGGATGGGAGCTGGTGTGTCACCACACGCTTTGCAGGCAGACCTGAAACTTGATTATTCTCTTCATGCAATGCTGATAGCTCCCCATACCGATGTCTGCCTTGGTTTGATGGCTCGTGGAGACAACCCCCAACCCAGAGCCTGAGAAAGAGCCTGGTTGTTCCTGTTCAGCATGCTCAGGGAGCTTGGTTTCTGTTTCATGCCCCTGACATGTTTGAGGATGTTGTTGGCAGCTTCTCTGAGGAGAAAAGTGTTGGAATGTGCCCGAATGAAGAGTCACAGGATGGTTGCTCTCATGCTCTCTTTGATTCTGATGGTTTTGTACCTCTTTTCCTATGTAGGAAAAATGTTCACTCTGGGAATAAAGCTGGAAAGGTGCAGGTCACCCTGACAAATGCTGTTTGGTACTGCTGGAGCAGGAGGCAAACTCAGCCCTTTTCATCTGTCTGTGTTCCCATTTCTCCTCTGGAACAGCAGTTCCAGAGCTTTGCTGCCACTGTCTGGGATCCCCCACAAGCCGTTCTTTCTCCTCCTTTTTCTTGGGCCAGCTTTGTCCTTTCTGCTCTGCAGAAGACTTCATTTCCCCCCTAAAACACCCTGATGTCTTGAAACCACCAGTGTCCACATGATCCTGCCTGAGGGGCCGGTGGGAAGCCCTCTCCAGCTGCCTCTGCTGGTGGGTACAGGCATGAGGCTTGCAGAGACCCCACTGCAGGGTGAGTTCTGAGGGTGCAGCAAGTAATTCTCTGGTCTGAGAAGTTCAGCTGTCTTTTGCCCTTCTCACAGAGGCTTTTTGGCCTCGGGATTGATGGTTGTGTGGCTGATCCCACCAACTCCCTGCCGAAGGGAAGCAGGTGAGCAGTGCTTCTGCTTTTAGAATGTCCAAAGCACCACACTTCTGTCCTCAAAACAGCTGGGTACTCCTTGTCCTGCATTTGCACACCCAGGGTCCTTCACATGTTCATATTAGGTCTGGATTTGGTCTTTGTTCCAGAAAGTCAGGGGGTGAAATGGGGAACAGCAGCATCCTCTGTAGGTAGGACAACTCCTGTGTGCTGGATTGAACTTGCCTGGCAGCCGAGGGGCAAAATGGCTTAAAAACTAAATGGTAAAGAGTCTCTGAAATGTTAGGGAATAGTGAGTTGCTGGGGTTGGCCAAGTCCTGCAGGGCAGTGCCAGCCTTGATGCTGATGAAGGTTTTGCTAACCACAAGCAGGCTTGTGCTCTGTTGTCTCCCAGACTGTGGCTGTGTGGCCAAACCCAGGTGTAGGTACTGCAGCTGAAGTCAAGGGTGATGGTTCCTGGACTCCTGCTGTGGATGTGCCTTTGGTCTGTGCTTGGCTCCAGCATCATCAGTAAATAACAGTGCTGCTCTCTGGCAATGTAGAGTCTACTCCACTGGAAAGAGATTATTTACAAAAAGGGGAAAAATAATGTCAAAGTCAACACCGGCCGATGGGCAGGGAAATGATGAATCTCCTTAAAATGCTCAGTAATTCCCTTTGCTCCTACATTGCAGGTCACAGTCCACTCATCCAACCCCAGAGCTGTTGGGTCTGCAAGGGAATAACTTATCACTGGGATTTAATGGTGTGGAGGGTTGTCCCGTGTGCCTGTCGGGGGTATTTTCACTGCAGAGGCCAGGACACGATGCTTCTGCCTTGACCTGTGCTTGGCAGGTCTGTCAGGCAGCACAGCTTCAGGGACACCGCTGCAACCTTGAAAGCACCTGGTACAAAATGTGTCCCTGTCCAAGGCAATGCAAGGATCTGAAAGCAGAAGATGTTGTTTTTAGTGTATAACCAAAGTCTGGTTGAAAGCTGGATGAAATACCTGGAGCCAGGGGTCTGTGCCAGAAAGAATGAAGTAGGGATAAAAAGAAGAAAACGATGTGTTTATAAAGCATCTGAAAAGTTCTGATGAAGCAACATGTAATTCATAATGTTGTAGAAAATGTCTTCTCTAAAAAAGTATTACCTGACAATGTCTGGTTTATAGTGTTTGTGCACCGGTGACAGTCTCTGGGGGCATGGGACCTCATCAAGAATCATAGAATCATTATGGTTGGAAGGGACCTCCAGGGTCATCAAGTCCAACCTTTATCCCATCATATTCCTGACCATTGGACCATTAGATCATGGCCTCAAGTGCCTCAAAGGATGAAACAACATGAGTGCCACGGGGCTGTGTGGTTCCAGCCAGGGACTCCAGCCCTGTCAGATCCTTCTCCCCATGGGCTTGGCTGATGTTTTCAAGAACATATTTTTAGTTACAGGTTTCCAAAGCTGCCCCATGTTGAAACCTGTTTGGTGCAAAGAGCACGGATCCAGAAGGTGCTCAGTGCCAGCATCAGCGCTGGCGTCGGATTCTTGTCGGGGTGTGAAGAGTCTGGATTATGGGAAAGATGTAAGAGGGAGCTTTCAGAAACAAAATGGTCTGAGTAACAAAAAGCCTTTTCTTCAGGAGGAGAAATTTAACAGAAATTGCTGCAGAAAAGCCACTAGGAATGAAAGCCCTCTATTTAGAAATCTCTGCCCATCACTCACTCCTGGCACCTGCCATAGAATTGCATCCAATCTTCCTTTTTGAGGGGGAACTCATTTTAATCAGGCTGGAGATCTGCACTCCTAACTTCTTTTGTGCTGTCTATGTTGCCAGGCCTTTAATGGTGACCCAAGGAGGGGTCTGGGCTGCCTCTCCCTGTTGCCTGCCTGGTACAGGGTTTCCACACCACCTCTGGTGAGCTGAAAATTTAAACCTTGCTGTCGGATGCAAGATGAAAACACATAGCACAGACATTCACCTCTGCCTTATATATAAAGAGGAAATAAGAGCACATGGGAGAAACCCCATAGCAGGAGGAGAACCCCAAGGAAATCTGATATTTGTAATGAAGGAGCTAACCCCAGCAGTTACCAGCTGTCACTATTTTTACTGTGATAAAGGTGACTGGGAGCGTGCGGATCCAGATTTTCCCCTTGCCAGGGATGCTTGGACTGATCCTTGCCATACGATTCGATGATTTTCTATATAAAAACCCCAAACTATTAAGCTTCCAGTTCCCATGGTGGCAGGGGAAATCTGAGCTAAGCACAGCCTAGCAGGTCTCCAGCCCTCAGCCTGAAGCATGCTTTCCTGGTGTGGTTTTTCTTATAAAAATAAGAGGTTTAAAAAGAAAACACTTCCATCCTTGCAGATAGTAACAAATCCAGGGAGACACGTGAGCTCTTAAACCCTGTGCTCCTATTGTGGTTTTGGGACCTGCTGTATCTTCTCCCCGGTCGAGGGTTTGACATCTCACTGACTCAGCTTGGGTTGACCAACCAGGAGCACCCTCATCTTTTGGGCTTTGCTTCAAAACCTGCCCAGGACAGGTTAACTCTCACTGCTACAGACCTTCAACAGGCAGCAGCAATCCTCTATTTACATGTACAGAACTTTCTGCTCAGCTATATTGCTTCTGCCAACTGGGCTCCAGGTTTTCCTTCAGATTTCCAGTGGTCTGGATGGACTCCCCTGGTATTCCTGACAGGGTGGGTTTTGCAGAGATGCACGGGTGTCTGCTGTAGGGCTTGTGGTCCTCAAGGGTGGACGTGCTGCAGTTCTGTTTGTTTTCCCCACCATTCCCTGCCATTTAGATTGCCCAGGATCACTTACAGGGGTTGTAAAAGGTTCCTCTAATACAGAATTACAGATTCATAGAATGGGTTGAGTTGGAAAAGACCCAACTTTAAACTGGAAAAAGGGAGATTTAGACTAGATAATAGGGAGAAATTTTTTACACTGAGGGTGGTGAGATGCTGGCCCAGGTTGCTCAGAGAGGTGGGAGAAGCCCCATCTCTGGAAATATTCCAGGCCACGTTGGACGGGGCTTTGAGCAACCTGATGTGATTGAAGATGTCCCTGCTCGTGGCAGGGGGGTTGGACTGGGTGAGCTTTAAAAGTCCTTTCCAATGCAAAACATTCTGTGATTCTATGATTTTATGCTTGGATGAAATGTATAGAGGCCAGAATGATATCTGGAAGTCAGTGTTTTCTCCTATTGACAGAGCCACCCACCTGCAGCGGTGCTGCTTAGCTGGAAGATCACTTGCCTTCTCCTTGAGTGATTTTGTATGTTTTTATGGAGAGTGCTCACCCATTAGAGATATTTGCTTATGGAGAGCATCTCCTAATGCCTGGGGATTGCAGATACTCGTGGTTCATGGCTCACATGTTTGCTTTGCGCTGATTAAATTGCCCCTCTCAGAAATGCAGAGTAATTGGTGGCGTCCTCATTTTGTGTGAGCAGTTCTCATCTTTCTGAAAGGCAGAGGGCAGGCGGAGCAGCGAGGAGCAGTTGCATCAGGATAATCATGTCCCATCCATGTTAGAGACATCTGCATAATTGGTGGTGTTTGTCAGGAGGAAAGTGTTGTCCCCATCCTTCTGCAGGGATTGCAGGAGAGGGTGATTAGCTGGAATTATTGCATGGGTGTGTGGGAAATTGCTCACCTCTGTGCCTGCACCCCTGGCAGGCTGTTAGCCAGTGCTCTGTGTCTTCTCCTGGTGCTCAATAAACACTCTTTGGATGACTCCTTGTGTAGCTGTGGGCAGGCGTGTGTTAACATTCACACAGCTGGGCCACGGGTGCCACCGCTGAGCAGAAGCATTAAGGTTACACGTCGAAGCATGTGCTACCAACAGCGTGGAGGCCCTGGGGCATCTTGAAAAGGACTTATTGCAAGCTAAAAAAATATGCTGTAAGGCTGGAGGCAGCTGAATAGGAGCAGACTGCAAATATGAACAGCCTGTCCCAGGTGGCAAAGGTCCTTCTCAGCTGAGTCCGGGGCTGGACCAGCATCACCGGCTGCCTGAAGGTGCTGGACCTGGCCAGCCTTGGTCTGAGGGCCAGCCAGAGGTGAAAGAATGGGTAAAAGCTTTGAGTGGGGTGGGAAAAGCCATTTCCGAGGCTGGACTTGAAGGCTGGAGAGCTAGCTATGGGGACAAGTCTCACCTGTCCAGGATGGGGCTCAAAAGTGAACAAGCTACTCTCATGGACCAGCATGAACGCACCAGGGTCTCATCCAGCATCCCTCAGCAGAGTCCCAGAGGGTGAGAGCATCCATGCAGAGTGGCCAGGAGACTGGGACAAAGGGGCTCAGAGGGTCTGTGGTCACCTCCTGCACACCTGGGCTGAGAAAAAGAGCCCAGCAGGAACACCAGCCATCCCAGGGAAGTGTTTAATTGTATATATTGCATATATTCGCCTCCTGCTCATTAATTATCCTGATTCTTCAGCCATCCTGGTTAATCAGAGCCATTTGGGGCTTTGCTAAAGGCTCCCATCATTCAAATGAATTACAGGTAGTGGCTAATTGAAGATATATTTACTTTATGCTGATACAGGCTGGTGCTTTCACTGTTTTTGGGGGCGGCAGTTAATTTTAGTCACATTGGATTGTAGCTGTTTCCTGGGAAGTGCCAGGTAAGCAGACAATTTCTGCTTATGATGAGAAATACCCCCAGATCCTAGTCAGCATTGACTAAACAAAAATATACCTGCCGTGTGTTAATTAACTAATTCCCACTCTTCCTGGGCAATACTGGTTAATCAGCCATATTCCTTTGATTATCATGAGTAGCTCCAGCCAATCAATAGGGAGTGTGGAGCATGGTGATTTTATGGGTGTGCATTTACCATCTGCTGATTAATTTCTACAATTCTGAGCCAATATCAGCCGTAGAAGACATTTTTTCTCCTGGTTAGCTATTAGAGTCATACAGTAATGCAGTGTGCAGTAGTGCTTAACTAAAGGCTTATTTGCTGCCTACTACCTGATTCCAATAATTTCTGTAGGCTGCTACTTAATCAGCAGCGTTTTTTGCCAATATTATCTCCCACTGTTTCTAGGGAGTTTGTGATGATCCAGATGAGCTGTAGCTGTTCACTTGTTTTAATAAATTAGTTACTGAACACCCCTGAAAACAGCAAGTGACAAAGAGTATTTTGCTCACAGGGTTTTGTTTGGAGGGAGGCACTGGTTTTGCTGGTGAAGAGACTTACTGGTTTCATGACATAAACTCCCACCAGACCTTGAGAAACCCACTGGTCAACAGCTTGGGTTTTGTTTCTGGTTCTTCCCATTCCTCCCGTGATCTGTTCCCATCACCCATTGTTTCATCAGGGACATATTTTGTTGATAAAGCATAATTTGACCATTTGCACGGGGTGGCTGGTATTATTGTTCAGCACGGCTAGGCTTGTCTTACGCTGATCAATTCTCTTAATTTCTAGGTAATTAGATTTCTCAGATGCTTGTTGTACTCACACTGAACAATTCCCATTGTTATTTATGGCTGGGCACTGGCAGTTAATTGGCAGTGTATTCGCCTCAAGCTGCTTCCTTCCCATTCTCCACGAATGATATCAGCTCACTGGAGGCAGTTTGTGCCTACCGTGAGTAATTCCCACCTTTCCTGGGGAAATGGGAACTAATGATGGCTGATCAGGGGCAGATTTGTCATCGGTTGATTAATTCCCAGCATCCCTAGGAATTCCAGCCAATCCTTCTTGATGTGCCCATTCATAAGGACATGGTTGTGGTTGGAAACCAGTTTTGTTGGACACTGGTTGAGTGCCATGGAGGCAGAGCATACTGGAGGGACCAGTGACTTTCTGCAAGAGTGAATTACTCCGTGGTGACTGCATGCAGTGCAAATATGTGTCATTTATGGTGACAAAAGCCACCATCTCTGCAGGGGGTCAGGATATCTGTTTTTACACTGGATAAGGAATTCTCCTTATTCCTGGCAATTTTGAGCAATGAGAGTGATGATGAGCCACATTTACCTTGTAGGGGCAATTTCTCAGCTTTCTAATGAACTTCAGTGAAGACTTTTTCTTCCTAAGGGTCATACCCACTGCCCTAGTGCATTGTGGGTAGCAGCAACTGAGCTGAGGCATTTCTGGGTTTTAACAAAGATTTCCCATCTATTCTAGGTAATGGGGATTAATCAAAGGTATTTCCCTAATAATTTCCACTGTCCCTGAGGAAGCGACAGTAATTAACTGAACATGTTTGATTTATGGCAATTAAATCTTGCTGGTGTTGGAGAACACCAACTGATCAGAGTAAATGGAGAAGAGAGAAAGGAAAGAAGGAAGAAGGGAAGAAAGGAAAGGAAGGAAGGAGGGAGGGTGTGAGGAAGGGAGGGAGGGAAGGCGTGAGGAAGGAAGGAGGGAAGGAAGGAAAGAAGGAAGGAGGGAAGGAAGGAAAGAAGGAAGGAGGGAAGGAAGGAAAGAAGGAAGGAGGGAAGGAAGGAAAGAAGGAAGGAGGGAAGGAAGGAAAGAAGGAAGGAGGGAAGGAAGGAAAGAAGGAAGGAGGGAAGGAAGGAAAGAAGGAAGGAGGGAAGGAAGGAAAGAAGGAAGGAGGGAAGGAAGGAAAGAAGGAAGGAGGGAAGGAAGGAAAGAAGGAAGGAGGGAAGGAAGGAAAGAAGGAAGGAGGGAAGGAAGGAAAGAAGGAAGGAGGGAAGGAAGAAAAAGAAGAAGAAGAGGAAAAGGGAAAAGGGAAAGGGAAAGGAAGAAGGAGGAAAAGAAGAAGAGACACTACCTGACTTTCCTGGGGAGAAAGGGAAATGCAGACAAAAACCCTCGTCTTCCCCACTGGTGGCTGAAGTAGTGGAAGTTGCATGTGCCACTGCTTCTCCCTGTGATACAAACCAACAAAAATAAAACCAAAATGAAGAAAAAAAAAAGGAGGTTAATGACAATTCAGTCCCCTGGGGGAAAAAATGGCCAGAAAGATGGAAAAAGAGAGAAAGAAGAAAATATAATTAAGAAAAAAATCACCTCTTGAATAAAAATGATCCATTTTCCTTCAGATCATCCCTCACAAGTGGGACCAGCTCCACGTGCCAACACCCCCAGTGAAAACCAGCTCAGGGGCTTGGGAGAGGGAAACTGAGGCACACACAACAATCCCATCACAATAAAAGAGCCCTGAACCCTATGCCCCTCCTGATGGGAGGGATGTTATTGGGGGAGGTGGAGGTGATCAGTCCATAAAAAAAGATGTGTAGGGCACTGATTTAGTAAGACAAAGGCCCCAGGACCTCCCACCCTCCTCCGTTTGTAGGTTCTCTTCCCCATGCCCAAGAAGGACAAGCACTTTCCACTCTTGTAACCCCTCACTGCTTGGCTATTTGTACTGCTAATTCTCTGACTTCTCTTGACCCTGCTTGAAACCAGTTCACATTTAATGGTTTCACATTTGAAAGACTGTCAAACAGAAGGTTCTTGCCCATAAAAGCTCTTTAGGGCTCAAGAGAATGAGAATAATGGTTGCTATCAAACGAAGAGCCTGATCGCTTAATATTCCAATGCATTAACTGGTTTTCCCTTTCTTTCAGAAATTTTAATAAAACCATTTAGATGATTTCCAAGGGTTGTTTTTACAATAGCCAAAAGCCAGTTATAACCTGACACCCAACATATTTCATGCTTGCAGTGGGAGAAGGACTTCTACCCTGCTCCACATCACACTTCAAACTTACTTGTATGTTTTATGAAACACAAATGGCCCTTGAGTTTGCAGATGAGAGCCTTCCTCTGTTCAGCAACTCCTGATTTGTGTGCTACCTCTATGGAAATAGTGCACAATCCTGTGGCCAATTGCACTTCTGCAACCAAAACTTGCTCTGGTTGCTCCACAGGACCAGGGATCCTGCTCCTGTGCACTGCTGCTGAGCTCAGAGGATGTTTTTGCTCTTCCTGGAGGATTTCTGATGCTTGCTCTACCAAAGTAAATCGTAGCTCCCAAAATTGTGGATAGTCAACAGAAGATGGTTGTATCCTGCACCTGGGTCACAGCAATCCCACACAACGGCCCAGGCTTGGGGAAGAGTGGCTGGAAAATGCCTGCTGGAAAAGAACCTGAGGATGTTGGTCAACAGCAGCTGAACATGAGCCAGCAGTGTGCCCAGGTGGCCAAGGAGGTCAACAGCACCCTGGCTGATATCACAGAATCACAGAATCTATCAGCCATGCTGTGGCCAGCAGGACCAGGGCAGGGATCGTCCCCCTGTGCTCAGAACTGATGAGGCTGCACCTCAAATCCTGGGGTCAGTCTGGGCCCCTCACACCAAGAAGGACCTTGAGAGGCTGGGGGTGTCCAGAGAAGGGAACGGAGCTGGGGTAGGGTCTGGAGCCCCAGTGTGATGGGGAGAGGCTGAGGGAGCTGGGGGTGCTCAGCCTGGAGAGAAGGAGCCTGAGGGGAGACCTTCTGCTCTCTGCAGCTCCCTGAGAGGAGCTTGGAGCCAGGGGGGATTCAGTCTCTGCTCCCAGGTTACAAATGATAGAACAAGAGGGAAAGGCGTCTAGGTGCACCAGGGGAGGTTTAGGTTGGATGTGAGGAACAATTCCTTCATGGAAAGGGCTGTCAGGGACTGGCCCAGGCTGCCCAGGACAGTGGTGGGGTCCCCATCCCTGGAGGGATCTCAAAGCCGTGTAGATGTGGTGCTGAGGGCCATGGTTTGGTGGTGGCCTTGGCAGTGCTGGGTTAACAAGTGGACTGGATGATCTGAAAGGGCTTTTCCAACCCAAACAATTCCAGTATTCTGTATAGCTGTGAAGTGGACACCACTCCATGACATTGTGGTCTGAGCACATTTCTGGGTGTTTAATGGTGGGGTCCCACTGTAGTGCTGAAGGGTGGAACACTTTGTGCACTGCTGATTGGTAGGAGCTGCCAGAAGAAAAAGTTTCTTTTGTTTTTGTATTTTTTTTTTTCAGAAACCCAATTACCTGCAGGAGAGGCACATAATGGGTGTTGGAAATGTGCGGAGTTCTTGCTTTAATTAGAACTATGAAAAATATGGCAATCACACAAGCAGTAAGAAAATTTCTGCAGTCACTGAACCCTGCACTGGAGCTCCAGTCGCAGCCACAGAGCCCAAAAGAAAGCCATAGGCAGATGGTAAATCCCCAGGACAGTGCCCTGTGGCCTTCTACTGCCTGTGGCAGACATGGGGGAACGGGTTCCAACTGCCAGAGGGGAGATGGAGATGGGATGTGAGGAAGAAATTCCTTGGTGTGAGGGTGGTGAGAGCCTGGCCCAGGGTGCCCAGAGAAGCTGTGGCTGCCCCTCCCTGGCAGTGTTGAAGGCCAGGTTGGATGGAGCTTGGAGCAACGTGGTGTGGTGGGAGGTGTCCCTGCCCATGGCATCCCTTGGGACTGGCTGAACTTTAAGGTCCCTCCCAACCCAACCCATTCTATGATTCAGTGATAAAATTGGCCATCCAGTCTCTGCTATGAACAGATGTAGACCAGTTGCATCAGTCATTGTGGGAAGGAACTCTTCTCACCCCAAAGGCATGGTTGAGTGGAAGCTCTTCCTTTTAGATGGTACCTATTAGAGGTAAATCCTGTTCTGGTGATTGTTGCAGGCCAATAAACCCCAACCACCTCTGCAGAGATGCTCTCACCCACTAGATGGCAAGTTTGCTCTGCACAAGGCAAGGCTCTTGCCCAGTGCTGCTCATCTGCAGAGCGTTCAGGAAACTAAAAGCATCATAAAAAGGCAGGAGGTCCTATTTACCTGGAAACTTAGAGGATTTTTATCCTGTAAAAGGGACAGGGTATAGAGCAGCATCAAGTCTATAAGCCAGAGTGTCAAGTCTAGGTGCAGCTGGGCTTTGCTTTAAACAGCCACATCAGGCTGCAGGTTAGCAAGGAGGGATGTGCCCCTTCCTTGTGGGACAACCAACTGTACAGCAGTTCAATACGGAGCTATGGCTGGTTGCTTCTCGAATGCACAAGCCCTTCTTTCCCTTAGGAGACTGCTGTGTCTGAAGCTCTGCCCCTTGTTTTCATGTCATCCCCTGATGGTGGAGAGCAGGCTGACCTCTGCAAGAGCATGAATATGTGACATGGAGAAAAGGCACCCACCAGGATTGAAATCCCACAGGACCCTTCCCAAATGCCATCTATAAGACCCAAACCTTGGATCCAGCACCTAAAAGCCAACCCCTATGACTTGAACTTATAAGTAGCCCCACGGAAGAGAGTTCAAACCAGTTACCCCTCTTCACTAATACCACCTTTCCCCACGCAGGTCCCTCTCTGCACAGTTGCAATCTGCACACTGTTGACCACTTGCAAGCAGAGAAGCTTTGACCAACATCTCAAGTGGACTTGAGCAGAGCAGAAGATCTATCTCAAGGTGCATCCTCTTTCCTGGTGAAACTTCACATGGGTTTTACCCACATAGCCATAGCACTGCAAAGAAAAAAATCTCTTGTATAAACCAGCAGATTTACACATCCAACCTCACTGTGGAACATGCTCCTCTCCTTCACACTCATCTTGTCTCTTTGTTGACACTCTGCCCTCTTTGACCACTCCTGCCTGGACAGAGGCTGGTTTTACCTGACACAATCATATGCTCAGAGTCAAAGCAAGTAGCCAGGAGGGGAAGTTGTTGTATGAAACTCTTTATGATCCTCACCTGTAAAGCAGATGGAAAATGTTTCTCTGTGGCAGAACCAACCCCTTCCAGCAGTACAGGGCACTGCTGACTCCTGTGTGCCAGGACCACAGCAGCTGAGGGAAGAAATGGGGCTGGAAAAGTCATGCATCAACTATCCTGGTCACAAATCATTATTGTCCTTGACACTTGTGGTTTGGTTTTGAGGCTCAGCACAGAACACACCCCAAGGAGAAACTGGAGGCTGCTTCATCCTCGAGAACAGGGGGAGGAAATCATCAAAAAAGTGATGGCACCTTTTGTATGTGGCAACACGGTGACGAGAATGCCAATGCAGTGGGAACTTGTTCTCATAGGTAGGAATTGCCTAGAATAGAGAAGCAAATCCAGCTTTCGATGGATGCAAATTCCACCAAGAGTTCAAAGCCTTACTGAAATATCTGAAGAGGCTGTGATTGAATTAGAGCTGTTGGAGAAAGGCTATGGTTCTGAGCTGTGAGGAGCTGGGGAGGAACCTGCAGCCTTTGGCCAGGTGGAGGGAGGTTTCAGGAGCACAGCTGAGGCCCTTAGAATCATAGAATCACTATGACTGGAAAGGACCTCTGGGGTCATCAAGTCCAACCTTTATCCCATCATATCCCTAACCATCAGACCATCAGACCATGGCCTCAAGTGCCCCATCAACCCGTTTTTTGCACACCCCCAGGGACGGTGACTCCACCACCTCCCTGGGCAGCCCATTCCAGTGCCCAACCACCCTCCCAGTAAAGAACTTCTTCCTAATCTCCAACCTAAACTTCCCCTGATGGAACTTGAGGCCATTTCCTCTTGTCCTCTTGTCCTTACTAGAAAGGAGAAGGAGAAGGAGAAGGAGAAGGAGAAGGAGAAGGAGAAGGAGAAGGAGAAGGAGAAGGAGAAGGAGAAGGAGAAGGAGAGGGAGAAGGAGGAGAGGATGGAGAGAGAACATAGAGCTGCCTGGCGGAGAGCAAGATGATATGCTGCTCACCAGGCATGGCTGGAGTCATGAGACATCAATGCTAACATGGACAAATGGACCCTGGGAAGCAACCACCACCAATACAGAGCTAGAAGAAGGTATGCATCCTGTTTCTGATGATGGCAAGGTGGGACCTGGCAGTCATGACAGAGACTTTTTGTCCCATGACACCAGTGGGGTGAGTTTGGGCATGGGCTGAGAGAAAACACTGTAGTGCAGCTGATTTGGAGGTTGTTTGATGCCTTGGTGTTCAGTGAGGTCTTTCCAAGACCAGTGAGTGCCTTGGCCCAAGGCAGGTTCTTATGGGTGGTGCTGGAGGCACTACTTTTGGTGGTGACTGGGAGCAAGGGATGAGAAAAGGCAAAGAGAAGGAGGAGAAAGGTTTCTGTCTGAGGAAGGTAACTGTGGTCAATCCCTCCCTGGCACAAGGAACAAGACAACTCCTTGTGCCCTGCACACACATTGCAGCCACACAGCGACCACACAGCTTTAGTCTCCTCTGGTTCTGGAGAGCCTGGCTGAGACATCCAAAGCTGCTGTATGCACACCTTATCTATCTGTGCCACATGTTGCCTGTCCCCTAAGACCTTTCTGGTATTTGCCTGATTATCAGTCCCTTGACACCATTCATGTTGCACCCAGGGAAGTGGTGGAGTCACCACCCCTGGAGGACTTTCAAAGCCATGTAGTTGCGGTGCTGAGGGCCATGGGTTAGTGGTGGCCTTGGCAGTTCTGGGTTAATGGTTGGACTTGAACTTTAAGGTCTTTTGCAACCAAAATGATTCTGTGTTTCTATGTTGCACCTACATAAAGGTTTAGCTACCCAACCCTGCAGGATCCAGGTGAACCCATAGATGGTGGGCAGTGTCGTGGGTGGGGAAGGAAGGCTGCAGAAGGGGCTGGCAGCAGAAAAGGGAGATTGGTAACAACAATTTTCAGGTTCCTGGATCTCCTACAAGGAGCAGAGCTGCCCCAGAAGGCCCGAGGAGACATCCCTGTGAGCAGCCCCCATGAGCTTGCGGGCAGCACAGCCACCACTTGTCACATATGTGCTTCCTTTTGTCTTTCCAAAGATGAGCTTTACTGTCTCTGGGGTGAGTGAGAGCTTCCCAACAGCATCACCCACACCACCTGCAGGGCCACTCTGCCCCAGTGCCTACTGGTGCTCAGGCATTGCATGTCAGTGGTATATTCTTTCCCAAACCCAACTGAGCAGGAAGCCTGTGGGACCAGCCCTAGGGCCAGCTGATCATCCAGGGGCCAAAGCACTGAGTGAAGAGCCGAAGCCTGCAGCAGAGAAGCTGAACAAATGTTTTCTGTCCCCAGCCTGGAACCACTCTTTATGGGGGACAAGTCAATAAATGTGTCTCCAAGTGATTTTTCAGTAGATGAAGTTATAAAACAACTTGACAAAATCAACGTGAACAGTTCCATAGTGCTGGATGGTGTTCAGTCAAGAGCTCTAAAGGAACTCAAGGATGAAATAGCTAAACTATTAACTGTATTAAGTCTACTGTGAAACTTCTCGCTTAAATTTTCTCACTATCAGAGGGAAAGAAAGCAGTGAGACCTTGATTTTTTAAAAAAATGCTTCTGAGCAGATCCAGGAACAGCAGATCATTAAAATTGGTGCTCAAATGAGGTAAAAGTGTAGTATGGAGGGGAATTAAGGAGATGTAATTTATGGGGAAATTCAACACTGCTTTTGTGAGTGGAAGCCCTACCTTAGGAGCTCCAGGGAGTTTCTGAAGTAGTCAGCAAAGGGGATCAAGTGGCTGAGAGATCCAGTTGACATAATCAGCTTGGATTTCCTGAAGGTCTTTAACAGGTTCTCTAATACAAGGAGCTGTAAGAAATCTTACAGGATCTCAAAGTCACTGCAAAATGAGAAGGAAGGTCCTTCCAGACATGCATCAGGTTAAACACCAGGAGAAAGGGGTCAGCTTTCATGGTGATGAGCTGCACAAAGTTTGACCTTCTTAATTTTTGAAAAACCCAGGCTCCAGGCTGGACCCACAACTGAAGCGTAAGCAGAGGTGAAAAGAGAGACCTATGGTCCCACGCTGGGACAGAATATGCACTTCTTAGCAGGTCCCTGTGAAAAATACAGCTGGGGCATCCTCATCAAAGGGTGAAGCCAAGAGACACAAGGGCAAAGCACACAAGAGAGGACAAAGCCTGAAAGGGGGGAAGCCTTAGAACTCACTGACCACTTGAACCCATGTGTTGGTGCTTGTACATCCCTGATCTCTCCACACCTCTGCTCTGTGGGCGTCATCCCAGCAGAATCCTGTCCTGGATCTGCTCTCCTGGAGCACAATGAATCACAGAATCCTAGGGGTTGGAAGGGACCTCGAAGGATCATCCAGTCCACCCCCCCTGCCAGAGCAGGGTCACCTAGAGTCCATCACACAGGAACGCATCCAGGTGGGGTTTGAATGCCTCCAGCCAAGGAGACTCCAAAACCTCTCTGGGCAGCCTGTTCCAGTGCTCTGGCACTCTCACAGGAAAGAAGTTCTTCCTGAGATTCACATGGAACCTCCTGTGCTCCAGTTTGCATCCATTGCCCCTTGTCCTATCATTGGTCATCACTGAAAAAAGCTTGGCTCCATCGTCCTGAGCCGATGGACAGTGATGGACAGTGATGGACAGTGCACAGTGGGCAGTGCTCAGGGAAGCCTTTGAGAGCAGAGTCAGCCTGGAGAGATGTGATTTCCCTGTCTCCAGCAGCCTGTGCCTTGGGGACTCCCTTTGGCCTGTCTTTAATAGCTCTCAATCAAATAACATCTGCTTTCCCTTCCTTATTCCTCTTCTCAGTAAATTCTCTGAGGCTGGGATGGAGACAGTAAAGACTACAATTTTCTACTCTCAGGTGAACCTCAGTGTTTTACAAGGGTGGTTTCTGTTTTGTTCTGCGTGTTCCCAACCTTCAATTTTCTCACTCTCTGACCACTGCAGAGATCTACACTGACATTTTCACGGAGCTGTGCGTTATAACTCCAGTTTTCATTCCCAGCTTGTAATTTTTCAGAGCCCATCGTGGTGTCCCCGAAGTTGAGATTTATTTTTCCCATGTGTGTCACTTCATATTTGTCTGTATTGAATTTCTCCTGCCATTTTGTCATCCACTCTCTCAACATTGTGAGCTGCTTCAGAAACTCTCTGTGGTCAGCCCTTGGCTACCTTCAGTAACCCAGTTCAGCAAATTGTGTTATGTTTCCATTAATCCCCTTTGCAGATCACACACACAAGTCCTACCTTCACTAGAGATGGCTTCAAAAAGCCACCTCCTTGCACTCCAGCCCTTTGTTTCCTACCTTTTGGGCAGACATTCATCTGTGAGAACCTTCTCGTATGGCATCTTAGATGCTCTACAAGCCTTTGGTGGACCATTTTCTTGCTTCAGAAGCATCTTGCAGATTTCTGAGGCCTGCTGAGGTGTTTGGTACCCCCTGGTGAATCTCTTCCCCAAATCCTTTTCCACTTTTCCCATGAGCCTGTGCAAGGTTTTAGCACTTGCAGTTTTCTTGGCAACGGGGTCAGCAAGTCTATTACCTGTTGCATGAAGAACAAGCTCTTTTTTGTTTGCTTTGAGCTTGATTCCTGCTAGTTTAATTTGATGCCTCTTTTCTTCCTGAAGGAAGAGAAATGAAGAGCCAAGCCTTGCACATCTTCTCAGGGCTCTCATGATTTTGATGACTTCTTTCATATGGTCCTGTCCTCCAGTTCCCCTCATGCAAAAGCCATTCCAGAACTTTGATCACCCCCTTTTCCTCCTCTGAGGTGTTCCCAGTTCTGCTGTATCTCTGAGATGAGAACAAAACTGTGTTTGGAAGCCAAGGTGTGGCTGAACCATGGATTCATACAGTGGTGGAACTGCATTTTCTATTGGCCAGATAATTTACCATTTTCTATGAGGTTTCCAAAGAGGCAACACATGGTGTGTTACTCATTTAGATGACCCATTTGACTTTTTAGATGCTTTCTTACAAATGACTTTCCTCCACCCTCAGTGAGTTTTGGAGCCCTCCTGTCACAGTGACTCACCTATACGCTCTTCTCCCAGGTTTGTTTGCAGAATGGCTCCCTGTGATTTACAGGTCTCCTCTTGATGTTCCTACCTGACATCTCAAGAGCTATGCACTCTCTTCCTCTCGTTGCCTTTTAATTTTATAGCACTTAGGCTCACATTCCTCTTTCAAAACGAATTCGCAAGATTGTCCACTATGTTGTTTTGCTCCCTGACTGGGAGACAAACTGATTTAATTATTATATTATTTCATATTATATTATTTCATTATTTCATTATTAATAGTCTGTTTTTAAAGAGTGATGGTGAAGTCCAAAGTCATAGGCACAGTTGCAATATAAAAGACTGATGCCCACGACTTGTGCTGTGGCTCAGGTCATCTTTCATGGGACACTATAATGCTACAGACTGAGCTGCTTTATTTGGTGCCTGGTGGGTTACCACAGCCTCTATAACTTTTCAGCAGTCATTTGCTGTAGAATATGGTCTCCCAGCAGAGGTCAAAGGGGGTTGGCACTGAGCACTTGGCTCTGAAGGGAGGCGAGGCTGCCTGTGCAGAGATGGCTCAACAGGAGGAGCACCAGCAACACAGTGAGGAATAAAGCTCTAATGTGTAATATTATGAGACATCAAAGTAGCTCTGTTTGAACTAAACACTGTTGCCTTTTAGAAAGTGGATGCTTGAGTGACCTCTGTTTCCATCTGCAAGGTGTTTCATATTTTTTTTCCTCCCATTGAGGTATTAATGGATCCTTTGAAATCATTGAACTGGATGTTTCTTTACCAAGTGACAAATTACCTGTAAAAGATCTTACTTAAAGCTTCTTCTGGAGTCAGAGAATTGATTTCCAGATACTTCAGCACTTCCTCCATCTTCTCGAAGGCAGCAGTTCTCCAGGACTCCTTGTTCTTTGAGGTACTCCAAGTACCTGGTGAGGAGGGGGCATGTGTTGTCCGTAAGGATGGGCAGTGGTGTGGTGGCTGGATAACGTTATTCTGTTCATCTCATGCACTCAGGACCAAGGTTGCTCACTGCTGACAACTTTTCTGCTCTGGTGCATTGATCCATAGTGGCCCAGGGGTCAAGAGCTGTGGAGAGGTGAGTGCTAATAAGGGAGAAGAACTCTTCAAATCATCTCTGTTTATAAATTCTTGCCCACGATTAGAATATACTTGAAAGAAACCATGGAACAAAATGTGTCCACTGCTCAAAGAGCTGTCTGAAGCACTCGGCCAGGTGATGTATTGATGATATGCACAAAACATGTGCAGTGAACAGAATGCTAAAGGACCCCGAAGGAACAGAGGCAAAAGCTTTTTTTATTATTATTTTTTTTTTATTATTAATATATATGCAGCCTCCTGCTTTTGAAACTGGAGAATACTTTCAAACGAAGTCCTCTGGCTCTGAACTGCCTTCAGGAGTGCTTGATTTATGGTGCCACGTGTGAGCTTCTGACAGGTGACAGCTCCAGCTGACCATGTGTACCCTTCCTTTGAGGTGTGATCAAGAATGCACGTTTGAACCTGTGCAATCAACTGTTTCATCGTTAATGACTGCGACAGGAGGAGCCTTAACAGTGACTTTGGGCTCCAGTTTTTCTCCTTGCAAATCGAGCACACAAGCTGCCTGACGCTGACACTGCTCCATGCTGTAGCTTTGTTCCTCGCTTTGCTCCTCAGAAAGTCACACACAGAGAGGGAGTGCTGGGCTTTGGGCACAGCTGATTTGCAGCACTGCAGATGCCAACTCCATCTCTGGCCCCATCCACTCACAGTATTGTTACTATGCAAGAGCTACTCGCAGAAACCTCCTCCATCTCTGGGCACCTAGAATCCTGCTCTGGTGTCCTTATGCCCTTCTCTTACGCAGAGACCTTCGTAAGATTGACAAGATCATGGAGAAGCTCCTCTCCCCAGCTTCGGAGCACTTGCTGAAATGTCCCTTTGGCTGGTTTGCAATTGATACCATCATCTGCCAGAGGAGTAGTATTAGTAATAGTAGTAGTAATAGTGATAGCTACCTAGTAATCACTCAAATAATAGCAAATAACATCATTAGTGCTGTTACACATCACAGAATCCCAGAATGTCAGGGGTTGGAAGGGACCTTGAAAGATCACCCAGTCCACCCCCCCTGCCAGAGCAGGACCACCCAGACCAGGGCACACAGGGATGCATCCAGTCGGGGTTTGAATGTCTCCAGAGAAGGAGACTCCACAGCCTCTCTGGGCAGCCTGGCCCAGTGCTCTGGCACCTTATAGTGACAAAGTTCTTCCTTATGTTCACCCGGAACCTCCTATGTTCCCTCTTGGATCCATTCCCCTTTGTCCTACCACTGATCATCACTGAGCAGAGCCTGACTCCATCCTCCTGACCTCCACCCTTTACATATTTGTAACCATGGATGAGGTCCCCCTTCAGTCTTCTCTTCTCCAAGCTAAAGAGCCCCAGCTCCCTCAGCCTCTCCTCACAAGGGAGATGTTCCACTCCCTTCATCATCTTTGTGACTCTGCACTGGACTCTTCCAAGCAGTTCCCTGCCCTTGAACTGAGGTGCCCAGAACTGGACCCAGGACTCATGGTACATATACTCAGTCTCATCTAGTGCCTGTGATTTGATGCTGTACCCACAAGCACCCCACTCCCCTCTTCTCCCCCAGACCCCCTCCTGGTTTTCTCCTGAGCTGTCTCTGAAGTGCAGCCTTACCCTCCTGCTCTTCCCTTGTATGTGAGAGCTACCTGTGGACCAGAAGGCACTGGGAACTGTCTTCAGGCTGTGAGCAGCTGCCCAGGGGTGTCACAACATCCTTCCTGGGCAGTTAGAGCTGTCCCTCTGCAGGTCAAAGCATCCTCAGAGCTAACTTCAGAGCTCACCATCACTTGTCTTTGCAAGGTAAAGTGTGGAGGGGGGGGCACTTCAGCTATTTTTGAAGGATCTGTGGAGTCCCGTCTCTTTCTGATGATATAAACACTTGTGCTGGCATCTCACCCCAACTAGTGGGTGAGAGACGTTGTGAAAAAATGATGAAATTTCCCCTTTTCATTGGAAAAAAAGCTATTTTTGAGAAACACAAAAAACTTCGCCTAAAACTGTAGATGATATGGGAAAACCCTGTGTATTCAAACAGGCACAGCAGAAAACCACAAACTTCTCAGGACCTGCACTATGTCTGCCTTGCCTCCCTCCACCTTCTAGGCTCATCTCTGAATAATGCTGGGAATTTGTCCCTCATCTCTGCTAAAGCTCACAGTCTCCTGTCAGCTCTCCTGCACCGTGAGATGCACTCGGTCTCTCCGGAGCCACACAGTGGGGCTGTTATCCCACCTCATGGAGAGATGTCTCAGTGAATCAAAGCTGAAGCTGTCTGAGCCCCTCCTGTAGCTGCATTTCCTGGCAAACACATCCCCAGTTTGCAGCTGTTTTGACCCCCCTCGAGGTGTGCTGTTCCCACCTGTAGAGGTGGTGACCACTCCAGACACTGGCTGGTTGCATCTCTGCTCCCTGTTTTGGTGCAGGAAGTGGTTGAGGTTCTCCTGGTGTCCATCCCTGTCTGTGGAGGAGGCAGCTAAACCATGCATTATTTGAGGAGGTCTGTTTTTTTGGAAGCTGGCCTCAGTAAGGAGTAAGGATCTTCAGAGTGCCTTGGGATAACTTCTAGCACATCTGACTTGGGCTTGAGCCCAGCTCCCTGTGGTTGCATCCTGCTCGATGGGATGGTGCCTGTGCATTGACCCTCTCTGGATTTATCATCAAAATCTCACTTTTCCTTGGACAACATCCTAAAAGGAGGTTGTAGTGAGGCTGGTGTTGGTCTCTTCTCCCCAGTTGCTGATGACAGGACGAGAGGAAATGGCCTCAAGTTCCATCAGGGGAAGTTTAGGTTGGATATGAGGAAGAAGTTCTTTCCTGGGAGGGTGGTTGGGCACTGGAATGGGCTGCCCAGGGAGGTGGTGGAGTCACCATCCCTGGGGGTGTTCAAAAAACGGGTTGATGGGGCACTTGAGGCCATGGTCTGATGGTCTGATGGTCAGGAATATGATGGGATAAAGGTTGGGCTTGATGACCCTGGAGGTCCCTTCCAACCATAATGATTCTATGATTCTAACCCTGTTTGCTCATCTCTTCCCAGGATTTATAAAATGCCAGCAGCATCCTGAGCTGAGCATCAGCCCAGCAGGCAGTGCTCCAGCCTTGCATGACTCTTGCTTTCAGAGAGGCAGGACCAAATATTCTGGGTAACGCAGGTGCTGGGATTCCCTGAACCTTTCCTCTGCCTCTGTCCCTCTGCCTCCCATTCTCCCATTGACCATCCAACGTGGGGGAGCTGCTTGCCGAGGTGATTCCTACATGTGAGCCAGGCAATGAGAAAATGTCACCAGCTCCACGTGTGTGTGGGTCCCACCACCCTGTGCTGCAGGCTGTGGTCAACCACTTTACCCTGGTGCCTTCCCTGGCACAGGTAGCTGTGGGGGACATCACTGTTTGCCTACCACGGGTTAACTCACCCTTTGGTGCAAGTCACAGTGAGAAGTTTGTGAGAACTCTACCCATGCCATATGCCGAGGATTTAGCTTTATAATCATCTTGGCTTTAGCAGCAAAGCTGGAAAGAGGAGCATTTTTGTTTTATTATACATAAGAAGATCTCAGTGGTTAAGAATATACAGGGCTGAAAATGGAAAAAAAAAACCCCAACCCTTTGATAAGCCTTAAAGATTTAAGAGATGGAATCTGCATCTGTGTTTCCATAAATATCTTTGTTAAACCTGGCTGCTGGAATGGGTGAAGGATGTGAGTGGTGGCCCCCACGCTGGGGCAGCATTTGGCTGGTGTTGCTATTAGTTGAGCAGATGTCAAACTGTACCATTCCTTCCAGGAGTGTCCACTCAGTGCCATCACCTTCCGGTCACACCTAAGCCCTGTGTGTTTGTTTTCACTTGGTATTCTCTTCTCTAAATGAATCCTTGTTTTTTTTTTAAGGGGGACAATCCTCCAGAGAATCATGGAATCGTGGAATGGTTTGGGTAGGAAGGGACCTTCTGAAAAAGAGGACTTCCTGAACATCAACCTCTTGACTTGGCCACCCTAAATAACAAGGTGAAATGAAATATGAAATTAAATAGAGACAACCAAAGCCCTTGGGTAGAGTTCCTCTTCTGGGACATTCTGGTGACAGAGAGCAAACCAAGCCTTAGAAAACCATTCTGCCATGTAGCCCCAGGTGGCTTTTGTCTATCAGCTGCAGGATAAGTTTTTACAACATAGGCTTCTTGTTTGCCTGTTCCTCCCAACTTGTTGCTGTCCTGAAGTTGTTCCCTGTGGTCATTTACCATGGGTGGTGAACGCACCAGACAGGTGGGAAATATTTTTCCAGGTGAGGATTTTTGTTTCCACAAATTGTATTTATTGTTAAAAATGTTGATATGTATTTACATCCTTCAGAGGAATTATTTATTTCCCTCAGAATGCCCTTGAGCTTTATGGGAAGACACATGTTCATGCTTTGTGAACCTCTGAGCATCTCTCTGGAGTACTTTGCTAGTGGTTTCTCTGGAGGACCCCCCTGTGCTGTAGGTCCCTGGAGCCATCCAAGCCCCTTTGGTCATGGGTTGGTTGCGCCAGTTGGTTTCCCCCAGCAGCCCCTGTCACTCCCATCCTCTAAGGGTGATGAGCAGGGGATGGGGCAGGGAGGTGGTGGAAGATGCTCCATGGACGCGATGATCGTAGACTTATTTGACATATAGAGTCTTCTGTGCACTGGTTAAAATATACAAACTTTTAATTCATATTATATGCCAATGTCTAATTAAGCACTGGGAGCAGAACTTTTCCTGTTAAATTTCTCAGCCTTGTATCTTCAGTTAAGAAACAGGAAAGCTTAAAATGCTTATTAGTGATAGCTTCCCCTCCTTTCTTCCCACTGTCCTCAACAAAGTCATAAGTCCAGAGTTATAGTTTTCATATTATTTTTTATATTTAAATGGACAAATCTTCTCCCATGGGTGTTCCCGAGCTGCATTGTCCCCACCCAGTTAATTCAGGATTCAGCCTTCCTCACCACCATCCCACTTCCCCAACCCTGGGAGAGCAATGGAACTTTGGCGGGGGGGGTCAGCAGCTTTGGGGTGAAAATATCTGCTGTGGACACTGGTGGCCTTTTCCTGCAGACACATGCCCAGCTGCCTGCAGGACCCTTGTGTGAGCTGCCTGCGTGTCCCAGTGACAGCTCTGAATCCCTTTTAGCTACTTTGGGTCTGGGCTTAGTCTACTCCCATGTATTTTGGTGGACGATCAATAGCTGAACAATCACCACTTCACTCTCTGGTCCTAGGGGTGACTTTTCTGATAAATTTGCCACTCCTCTCCTTTCCATGCTTCCAACAACCCAGGCTGAGTTGCTAGCAGGAGAAACCAAGCTGATTCTGTTATCTTTCTCTGTAACCCTGATTAGAGACATTTGGTCAAAGGAGATGGTCCCTCCTCTCTGTGTGCAAAAATCCCCTCCCAGTAACTGGCACAGACATCACATCAAAGTTGCTAGGGAAATCTGCTGCTAAGAGATGTCAAAATGAAAACAAAGCCTCTGCATTTCAGCATTCACAGTGAGTAAATGCAGGAGATTTTCACCGCGTAAAATCTGGCTTGTAACATTACAATGTAGAACATTAAAACCTGCTCCAGGTCCACCCAAGAGGGGAAGGCAGGGAAAGTGTGAGGGCCAAATAATGACCCTCTGATGGGTTTTCCTCCCTGTCAGCTGTCGTGGGTACCCCCACTGGTGATGCTGCCACATCAGCACCAGCAAAGAAATAACACAATGTCAGGTTGGGCAAGAAATTCTGCTGCCTCCTCATTAGCAACCACAACCTTCCATCCTCCTTCAGCTTGGGAAATACAAGCACAAGTCTGGCTAAGAAGACCTTTTCTGGCCAATTCCAGCATCAGAAGCCTGGCCACTGCCTGTGGCTCTCCCTAGCCCTGTGACCAGCCCTGGGGAGCCTGCACTAGGGGGTCACATCCAGACTGTGGCTCCAGCTCCTCTAGGCATGACCTCTCAGCTTCCTCAGGTTGCATTGGCTGTGCTTGATGGCTTTCTTTGCCTTAAACTGAGAGAGGATGACCCACTGGGGGGTTGGATGGGGAGGGTACTTGATGGTGGTCATGCCTTCCAGCAAGGGTGGGAAGATGTTTTTCTTCCTAACATGAGAAGCATCTGGCTCCTCTGCCATTCTTTGTTACTTCCACTGGCAGGTTATCAGTGTAGCTTGCTAAAAATGTCCTTTTGGGGCATCAAAATGCAATGGAGCAAAGCATGTACTGGAAACACTCTTTCCTTCTCTTTCTGCAAGTGTGTAGCCAGATCTTAACTGTGTTGGCATCCAGGAGCAGGAAAAGAGGAAGATGGATGGAGCAAGCCCTTCCAAGTTGCCAGGGATGCGCAAGTCCCTCCTGCACACCGACCTCTCCTGCTGTAACCTTTCCATGCTACCTTTTATTTACACCCTACAAGTTGCCAGTCTCTCAGTCCTGTGGTCAGCCAGTTGTCTCTGCTCTGTTGGGTCCTGGTTTGGGGAAAATTCATGGGAAATGCCCATGGGAAACACCTGCCTGGTCTCACAGGGTCTCCTTCCCATTGGTGTAAAACTCCTGCAGAGCCATGGTTGCACCCATACAGACAGTGCTGGGGAGGCTGACCCCAGAGTGGTGTTAGGTAAAGTTTCTTTTTGAAATATGCTGGGTGTCTGTGTTCTGTTCTAAAGCAAAACTTCTGAAATAAAAACCTAATTCTTTCAATTTCACATTTATTATTGTCTCCTTTATTTTCTGCACAGGTTCCACGTTACCGTCAAGCTTGAATTCCTCACGTTGGCTCCATTGCATTGCTCTCCGTTTATCATTTTCCTGTACGGTATAAAATTTAAGTGGCATTCTTTTGACATATTCCCATGAGGACAGAGTTTCACTGAGGATGTCTCCTCTACCATTCTGGGTCCCTCATTCATACTGGGCAGAAGTGACAGAAGTAATTTTCATAGTCAAGTTGGGTATGCCTTTCCCCACTTGCACATTGCTTTTTTTTCTGCTTGACTTGATATATGGCCCTTTGATATCTCTGAGTCCCCTCACTGAAATAGTTTGCTGGGGATATAAAGTCCCCAAAAGGTCATAAACTTATGCAAAGTTGGTATGAGTTCCTGGGAGGGTGCTGTGAAAGTCTTAATCCTTGCCAGTGATCCAGAGTCAAACATATATTAAATCATCACTTGAGTTTTGCAGGTGACACAAATTGGTGCACAGGGACAAGTCAGTTTTTGCAGAATGATCTGAATTACTTGACAATAGGGGCTGCATTGCACAGGTATTTTAATATTGCTAAATGCAAGGTTATATTTCTAGAAAGAAAGTAGCTCATACCTGTGAAGTGAAGCTTATGAAGTGAAGCTCATACCCTGCAGTGAACAAAACTGAGATGGATGTGAGGGTGGTGGTGAGACCCAAATGAACGTGCAATGCAGTGACTGCAGAGCTGCTGTGGTCCGTACAGACACAGGCTGGTAAGAAGCAGTTGCAATGAGATGCAGGGAAAAATAACAACGGCCTCATACAGAAATTTCTACAACGATTTTAATTTATTGGCAACAACATATTAATCCATTCAACCAATAAAATAAAAAAGAAATAAAGTGCTGATGAGTGTTTAGAGGATCACTCTGGATCCATTGTTTCACTTTTTTTTGAATTCTTTGTAGTGACATCTCTGACTTTTGTCCTTTCCTTTCCTAAAGCAAGATCCTCCCACATTAGTGAATGGTGATTCATAGCCTCTAAATGAGTTTTCTTCAGTGTGTTTCTTCCCAGAAGACAGCCTTTCCTTCTTCCAGAGAAGTGACCAAACCTGGAATTTCCCCTCGGCCTCTAACTGCTGGATGTATCACTTCAGGTAAGCTTCATCTGAAACCCAAAATGTTTCTGTTGCCCATTCCCCGGGGGACAGGCTGCAGCAGCCCAAAGGTTTGTGCACAGACACATCTCTCAGAAGCTCCTTAGTCCCTCATGGCATTGAGGACACTTCCATGCTCAGGCCTGTGCTCAGGAATGTCCATGTGTAGGGGTTCCCAGAGCATAGAGGGAAGAGCAGGCTCATGCAAGTGTGAATCCACCACACGTTAATGTGTAGCACAGCTGGTTCATCTTAACACCATCTGCTTCCTTTCTTATGACACCACAGGGAAGCAGCACCCTTCCTCCATGGCCTCTTCGTGGCACGTTGGGTGCTCACGGAGCAGTGGAAGGTGTCACAGCTCTGCCACAGATGTCCTTCAGGCAGCACCATAGATGCACGAAACCAGGCCACAGAGAATGTCAGGAAGAAGCTTGTTCCTTGGCCTGACCACCTGAGCTTGGCATGGGCACAGGTTGTCATTGCTTCAGGTGGTGTTGGCCTGAACTGCCTAATGCTTCCAGATGCTTCTCAGTGCCTGTGACAAGTTACACAAGAACAGGTTTTCCCTGAGCACCCCACCACCAGGAGACCTCAGTGTCATGGAAGGGTGGTCTCTTCTGCAGACAGCCCCTGCTGGGTAAAGTACCTACAGCAGACTGGTTTTGCTTGCAGGACTGTGGTGAGCCTGGTGGCCTCTGGGTTCCTGAGACCTCTGTGCTGGTGATGAGAGCATTGCCTGAAACCAGGACACATTTGAGGAATAGTTTGGAGTTGGGGACCTATGGTGTGTGAAGGTAAGGGTGAGGGTGGGAGGAGAGGGAAGGCTTTGAACACATCAACCTCCTGGGTTTTTCCACTCCCCTGACCATACCTCCAGCCAGGACATGATGCTGATGGACCAGGTGGCCACTGGGGGTGTCGGAGTTGCTGGTGTTGACAGGCATTTTGGGACTGGTGAACAACATGTGGCTGTGTCCAGCCACAAATGACAGCAGTTATGGCTGTTGTTAGTTCCAAACCAGCAATCAGTCACCAATTGATTTGGGAGGAGGCTTGCTAGTATTGCTACTATTGCTCTAGCTCAGATGTCCTCCCAGTGCCAGCTCCCCTCACCTGTGTGTCCAGTTCTGAGGTGGGGATAAAGGACCCACAATAGGCAATTTATGATATTCTTTGTATAAAGCAGATTCCTTCCTAGTGTAAGGCACTAAAAGAGGTTGCTCTGCAGAGTTTGTGTTGCTCATTCTTGTGTTTGCTAAAATTAAGACTAAGTTAGAGAAAATAGTAACAGTGCTACAAAAGTGAAAATTCCTGTGGTCTCACGGATCTGAGGTGTTCAAATGCATCTCAAGGCACTTCTAGAGAGGGCAGTTTTGAGCAATAGTTGCATCCAAACAGCCTGGCTGCTGGATGTTTTCTTCTCTGCCTGACACTTACACTGCGCCTGTCCCTCCCTGCCCATCCCACCCTCCCTCCCTCCCCCTGTGCTGGTGTAATATTCATTTCCCAGAGATCCCTATCTGAGCTGAGTGGGGAAAAAAATAGTCTCAAATTTGCACATCAAAAGAAGGCCACGTCTGCTATCGGGAAAATTAATAAGAATTAAGACCCTTTCAGAAGCTGTGCAGCCCAATTTCTGAAACAGAACCAATTAAAAATATTCTGGAGCTGGATATGCTCTGGTCCAGGCTGAACAGGCCCTGCTGGTGATGAAAGCTGCTCTTCCCCAGCCAGAAAAACACCAACCACCAGTTTCTTAGGGAAGAACAGACACAGATTTCTGGCTGGGACACCCTTCCCACGAGCTGCAGACAATCCTTTGGTGTAAGAATAACGCAATGAGAATCGCAGGCACTGATAAATTAAGAAAAATATTTGTTTACAGGGTGCAAGAGCAGGAAGATAAAGCTTTATGATATAGGAAATAAGGAGATATCTGCCAGCCTCTGAGAACAGACACTTTGGTTAAATAAAAAGTATATCCTGGAAGATGCTCTCTCTAATTTATAATAATAATAGTAATAATAACAATAACAACAATAAAAACAATAACAACAACAATAATAACAATAACAACAATAACTACAATAATAATAATCTGTTTAGAGAGACTGATATGGATACTAAAGCTGCATTTCATGATCTCTGCCTTGCTCCTGATCAGGGCATGAAGGTACAGCAACAGTGGGATGGACATGGGTTGAACTCAGGGAAGAAGGAATATTCAGTCCCAGAACAGCACCAGCATCCCTGGTTTCTGCTCCTAAAGCACTGGGTCCCCATGAGAACCTCACAGCTGGGCTGAGCAGAGGGTTTTGGTGTTACATTGCACATCATTTAATGTGGAGCTCAGCTCCCAGGGTAGGGAATTCAGGTGTCTCTTTGGGAGGTGTCGACACCCAAGCTAACTGACCTAGGATCTTCTTATAGGCAACGGCACCAATGTGAGTATAATCAGAGGAGGTCAGGATGTGGTTCACCCTAGATGCTGAAGGATGTGTGAGCTGTGTGTCACTGACCACCCCTGGCCGTGCTCATGGCCTCTGCTATCTCCAAAGGGAACCAGGTGCTGGGCATGGATGGAGATGCCCACACTGGTGACACCTTCACTCACCTGGAGACATTCTGCTGGAGGTTTGGGACTGCTGTACAGCACTTTGCTGTGTCCTGGTCCAGCATCAGACCACACTTCAGGCTGCTGATAGAGATGTTTCCTAATGTATTGAAGGGGAGTGGGGGACCAGGGGACACCATGGGTGCTGTGTGCTCATTTGCGTGGTGCTGGCTCCATGTGTGAGAGTTGTGTCCTGCTGTGCCCAGCTTGGGGAGGAGATATCCTAATCTACCATCTCCTTGTCTTGGGGTTAGCAGACTGGTGTCTGGGGACCACTACAACCACTGCTCCCCTGGCATCAGCAGGGATGATTCCCGACAGCCCTGCCAGGTCTTGTCCCTGCTCCCCAGAACAGCCCATGCATCTCAGGGGCTCATTTTGGAAAGGGCATTTTGGCAGCAGCTCAGCTGAGGACGTGGCTGTGATTTCATTCCTCTGCAGCCAAGACACAACTCCTCTTTGCTGAAGCTGCTTGCTACACAGGTCTTCTGGCACCCCTGTGCCCCAGCCTGCACCCCTCTTCCCCCAGCCACCCATCCCCATGGCTGCCCACAGCAAGAATCCCCCCAGTGCCAGACTCTGAGCTCTGCAGGGGCAGCTTCTCACCTGGCTGAGACCCGAGTACCTCGAGGAGGAGCAAGGTGGGAACACATGGACAATGAAGCTGGGTCTTTCCTAGGGTCCCCTTCAGAGGTGACAGCTGCAGTCCTATCTTGGAGTGTGATTTGGTACTGCTCACCATGGGCTGTGGGATGGACACACCATGGGCTGGGAGGGCTGGCTGGGAAATCATGCTGGGGTTCTTAGGAGGGAACAGGAATTTCTTTTCCTGGCTGCTGCCTGTTATGCTGTGGAAGCAGGACTAACAGGCCAGTAGAATATCAGTGATACAGCTTTCAGATAAGGTCATCCCCATAAAGAAATACATGTAGAATAGATATTTTCACAATAGAAAAGGATCAATTGCTCCGCTCCTGATGTGCAGCTGTTAACATCACACAGGAGATCCAAGAAGAGTGTGGCCAGCAGGTCGAGGGAGGTTCTCCTCTCCCTCTGCTCTGCCCTGGTGAGGCCACATCTGGAGCATTGTGTCCAGTTCTGGGCTCCCCAGTTCAAGAAGGACAGGGAGCTACTGGAGAGAGTCCAGCGAAGGGCTACAGAGATGATGGGAGGACTGGAGCGTCTCTGCTGAGGAAAGGCTGGGAGACCTGGGGCTGCTCAGCCTGGAGAGGAGAAGTCTGAGAGGGGATCTCATCAAAGCTTATCAATATCTCCAGGGGGTGTCAGGAGGATGGGGCCAGACTCTGCTCAGTGGTGCCCAGTGACAGGACAGGGGGCAATGGACATAAACTGGAACACGGGAAGTTCTGTCTGAACATAAGGGAAAACTTCTTCACCTTGAGGGTGACAGAGCCCTGGGCCAGGCTGCCCAGAGAGGGTGTGGGGTCTCCTTCTCTGAAGACTCCCAAACCCCACCTGGACATGACCCTGTGCCACCTGCTCTGGATGACGCTGCTTGGGCAGGTCCCTTCCAACCCCCACTGTGCTGTGATTCTGTGATTCTGTGCAGAATGGCCAAGCAGCCTCCTCCCTCCCTGGCCATCCCAACCTCCTACAGCACAGACTGGGCTGTAATGCCCCAGGGGGTGTTATCACCTATTCATTCTGGTCACACAGAGGACGTAAAAATGTCACACTTCTCTATGAGACTATTGCTGTTGTGTTGAACAAACTTTCTATCTCATTTTAAAGCTCTGTGACTGGCAGTAGGCTCGGTGCTGGGATGGGCTGTGGGACCAGTGCTCCCATCCACTTGTAGAAGTGCACATAGATCAGAAAGCGCAGTGAGCTTTCAATAATGTGCCTACACACAGCCTATCCCGGTGGCTCTTTACACTTTCCGTTGTTCTGGGGAGATAACACTTCACAGAAGCTGTAAAAGACACATCATATCTCAGTGACACTTTGGGACAATGCAGGATAAAATTCAATTAAATGCAAAATCCAAAAGAAGTCTGACAGAGTTTCAGATGCTTTTCAATTCATCACTTTTCAATATTTCTTGAAATTCCCCAGAACCAAATATCCAGAGGTCATTTCAAAAGCTACCGGAAGAATGTGCCAGAGGAGTTTTCATCAGGGACCTTGACTTGCCTTATGATAGAAAACTCTCTCCATGAGGCTGAAATCCAGGACTAGAAGAAATGTTTCGCTGCATAATTACGGCCGTCTGGGTCTTCATCACATATTTTGATTTCGCTGGAGCTGATGTTGAACCTGAACCAATGTGTATTCTGGTGCCAGGGGTGCTTATTTCAGGTTGGTGATTAAATGCTTTCTGTGCCCAAAGAAAACCTCTGCACCACAGGATGTGCTGACAATTAACATTTCATTCTGAGAAAGCAGGGGGCTCTAAGTTAACCTCTCCTATTTCCTATGCGCTGATGAAATCCATTTAGATTTTCCTTTGTATTTGGAGAACTATGTGGTGGGGAAATCTGTGTGCTTTCCACCGAAGTGAAGCCCTGAACTCATCACAGGGAAATCTAATCCTACATTTTACATTTAAATGCTTTTCAGGAAGGGGCTGCTTGGTTCACAGACTATCCCAAAGACTGCAGTGGGTTTTGGATGTTATGTTACAGGATCAATAAACTCCATGCTACCAGCACAGTACCTATTGCAGTACCTGAAAAAACCTGTATTGGCTGCAGTATTGATTGTATTAATTGCAGTATTAATTGCTTAAGTTTACTGAAGACACATTTACACTGAAGAAGGTCAGGTTGCTAAGATGTTGTACATCTGTGACTGCCATGAAGTGTAAACACTGTACGAGGGCAGATCCAGCCCCCAATTCTGACTTTTTAGCATGTAAGTTTGGTATCAAAGCAACACAAAAGGTTGTTGGGTGGGAAAATACCTGCTGGTTGAATTTGCTAAGGGCGTGGAGGACCTGGATTTTGTTAATGAATGGGTTGAAATTCAGCCCCAGAAAGATTGGTAGGCTGATAATGAAAAACATCTGTCTTGAGAACCAGCTGACTTTTTTTTATGGTCATTTCTCCCCTGGCTCCTGTGGATCTGGTGAGCTGTTGGCCTCTTCTGTACCATGCTGATACTCACTTTTACCCTGAAAGTTGAGAAAAAAATTCTTGGAAGCCAAATATTCCTGCATGAAGCCATTCCCATTTAATTGATCTAGGAGCTCCTCCATCCTCTCCCCGAGCCAATAATGGACTCACTCCCAAAGCGATGTCTTTCTGCTTTCCACTGGCAGCCACTGGTTTGGTGCCAGAGGTTTCAGTAGATTGGAGGTTTCATCACAAATTTATTCTGCAGCCAATTAAGCTGTTATTCCTGTTTCAGTGCCCCAGGCAAGCAGCAGGGTTTTCAGTCTGTGTATGTTTTCCAGTCCCCAAGTCTCGCTGAGTTGTGCAGAGGGAACATGCTCAAGGAGTAGGTTGTTTTTATGAGTCCCAAGTGCCAACTTACCCATGCTCAGGTGATGTCTCCTTTGACACGGGGTGTTTCCCAGCTGCTGCTTTGAGAGTGTGGTTTAATGTTGTGACCTCCTAACACAGCTCCGGGAAGCCTCCATGAGGACAATGAGACAGATATTTGAATGCCAGGTCCTCGATCTTAGGAACAAGAAGAGTTTCTTGGCTCTTCTGGCAAAAGACTAAAATCTGTGCAGATGCAATAGAGTTTTGAATCTAGCAGAGCCCTGTGGTCAGTCTGCCCAGACCTTCTCTTACAAGAGAGGTCTCCAAAGAAGCCAGAAGAGGTTTTTACATCCAAAACCCAAGGCCTTTTAGAATAAAGTCTAAAATATTTAGTTTGCAAATAAAGACTACCCCAAGGAGCTGGAGGAAAAAGACAGAACAGACATAGATTTATGTGTACAACTTCATCTCTCCTGTGGGCAGTTGTCTGCTCCCAGGCTTGGCTTCACATAATGCAGAGGTTGTCCTGCTCAAGGTGATTCTGCACAGCTCAGCCTGTCTCCAGGAGGACTTTTTTTGCCATTCTTAATTTTAGTCTCTGCTCCTTGGCCCTGTCAGTGGTTGTTTGGTCTCACCTGGAGCTGCAGGGTCTCCTCTCCCTTTTGTGTCTCTTGTCCTCCTGCCCAGTGCTCCCAAAGCCTGGAGCCCTCCCATTCCTGGTGCTTCTCTGCTCCTGGGGCAGGACCATCCCTCATTCATCCCTTCCTCCAAGAGCTGCTTGACCTGGCCAGACTCCCTAAGGCAGGGAACCTACAGCCAGAGCACAAACAAATAAAAAGCCACCACCCATCATAGTGAGATGTGTGGAGTTCAGGGAGGATCCTCAAGAGGGGGGACAATTTAAAGCACGAAAAGCTGGAGGAGCTGCAACTGCCCTTGTTTGAACGTGAGCTGAGACTCTGGACCATTGCATTTGTTTCATCATTGAATTCACTGCCAAAGCCTGCAGGAACAGTATCACAGCCTGTACAGGAATTATCTACCAGCACCTGGTTATTGTTATATTTCAGAGTAAAGGCGGATCTCTTTCTCAAAGGATAGGTGATACATATTTATCTTCTGAATAAATAGTTCAGTCTTACTAATATGAAGCTTACATCACTTCAGTTCTCCAATTGCTCACTGGTAACTCATTTAAAAATCATTCTCTGATGATTAATGCCAGGTAATATTAGAAAGCAAACCGGCTGCTGAGATGTGTACATTAAATCTGCTGATTTGTTTTAATTAGTATAAGAACCATTATTGGGTAGCTGAAAAGATGTTAATCTCTTCTTTCGCTAGTGCAGGCCTTTCTGAACCACAGTGTTAGGCAGACACAAGGAAGGAGGAGGGGAGTGGCATTTCGGAGAAGTTAGCATTTACACACATCATTTTTTCTTCCCAAAAGTGCATGCGCTGAGCATTTGGTTTTCATCTTCTCGTGATGCACAGCGAGCCAGCTTTGCTGGTCAAAAGTCCATACAGGCACTCTGGGAGAGATCACAGAATCCCACAGAATCCCAGCATGGTGGGGGTTGGAAGGGGCATCTGGAGATCATCCAGTCCCACACCCTTACCAAAGCAGGGTCACCCAGAGCAGGTGGTACAGGATGGCACCTAGGTGGGTTTTGGATGTCTCCAGAGAAGGAGACCCCACACCCTCTCTGGGCAGCCTGGCCCAGGGCTCGGTCACCCACAAGGGAAAGAAGTTCAGATGGAACTTCCCGTGTTCCAGTTTGTGTCCATTGTCCCTTGTCCTGTCTCTGGACACCACTAAGAAAAGTCTGGACCTATCCTCCTGACACCTGCCCTGTAGATATCTATAAGTGTTGATAGATCCCCTTCAGATGTCTCCATGCCTTTGAGCGTTGCATGAATTCATGATGGGCTGGGCAGGTGGGGGCTTGTTGGATGTCTGGGTGCAACTGCACATCAGAATTCTACTGCTGGTGTTCCTCCAGTGGAGAGACTTGGGGCAGCAGGGATGCAAGAGGACCCTGACAGAGAGGACTCCACAGGGAGCCAGGAAAGGCTCACCATTATTTTTAACACTCACTCAGTCATGCCAGTGTTGTTCCAGATTTTATACCATCATTTAAAGCTCAACCAAGGATGAGGCACTCAATTCTGCTCGAGAGGCTTCAGCCGTGCCTTTTCCATCTGTTGAGGAACTGCCCTGCCCACTGGTTTACAAGCTGTGTCCGTGGTAGTTGTGGAGATGCTCTCAAGCCCCATTTCAGCCACTGTACAAAGCAGGACTGTGGGATTCCTGGGCCAAGGCACAGGCAGATGGCTCCTCATTGCAGGGGCTTGGGGACATCTAAATTCCAGTCCTGCTCTCGAGTGTTGTGCAGCAGTGGGAGGACCAATCCATCATCGCTGGGACAGGTTAATCTGTTTTATCAAGTCTCAGCTAGCAGACTGAAGAGTAATTTCTTCTTGTTGAAAATGTGGAGGAGTCATGTGCGCTTGGACATCCAGACAGGATCTCACTTTGTCACTTAAGAAGCCATTAAGCAGTTGAGCAGCTGGGTTTAGCTGCATATCCACAAGGTGAAGGTGCCAGCTGCGTTCCCCAGCTGCAGGAGAGCCATCGGGGTGAGCAGCAAACACCAGCTCAGACATGTTCAAAGGACAGAAATAATCTCCCCTGTGCAAGGAATCACCTCCCCCTGTGCACCTCCCCTTCTCCAAGGAAGGGTGTGGGTGTCCCACCCAAGAAGGGTCCACCGTGGGGAAAGGCTGCTCTTCAACAACCATCACTTAGGTGTGAAAGTCCCAGATGTGTCAGGACTGAAGGCTTCCTGGTCCTCTGAGAAGACCTGGCCAGTACCAGGCAGCTCCCTCCCAGGGTTGTGGATTGCAACCATGGCCAAAAGAGACAAAACAAGCTGTCAGAGATGTGAGGCTCCTCAGCTCTCTTCCTGCTCCACCAGAGCTTTTCTTCATCACTTCAGGGTCATACCTCGAAACCTTTCTTCTTCAGCATCTGTGTCTATTCCAAAAAACAGACACTGTCTTATTTTACTGACATTTCTATAGAGGCTTTGCTTCTTTGGCTAGAAGCTGAAATAAAGAAACTTTTCTGCAATATTCTTCTTGCTCATCTAAAAGCAAAGCAGCAAGCGGAGCGAGACGAGGGCGAAGGAAGAGCCAGAATTACAGGAAGAGTTGTGGAAAGATGCTGTGAACAAAGAAATCAGGAATAAATATGAGTTAATCCTGTCCATGTGGCTGATATTCCTCTGTGCTATGTTTCATTTTAATACTAAATTGCCACTGCTTCCATTGACACAATTAGTATTTGTATGCTTAAATAACAATAGTATTTGCAGTTGATTTTATACATAGCTGTGAGGGCAGGATGTGCTGGTGACCCCTTGGTGGTCACTTGGGCTAGTGGCCCCTTGCCAGAAGGGGGGCAATTTTCTTCATCAAGGGAGTAGATCAAGGGAGTTCCTCTCATTTCTTCCTTGTGTGTCTCTCCCCCATCTCACCTCTCCATGTCAGTGCCAAACCAACGAGTGTCATTTGGATCTGGGCTGACGTCGTTCTGCCGGCGGGATCGTGCTCCCTGGCTGTGCATTACTCACAGTTACAGCACTCTACTTCAGCTGCTTTCTCCACAATAAACCCCACAGTGATTTACGACCATTGAGGTTTGCGCACTATCTTCTATTTCTTTTTAAACGCAGCCCAGCTCTGCCATCCCTTGCTGTGCGTGACTGTGTTCCAGCACCAGGTTCCTTTCTGTGACCCTGGGGAGCTCTGCTGGCTCCTCTCTGGTCCCTGCGTTCTACCCCCTGTCTGAGTGATGGGCTCTGATGTTCTGTCTCTGGTGTGTTGAGGACTGACAAATCTCTCCCCAGGAAAATGATGAATTCTAAGGAAATGCATTGACAGACATGAAATTTTCCTTCTGCTGGAAGTGTTTACAGAATCACACAGAATCACAGAATTCTAGGGTTGGAAGGGACCTCAAAGGATCATCTAGTCCAACTCCCCTGCCAGAGCAGGGTCACCTAGAGTCCATCACACAGGAACACATCCAGGCGGGTTTTGAATGTCTCCAGCCAAGGAGACTCCACAACCTCTCTGGGCAGCCTGGTCCAGTGCTCTGGCACTCTCACAGGAAAGGAGTTCTTCCTGATATTCACATGGAACCTCCTGTGCTCCAGTTTGCATCCATTGCCCCTTGTCCTATCATTGGTCATCACTGTAAAAAGCTTGGCTCTATCGTCCTGACCCTCACCCTTTACATATTTGTAACCATGGATGAGGTCCCCCCTCAGTCTCCTTTTCTCCAAGCTAAAGAGCCCCAGCTCCCTCAGCCTTTCCTCACAAGGGAGATGTTCCACTGCCTTCATCATCTCTGTGGCTCTGTGCTGGACTCTCTCAAGCAGTCCCATGTCCTTCTTGAACTGTGGGGCCCAGAACTGGACACAGGACTCCAGATGTGGCCTCACTAGGGCAGAATAGAGGGGGAGGAGAACCTCCCTTGATCTACTGACCACCCCCCTTCTAATGCACCCCAGGATGCCATTGGCCTTCTTGGCCACAAGGGCACATTGCTGGCTCATGGTCATCCTCCTGTCCACCAGGACCCCCAGGTCCCTTTCTCCTACACTGCTCTCCAGCAGGTCAGCCCCCAGCCTGTACTGGTGCATCTAGGAGAAGACATTTGTCCTCTTAAAAGACCATCTGGTCATGTCAAACTCCAAATCTACTCTTCTGATGAAAGCCTGTAAGATATTTTCGGGCTTTCCAGGACACTTTTAAAACACAAAAATGTTCTCCAGAAGACCTTGGGTCCCAGAATTGAGTGCTGCTGCATAGCTCTGTAGCAGATGGAAACATATAACAGATGCAGTGAGATCCCTGCCACCCTTACAAAAATGCTGCTACAGCATGTGGAAATGCATGGTAGTTAATCCATGTGGACCTGCTGAGCTCCACAAGGTCCATTTGAGGAGTTCTACCATCACAGTTAGAGAGACACATGCAGAAGTTTTAGGCACTGGAATGGGCTGCCCAGGGAGGTGGTGGAGTCGCTGTCCCTGGGGGTGTGCAAAAAACGGGTTGATGAGGCACTTGAGGCCATGGTCTGATGGTCTAATGGTTAGGAATGTGATGGGATAAAGGTTGGACTTGATGACCCTGGAGGTCCCTTCCAACCATAATGATTCTATGATTTTATTCTATGATTCTAAGTTGAGTTTCTTCAAAGGCATCATCCTCTAGCAGATTTTAATCTTCTACTGGAAGAAGTAGGCAGCATGATTTCTATACTAAGGGTGCTAATTAATCTGAATTTTGTTTCGATGGAGGAACTCACCCATGGAGCCAGCTGCTTCCTCAGTCCTGTCTCTGGAGCAGGCGTCAGAGGGCTTCAGCATGCATGGCTGAAGTTTTGCACCCAGCAGCTGCCTTCCGCTGTCGCCCTGGAGCCTATTCATGGCCGGAGCAGTGCTCAAGAGAGATGCAATTCTCCTGCATGCAGGCAGCCCTGGAGTTCACTCTTCAGACAACTCCCTAAAAATAATCTGTATTCCATAAGTGACACAATTTATGGAGCTGCAAGTGTATGCACTCGGGTGGTGGTGGAGAGCTGCTGAGTTGGCACTGGCTTTAATTCAATACTCCAGGACACCCTTGTGACTAAGGGGAATGTTGGCACCACGCGTTACTGCCACAGCGTGTTGATGCTTCCAAGGGGGGGTCACCAGCTCCCCATGCAACGTGATTTAGATGCACAGACTCACACTAACAACAGGGTAAGGAATGTTTATCTTAGCATGACAATTGAGGTGGTGGTGTTGCCCGGCTGGGGGGAGAATTCAGCTTTAAATTCTAATCCAAAGAAAATGTCATTGCAGCCTCCACGTTCACTTTCACTCGCAGGAGCCTCGTGTAGGCATTCTGGCATGTCGCAGTCACATATTTCTGTAACTAACTGTCTCACTGGTGACACTAACACCACACGGTGATACCATCCCTCATGCTTTATGAACACGTCTTCGCAGTGGAATGCAGCAAGCGTGGCAGTTTGCTGATTTATCACTTTATCCTGGTTTTGCACCGTTCCTAAATGCTGATCACAGCTGCTGTCCCTGCTCTGGCTGTCCCAAACCTATCTGTCCCACAGAAAGACCATTCCTATGGGATCTTGCTGGAAGGGGGTTCCTGCTGCATTAACAGTTCACCGTGTGCAGAAGATGATGTTTTGGCATGTTGGCCCCTTCGGAGCTGCATTATCAGTCCATTTCTAAACCTTGACCCACCTAGTCTGAATTCAGCATTCGTCCTGCTTTAAGCAGCAGGCTGAGAGACTTCCCGAGCTCCCCTCCAACCTGAATTGGTCCTGATTTTATGTTCCCCTTGCTCCAGGCTGTATGATACATCTCTGAGCCAGACACTGCTCCTGCTCTCCACCCGCATGGCTCTAAATCAGAGCTGTAATAGCGGCGTGACTCGGCGCTGGCCTCAGCTGCCGTATCACTTGGTGTCTGCTGCTGCTGTGCTTATTCCTGTCTGCAATGTGAGCTGGGAATAAACGCCCTGCGAGGTGCAGTGTCGGGGGTTAGCTCTGAAATGATATCTCTCGCCGTGCTTCCCGTCCTGTGGGTAACCTGGCAGCTCCCTTGAAGCAGGACGCTATTGTGCCCACAAACCTGCCTGCTTTTCTTCTCAACACAAGTGAGATTTTACAGCATTCAGCTGCCACGTTCGTTAGAGGCACAAACCTTCAACATCACAGGCAGGCTGAGATTTGTCTTTCCAATGGCAAGCACAGAGCCTGCATGGCCTTCTGCTCCCAGGCCCTACCTATGCAGCAAACGTTTTCAACCCCCAGGAGCCCTTTGTTATAAATGCTGGCACATCGCTTCCCAACACCAGCACTGGAGTGTTGAAAGAGCAAAAGGGGCAGAGCTCTGCTTTCCTCAGAGAAGTCTCCCCACTGCCCCTCTGTCTCAGGTTTGGTCCACGTGAGACCAATTCCTGTCTGCTTTTGCCTTTATTTTTGGTCTTTGGGTTGTGAGGACACAAGGTGACTCTGGTGAGGTGCTGCAGGACAGTTCCTCCCCGAGCACAGGTGACTTCTCTGCAGAGGAGGAGCAGGAGAGCCCACCGGCAGCATCTGCTGTGGGGTCACAGTGGTACCCAACTGATGCTCTGGGAGAGAGGGCATTTCTCCAGTTGTATTTTGAAAAAGAAAAATTATAATGATAATCACTGTTCAGATAGGGATTATTCTAAAGGCTTGTTTAACAGTGATAGCTAAATGTGGTTATTTAAAAACCAGTGTATCCAGATAATTGCATCAAAGGCCTAAGAAAGATCTGGCCAAGGAATTCTCTGAAACACTAATGGAGATTTCCAGTAAATGTGAAGCAAGAGGGAAGCTCCAGAGAGCTGGGAGAAAGGCTGAGTGACTGTTACAGGTAACTCCAGCCATGGGGAAAACCACAGTAAGCAATCAGGCCGCTGAGTAAAGCAAAGTTAAATGAAGATTAATAATAATTCATGATTGTTGGCAGTTTATTGAAATTTGGTTGCAATCAACAGCTTTTCTTTTTCATGGGACAAATAGCTGATACACCATGCTCTCTGGACAGCACTTGGCTTGCTATTGTACAGTATTGCCTTGCAGGAGAAATGCAAGTGAGGTCCACCAGAAGAACCAGGTGGGACAGAGGTTTCTATGTTGCGATACAGAAAATTGCAGCTGCAGATACTGTTAAATGCATTTGCTGGACAAGTTCAGGTCTGCAGAGCTCCTCAGGAATCTGAACACCTCCACAGTGCAGAAACACCAGGGGTGAAACATTTTCCCTGCTTAGATCCACAGAAGGTGACCAGGTGGAAAGACCCCGAAGGTCTGCAGAGGTCCCTCAAGGGATCGGGGTTCCTAGACATGCCCAGTACACACTGGTGGTGGGACAGAGGACAACAGCAATGGTTACATGCACTGACAAAGAAAACAAGCTGAGGAGACACCATCTACCTTCTGCTTTCTGGGCTGATGCATAGCAATCCCACATCCCTGAAGGGGAAGCAAGTAAGGATGGCGTGTGACTGTCCTACTGATGAAGGCTCAGAATCAGGATAATTGTCACTGTTTAATGTAAAACAAGGAAACCGTTCAGTAAAGAGGCTGTGGCACCTGGCTGCTGCATTCCTAGAGAGTGCCTGGACAGCAGAGCAGGGGACGTGGCCAGGAGAAGGTGGAAGGAGCAAGGAGGAGATGGATCAGAGGGGGCTTCACAGGTGTCTCTGCCCCTGGAGCCCCTCGGCTGCTGTTGTCTCACTCACAAAGGTCAGGATTGAGCTCATGGCTCTCCTCAAGGCAGGGCTTTGGATCTCCTCTACCCCTTTAGAGGCAGTGGGGTTGGGTATGACCCTCAGGGTCAAGTCGATTCCTCTGATGGCAAGTAAGGCTATTTGCACACTAGTGCTATGCCAGTCAATGGGGATTGAACATTTTAATCAGATGATGATGAGATAGAATCCTAGAATCATAGAATCATTATGGTTGGAAGGGACCTCCAGGGTCATCACGTCCAACCTTTATCCCATCATATTCCTGACCATCAGACCATCAGACCATGGCCTCAAGTGCCTCATCAACCCATTTTTTGAACACCCCCAGGGATGGTGACTCCACCACCTCCCTGGGCAGCCCATTCCAGTGCCCAACCACCCTCTCAGTAGAGAACTTCTTCCTAATCTCCAACCGAAACTTCCCCTGATGGAACTTGAGGCCATTTCCTCTCGTCCTGTCATCAGCAATTCGGGAGAAGAGACCAACACCAGCCTCACTACAACCTCCTTTGAGGTAGTTGTAGAAGGCAATAAGGTCTCCTCTCAGTCTCCTCTTCTCCAGGCTGAATGATGATGAGATGGCAGCATGTGGGTTCACCCTGGTCATCCTCACAAGATGCACAGTTGGAACTTGGATCAGTGCAAAGGTGCCTCACTCAGCAGACGTTGAAGAGAAAGAGCTGAGGCAATGGTTGGTTAATTCATCACCACAACACTTCCCCAAAGGCTGTTTCAGGTTCACTGGGATTACACATTTTTCAGTTTAGCCTCTGTTCTTTTTCTAAAAGAACTGGTCTAATTTTGCCAGTGATGGTGAAACTCGAAGAGGGACAAACACAGATAATACCCTGGAAGAGCAGCTTAGGTAATCATGGTGGTCTCCCTGGTCTTACTATCTGTGGGGTTTCTTTTGCTTCACATGCTACGTGCTGACTGTGCCACAGGGGTGTGGAATGAAAGCAGTCCCTCCTGTCATTATTTTTCAATCTGATTCTGAAGAAGAAATTTGAGAAAGCCTAGAAGAGGTCAAAGTGGGAAATCCTCATTTGCAAATGTTATCCTGAGTGATTGATGGGTACATGAGAAAATTTTATCTTACAAGTGTTATCAAGAGAAAGGAGAATACATTTATTTGCAAATGACTTGCACGAGAGAACAGACAAGAGGAAACATTTATGCCAAAAATGTTTCTCAGCAGTTTTTATGAATCTGCCCATAGAATGGCGGGTATGTGTTCTCCAGGCACTGGGAATTAGCCAGGGAACCACTGCCCATGGGCATAGTGGTACCTAGAGCTTGGTAGGTTGATGGATGGTGGTTTGATGGATGGTGGTTTGATGGATGGTGGGTTGAGGGATGGTGGTTTGAGGGATGATCATGCACAGATTCAAATGTTGTACATTTGGAACTGTTGCTGGAGGGTTCACAGCTCTTCAAACAACATTTTCACAGATCCTGGTAGAAACAAAACTGGACTCCACCACAGGGTGACAGCACAGTTGTAAACCATGACCTACACTGGGGAAGTGTTGGTTTTGTTGGATAATAGCAGAAGCTCGTGAAGGCCCTCACTGTGTTGCAGATGGGTGCTAAAACTTCAGCATTGTCATTTCCTTGCTGTTGCAAGGAGTTGCAAGCAGTTTAAAGGTGACTGAGACCACTGGAGAAAATGTTTTTCTTTGTTAGTTTGCTGAGAACTTACTAAAGCATGGGAGCAGTCTTAACTGACTCTTTTCAGAGCAAATAAGAAGTGCAGCAGCTCAGGCTCCAGGGACACTGGCACGTTCAAAGCCAGTGAAACTAGATAATGTTGCAGACACAGGAAAAGCAAATCTTCCTGAAACAACTGAGGTGGTGGGAGGTGCAGAGAGGGGGATGGTAGAAGTCTCAGAGCATCCAGTATGGGTAAATCTCAAAGATAGGCCTATGGTATGAAGTGGAAGAGTCTCTAGTATAGAAACGCCTTCTGTGAGGACAAACTGAGGACATAATAGTCCCAACACACATGGCCTTTCGTCTCTTCATAGTCACAGAATCACAGAATCACTTGAATTGGAGGGCCCTTAAAGATCATCGAGTCCAACTCCCCTGCCATGGGCAGGGACATCCCCCACTAGACCAGGTTGTTCAGGACCCCATCTAACCTGGCCTTGAACATCTCCAGGGACAAGGACTCCACCACCTCTCTGGGCAACCTGGGCCAGTGTTTTACCACCCTCATGGGGAAAACTTCTTCCTTATGTCTAACCTAAATCTCCCCTCCTTCAGTTTAAAACCATCACCGCTAATGCTATCACAGGGTCTGCTAAAAAGCCTGTCCCCATCTTTCTTGTAGGTCCCCTTTAGGTATTGAAAGGCATCACTGAAGTCACCTCAGAGCCTCTTCTCCAGGCTGAACAACCACAACTCTCTCAGCCTCTCCTCGTAGCAGAGGTGTTCCAGGCCTCTGAGCATTTTTGTGGCCTTCTCTGGACTCCTTACAACAGGTCCATGTCCTTCCTGAGCTGAGGGCTCCAGAGCTGGACACAGTGCTTCAGAAGGGGTCTGACCAGATCAGAGTAGTGGGGCAGAACCCCCTCCCTTGATCTGCTGGTCACAGTTCTTTTGATGCAGCCCAGGACATGGTTGACCTTCTGGGCTGCAGGGGCACATTGCAAGTTCATTCCAGCCTTTCATCCACCAGTACCCCTGAGTCCTTCTCATCGGGGCTGCTTTCAATCCCTTGATCCTCCAGCTGGTATTGATACCGAGGGTTGCCCCATTCTAAGTGCAGGACCTTGCACTTCTCCTTGATGAACCAAGATAATCCAAGATAAATGTGACATATATTTTCGATATTCCTCTTGATTTTTTCCTTCATCCTGATGTGAACTCGGGGTCACTTTAGGGGAACTGACCCATACCATGTGCCTAATGAGTGAGATGTCATTAGGAGACCTAGGAGAGAGCACCACTGTCCATCTCCCCATCTCAATGTCCCAGGTATTCAGGGCTCTTCCTCTGCCCAAGCAGAGTGTCAAAGTCTCACTCTGGGAGATGTCATGGCAAGTGAGACAGTGGGAGGGGGCTCCCTTCACCCCCCTCTGATCAGAGGGAGTTCGTTAGTAAGCAAAAAACGTGTTAATGAGTTGATGGTCTGAGCTGGATTACCCATTGCACTTTGGGATTCGGCTTCCCAGCTGCACAGGGGAGGGGTGTCCTGATGGAAGATGCTGCACTGATCTAATGCTGCTTGAGGAGAGCCTCTGCTGCAGAAATATTCATGGACTGGGGATGGAGGAAAGGGCCAGCAGCGGGACAGGAACCAACGGTTCATGCACTGGGAGGTTGAGGTGGAAAGGTGGAGGAGAAAGAAGAGGAGACCACTATGGGACTGGGGATCCTGGTGAAGGATCTGAGCAGCTGGTAGAGAGGGACATGGAGAAGAAGATGAAGAGAAAGCCTGGGTGTGATCTGCAGAGAGACTACTGATCCTCCTGCCATGACGATTTGGAGGACTGAGGTACAAAAAAGACCATTAGGCCCAAGCAGGATCCTTTCGTACCTCTTGGCTGCTCCTCCAGTCTTTCCTGGGTCACAGGGAGGGATGTGCTGGAATGGTCTTTGCCAACTGCTTTAAAAATCATGACAGTTAATGCATTACACTTCCAGGCCCCAACATAACTTTTCCCAGAGTAATTACTTTCAATTTCCTCACAATAAATACACTGCTATTTTTCCTTTCCAATAATTGAGTGTATTTATTCTTAACTAAGATTAACTGTCTTTTGAGCCCAAAATGAATGGGGTTGCCTTGGGAGATCAATACCAATGCTCACAACTGTTGCCTCTTCGTGAAGCCTGTGCCAGTCCTGGAGGCCATCCAGCTGACCTTAGATGACCACTCTATCTTCTTCTTGAGCAACCTGGTCTAGTGGGAGGTGTCCCAGCTCATGGCAGGGAGTGGAACTGGTTGATCTTTAAGGTCCCTTCCAACACAAACCGTTCTATGATTCTATGATGCTTTTGGTGGCCTGGCTGCTGTGGTCCACCAAGCCCTGTAGGAAACCTCTGTTTAGGGTCAACCTTGTGGATGGTGTGTCCTGCTGATGTCACCCCTGGGAGAAAGCAAAAGTTTAGATTCATCTTTAATTTACTCATTTTGAAGGGATGCTGAAACGCAGAGGTCCCAGGGAAACCCAGCACCGGCACAGGTCTGAGGTGTTAGTCCAGACTTTAACAAAATCATCTATGAATGCTGTTGGATTCTCTGCTTTTATTGAAATAACATTGCCTGATTAATATGACTCTTCTGTAGCCTTTCCCAGGGCTCAGTTTTCCCTTTAGTGACAGGCATATGCTGATAAAATAGAAAAGGGTAATGAAGTTAACGTGATACTGGGAAATATTGCACTGCAAGAAAAATTATACCTCTATAATGCCAACAGGGCTTCATTTTTCTTTCAGGGTGGATAAATGTGCTCTTTCCTTTTCGCTACAAGGAAGCTGGAGTCTTGTTTGACCCTCTCCAGTGTGTCAGTGTCTGCCCTTTTACTGGCAATTGTTGAAGTCTCCAAGTTCACAGTGCTATGTCTGTGCTTTCCGTCTCCTTCTGCACAGGGTGAAGATCTCAGCCTGCTCAGAAAACACAGGAATCGAGAGAGGTGGAAAAGTCATTTGATCCACAAATAAAAGTTAAGACCATAAATATCTGACTGGGCCAGTTGGCCTTGGCCATAACATCTCCACCTGCTATGTGAGGGAATATCCAGGAGGAGGAAGGGACAACTGACTGGTACTTTATAATGTCAAGGATACAAATACCATTTTTTTAACATTATTTGAACTGTGCCATGTATATTTTTAACACAGCTTTTCTGACGTAGGCAAATGAGGCAGAGAAGCCTTTGCATGCCAGGAACGTTTGCAGCAAGGGGGTGAAATGGATAGCCGAGCTGGCTGTCAGAAATACTGAAGGGACACCTGCAATTCATTAGAAGGTAAATAATAGCTCCCTGGACTTCTGTCTATCAGCTTTTTGGAGGCTCCACAATTTACACTGTGCCCATTCAGGTATTTTTAGGACTAGTATTAATTATTAATGATGAAATAATCATATCACGATTCCTTTCACTGTAAACATTCTTAACTGCCTAGTTTTGAGCTAATTGCCTTAAGAAGTTGCCAGGTTTCTGGGTCTTCAGCAGAAGTCCAATTAAAGAGGTAAAGTTTGATTTCCACCTGATGCCTTGTATGCAATGATTTGTAACAATATAGGAAGGGCTGGAAAGCTTCAGTGAAATGTTGATTTACACCCCTGTAGCATCCCCTTATTCCTGATGTATGACAGAACAGGCCAGTGGTAAGGGAAGGACTAAAACCTAGAGCAGCAGTTTCATGGTGAGGGTCTGATTTGGGTTATGCGGAAGCATGGCTTTAGGAGGAAAGCTGGGATGTTCCCTTTCAAAAAACACTCTGGTTTAAAACTCTTCTCGTTGGGAAGATATCTTCTTCCAAAGAGGTTCACAAGCTTCAATGTGCATGAGGAGACGAGACTCCCTACCATCTGCCCCAAGGGAGATCAGCCTTGAAGGACCTTTCCAGGTCTGCCATGGCTCTGCTGACTTCATCCCAGTACAGACACCCAAGGGGGACATTGGTGGGAACAAGGAGACAAAGGGTACAAGCCCACGGGACTGCAAGCTTCAGTGGTTCCTTGCCTTTGGGCAATTGCCTTTGGGGCAAGTTGTTTGGGGCAATTTTTGGGGGGGCAATTGCCTTTGGGGCAATTTGTTTGCAACTGTTTGCTAAAGAAACAAACCCAGTGCATTTCTCACTTTCTTAAAATCTCCAGAAACACCCTCCCCACCCCCCAACACCCAAAATCAGAAGGTTTTGCCATCTGGTGAATTCTGAACATGCCTAGAGTGTTGCTTGGAAGACTTCCTCTGCATTTCATTAGACAACTTCCACAATCTTCTGAGCCCTCTTGTGAAACAAAACTTAATAAAAGAAATTTGCTAAAACCCCAAGAGCATGGAGTGCACCAAGAGAGGTCCTTCTCTAATGACAGAGTAGCAGGGGTTTTGCTCTCTTGTGTCACACATATCTTGGCCCTTTCAGTGGATTTCCCACTGTTCTCGTCAGGAAACTGCAGCACTGAGGTCAGGAGAGGCTTGGAGTGAAGGACACCCACCAGGAGTCAGTCCCATGGCTCCCAACAATGTCTTCTGTGTCACTTTCCTGACTCCTCAAAAGGAAAGCTCGATGACTCCATTCCACCTATTAGCAGGCACTTAATAAGTATTAGTAATAACTGGATGGTATAAATTTTAATAATAATTATTATAATTCTTAATGCAGCCATTAATCAAGTCATTATCATTGAGATATTAATTACTCAAAGATTTATAACGTCAGTTAATGCTTTTTAATTAATTTAATTTGGTGAGGTGAGGAAGTGAAATAAAAACACCTTGAATTGTTGGCATTCCTCAGAGTCAGTGGGAGTTTGCTGCTCCTGCTTTAGGGTTTGTTCTGCACAACCAGATTTTTCCCCTGCATGTCTGGGTGTGTCCCAGAATTGCAGATATACATAGCCCCATGGCTCCCCTGAGAGGCAGGGCATTGGTGGTGTCCCTAGCTTATTCTGGGACACCACAGCACGGTTATGGAGCTGAGCATCACTTTTTAGCCCACTGGAGAAGAACTGTTACCCTGGAGCTGCCAGTCCCCTGTATGGGATACTGGTGCCTCAAACTGGGGATGGGAGAGAGGATGCCTTGAGTGGGAATGGTCCTGATCTGCCTCACAGGAGACCCTGAGATGGAAGTTTGTCTAGGATGTCCCCCATGGGTGCACCAGTTTCAGACTGGCAGGAGGAGTGGGATTCATGGCTTGAAAGCTTTGTGCTGCAACGACCAAGGAGCTTCTATTCAGCACTGAAGTGGGATCACAGTTTTTATATAGACTGGTATTAATGCCTGAGGAACACTGCTGGGAATGGGATGAGTGTTTAGTTTCATGACAGTAAAGATCTAGTCCTGATTCTTACTTGGCCATGGTAGAGTCATTCCCAATGACCAAGGAGAGGCTCCCAAATCTTTGTTGTTGGTTGGGATGTTCCTCTCTGTGAAAACTGTGCTACATTTTGTGAGATCCAGGAAGTGTGAAAACATGGGGCTGAGCCTGCTGCTCACATTCACTCAGCAAGAGTTTCTGGTTGAGGGTTCCCAGTGGTAGGGTAGCTGGTCCATGGCCTCTCGTCAGGACTGAACTCACCTAGAATATTCAGATATTTAAACATTCAGATGTGACCCCTTGTGATTCTGTCAACGTTATTAAGGACACATCCCAACATCTCCTGTGCTGTGTTCATCCAGCTACAAACATCTCAGTGTGATTGGAGAACTCATTTGGCACAATTTGGAAAGAGCCTCTTGATGTCAGGAGCTGCGGGAGCTGAGGCTCAGGGTGTGTTACAGGACACTGGCCAAAGAGTCATTACAGATGATGGAGTGGGGATCACAGCAGAGGGCAGCCCAGGAGCACATCTTACCAAGGCCTTGGAGGTGACAGGTGTGGTGGGTTGATCCTGTCAAAGTGTTTGTTGATGACCAACCCTCTCCTGTGGAATTTCCATTGCTCAGGTCAAATAAGTTTTCATTATAGCATCTATATTCTTCCTCTTGAGCATTTAATCTTTAAGGATTACTTCAAAGAGTCTCTCTATTGCTTCACTGATGAATGGAGCCTTTCTGAGTAGGCCCCCAGGTTGGAAACCATTCCAATTAATTTTCATTCTCTCCTTTATGCATAACCCTCTTAGTCCCCTCAAGAAGCACAGCCATTCCCTCCTGCATAAAATGTAACACATCAGTTTTTAATACTCAAATTAACATTTACCTGGGATTTCAAAATGAGCTAAGATCTGATGTGAGCTTCATTTTTCCAAGGGTGTATTTTGTCCTGGATTTGCAAGTTACAAGAGGCAATTCTCCTTCCTCCAGGAGGCACCATCCCTAGGAGGGGGCTTCCAGTCTGTGTTTTTGAGAAGGGATCCTAACAGGCTTTTCATTTTGTTCCTCCAGACAAAGTTATTTAATAAAGTGACACAGGAACATAAAATGTCTGCATTCAAACACAAAAATCTTCATGTCTGAGATTAGGAATTTCAGTGAGTAGGGGGTTGTTCTGGAGTTAAATTGTGTCATTTTCTGCAAATAGTACAGTTTTCCATCTGCTTATGTTTGGAGGTCTAATGACAACAGGCACAGTACAAGAGAAGAGCCTTCTTCTTCCTGTATGACCTTGCAGGTGATTCTCAGCTTCACCTCCCCCCAAGTCAAAGCCATCACCACAAGAACTCATGAAAATAAAAATCAGGGATATCCTTAGGATTTCTCACTCTTTTTCAGAAAATACCTCCATATCACAAGTTACAATGGTCACCTCTGACGTATGGGTTCCAACAAAGAGGATAGAGCTCATCAAGAACAGGAATAAATGAACAGTACTGGTATTCCTTGTACTCACCATGGCGAGGATGACGTTTCCATTGGGACTCCTAAGACAGCCTGAAGAAGCTCTTTCTTGGCAGCAGATGTAGGATAGGACCATGTTGGGTGTCCAATACATGAGCAGTGCATTGCTGTCAGGAACAGAGAAGCCAGTTCTCTACTCTTCAGCATGGTTATTGCCCTTCTGTAACTCATCTGTCTCACAGAAGGCTCAGATTTTTGCAATGATTTACCTTTATTTTAAACTTATATTCCAGCATAATGTTGGACTTGATGACCCTGGAGGTCCCTTCCAACCATAATGATTCTATGATTCTATGATTCTACCCATGAAGGGGTGATTCCCTCTCCAGTAAGCTCAAGGCTGTTGTGTCAAGGCAAGCTGTAGCCATCAGGGGAGCATATCCTGGCACATATCCGTGCTGCAGGCATACAGCTTTAGGGGATGGAGGACACTTCCAGCCTGTCCAGTATGTGTTTACTGTGCTCTCCTTCACTTCATGGCTTCTCATTGCCTTTTCTCATTCATCCAGTGCCTCACGATTGCTTCCAGTGATGTTTACTGGGCTGCAGTGCCATTCCAGGTGACCCTGCTCAGCTCCACTCCCCAGTCTGTCCCAGTTGTATAGCAGTCTAACATTTTACATCTTCTTTTGTCCCTGTAATTTTGGGTCATGTAACCCTTCTGGGGCTCACAAGCTATTTAAATAGCCTCTGTGCTGAGGAGAGCAACCATCATTTTCTTGCTGCTTTTTTTTTTTTAACTAACTTCCTCATTTAGTATTTGCACAGAGTAGCTCTGGGGTTGAGTTTCAAAGGGAAAATCTTTGAGTATTTTGCTGTTCGCTTGCCTACTCCATGAAAATTGCACAGAAACTGACTTTTAATTAGCTCCAGAGCTGTGTGATATCTTTGAGAGCAGTCAATACAGCTATTGGGCTTCCTTTATTTGTGAAAAAGACGTGAAAAATATGCAGAATAGATTGTATAGTTTTCCAGAAGGCAATGGAAGAAGAAGACCAATTTTATGCAGTCGCAACTTTTCTTGCAAGTTTGTTTTATCAAGAAAGAAGGAAGAAAAAAAAAGGAAACAAAAAGAAAAGACTAGGAAAAAAGAAGCATTTATTACACTATAATGAGGTAAAACCGAGCTCACATACCAATGGGGGAGCTGACAATAATATATGGCTTTAATTAGCAATCAGGATTTGAGGAACAGCTTATTATGCTAATAGTTTCAAAGCTTCCCAGTAAAAAAGTGCCTATAGAGAGATTTGCTAATGACAAGGAGATCTCCATTTTGTAATATAATCATGTAATTCTCTAGACAATAATTACACATCTCCTTGCATCTTTGTTATGAAACTCTGGACTTTGGGTTCTGTGCTGTGTACTCCCAGTGGACCAACAAAAAATATAATGACCTAAAAGTTCCATTCCAAAAGGCAGGGAACTGAGTTGTTTTGCTGTCCTAAAGGGAATCTGCCCATGCCATGGCGTTGAATGGAAAAAGCACCAAGTCTTGATTCTGAGTTCAATTAATTGGAAATGCAGTAGGACCCAACAGCTGAAGTCAGTGTGATCTGGCCATACTGAACCTGGAGTAAGCTCATGGTCAGATCTGTAGCTTCAAGGCTGAGCAGGGGCTGGTGGGGAGGATGTACTAACGAGGTGTTAGCTAATTAAACTCACCGCTGCAGGATTCAGAGCCCAATGGAGGTTGCTATGTGGCCCACAAAAGGGTTTTGGTGATTAAGAACTAACGCTTCTAGGGGTACCACTCTTCATCCAGGCTGGAGCCAAGAGTGCTCCTAAGGGGAGAGGAGCAGCAGAGTCACTTCCCACCCATGACACGAGGCACTGAGGGTCAGTTCCCCTGGTGCTTTCACAGCAAGGTGAAAACCATCCGCCAGCACTTTGTAACTGTTCCTAGCCAAAGGATAATCAGAAAAGATGTGTTGAGTCTTCTGCATTCAACCCAAGCCCCTGCAAGCAGTTGAGGAGCTGCCAATCACTCCACACAGCAGTTAATTAACTGCAGGCTTTTCTCAGTCTGGTGCTTCCCCTCCACAAGCATTAAGCTGAACTTGGAGTGAAGCAGGAAAAGATCTCATACTTGCTCTTTTTTTTTCTGGGCATATGTCTCTTAACCATGCGCCCGAGACACTGCTGCAGGCAACCTGAAGGCATGAGGGCCTGTCTACCTGCACAAGTGCATCAACATGTTCAGGTTTCTGTTCTCATCTGGACCTTCTTCCAGGACTATCAAATGTCCTACAGAGCCAGACCTTGCCCTAGGAGAGCAGGAAAAAATTACAAAGCTCAGTCTTGTCCCTATTGCAGCTCATTGCATTTCTTTTTTCCACCACCACACAGAGGTACAAGACGGGGTGGACCTTTGTGTCCATTGTCTGGCTGAACCTACGGAGGCCAGAAGGTCCCACCCAGGTACCCCTTGGTTGACTCTACATTTTATGTTTGCAGAGACACAAAAATGTAAGTTTGTTGTGTTTAAGGTCTGCCACATCCCATTGAGGTGTTCCTGTTTTCTGTGGTGGGATTGTCACAAGGAGGATATGGACAAAAAACACAGGAAATTGCTAAAATGACCTCTATGCCTGCACAAATTAAACCTCAAGGCAGACTCCGTGGCCTCACAGTAACTCTGGCTGACAAAAGTAGTGCAGGCTCATCAGCCACCATGGGATTTCCCTTAAGACATGGAGACCCCATAGAGTCACTGCAAGCTGAGCTGCAGCAAGTTCCTTCACAATAGCTTGGGAGTGGGCGATATTGCTTCTCAAGGCCACCCTAAGGAGCACTGCAAAGGGACAGGGCTGGTGTGTCCAGTCCACTGAAAATAGCTGGGTCTGCTGTGCCCAGCTGCTGCTTTTACCCCTTCCTTTAGGCTGCCACCATCCTGGGGCCCCAAGAGGAGCTGGTTCAAGGCACTGCTCTGCTGACAACCCCCTTTTGCAAACAGTGCCATCCCCCATCCCTCCCAGCTTCTACTTCTCTGCAATTTAAGGTCTTCCTGAACTTGAGGTTGTCTCCAGTCATCATTTGAAGTCTCTGGCTAACCCCTTCATTGAATCCCTCAACAGTTTTGGGACTCCCCCTGCTCAGACCAGGCATGTATCGAGGGACTGAAGTGCTGGAGTTGATAATCCTTGAATCTGCCTTCTCTCTGGGTAGAGCTTTGCCCAACACTCTACAGAAGTTGGGTGGTGACCTACAGCTTGTCAACAAGACTCCAGCCACCACACTACTGTCTAGGTGGGAGGACTACATCTGTAAACATACAACAGGGTGTACAACAGGACCATGGTCATTTCGATTTTGCAGGCTTTGCTGTTTCTGGTACTTTTTTGTGCATGAACTTGTTCTCCTTGGTTTATCTCACATCCCTGCAGCTGATGTGAGCTGGCACACAGAGAGACCCAGGGCTTTTGGCCTTTCTGCACTGGTCTGTTGTGTTATTTTGGTCCAAACACTTGGCCTGAAACTACTGAGTCCCAGCTCTGATGTCTGTGAAATAAAGATAATTCTATGTGCAAATTAGTTTTTGCTCTAAAAGGTCACCCAGAAATACTGCACTTGTGTCCATGGCTCTCACTTGGGCTTAGCAATTCCCACCACCCAGCCAATGTGTGATGATCCACAGCCAGCCAGGCATGGGGCATCTAAGGCCATGCTGCCTGCTCTCATGTCCCTCTCCCAGAGAGGGAGAAATTCTTTCCTCGCTTCCAACTGGATAAGGAAACCTCCCAGGAACAGTGCATAAATTAGTTGGATAAACTGTTTTGGGTACAGAGATATTCATGAAACAGTGAGGAAAATTATTATCAAACGTTCCCCCTCAGAGCAACAGAACCAGGAGGCTGAAGGCAGCATTCCTGATTCCTGGGGTTAGTATGTGGAGAGGAACAAAAAAAAAAAAGCAGCTAACAAAAAACATCTAAACCCCAAACCCAACACCCCTCCATGCAACACCAAGGGAATGAAACATCTCCCCTCTCACTGCTGAACTGGCCGATCAGTGTTTGGTACCCATAGAATCATAGAATCATTATGGTTGGAAGGGACCTCCAGGGTCATCAAGTCCAACCTTTATCCCATCATATTCCTGACCATTGGACCCACTTTTGCTCAGTTGTGGTGTGTATGTCATGTGCAACGTCATGCTGCTGTAACGTCCAGGCCACCACCTGGTTCCTGCAGCAGTGGTGTTAATCAAATGCTTTCACAAGAGGAAAAGAAATACTTTCAGGACTGAAACTTGACACTGATTTTCATCATCCTGTGTAGTTTGGGAAGCAGCTGCCTAAAGATGAAACCTGGAGGATTTTCAGGTTTCTTCAGTAAGGGTGATTTAACCTCGCTCTTTCTCCCCAAATAATATAGAAGGAACTAAATTATGTGACAGTGTTACCTGGGAGACCACAAGAGTGCACTATTTCAGGACATTCAAACAAACCTCTCAAACCAAAGATCACATCCCCACTAGCAAAGTATGCCCACTACAGACAGAAAGGACAGGTAGGGGGAGAGTTCAAAGATGACAATAATGCTGCTTCAAGAGTGCAGCACAGAAATACAAAATGAAAGCCAAAAGTTTGAATAAAATCAACATTTCAGCCAGAAAATTAGGCATTAAAATCCTTTATAGTTTCTTTATGTTTTCTTGCCATCAAACATCTGCAGAGTATTTAGTGACTATGGGATGGAGCAAGCAAACAGATTAAATAGTGAATGTATTTTAGTACAGTCTCACAGGTGGGTGACAGAGAGAGCAGAGCTTGCAGGTGAGAGCTGGAATCACAAGAGACAAGAACCCTCCAGAGCATGTGTGCTCACAGAAGAAAGCTTTGCAAGAGCTACTGATAGATGAGACCCATCTCATCCTGCTTTGCTGGAGAAGCCCTGGGAATACTCCAAGATGACATGTGGCAACAAACATTCGAGCTCACCCATGTGATTGATTCAGTAATCTATAAATTTCTTCAGTATTGCTGAGAAAATCACAACACTGAAATATTACTGCTGAAAAATGGTCTGTCAGATACTTGTGGTGGGTTCATATTTTATTATTGAGAAGAAAGAAACATTCCTCCTGGCATCTCAAGGGCCACCTTGTATGGGACCTAGACCCATACAAGTCTGGGTTCATTTCTCATTAAGGAATGAGAAAGCTGAAGTCTTAACAAAGTAGATGAGTTTTGAGTTTACATATCTTATAGTCCATAGTAGGATAGGGTAGGATAAGAAAGGGTAGGAGAGAATAGAACAATCAAAAATCTTTTTATTGGGACCTTTAACTCAATAGACTTTACATTAAGGCCTTCCAGTTCCACTTTTCCCTCAAAAGCATTTTTCAGTTCAAGTAAATTGGATAACACATGAATGTTCAATGTGTATTCTAATTCAAGGAGTATCACACAGGTGCACAAGCATGATTTGACAGCATAAGTTAGAATTATATAGATATATAGAATTATATATCTTCAGGGTGCAAGGAGACTTTCAGTTTTCTTTAGTGAAAAATATAAAATCAAATACAAACAGTGAATAGGGAATTTTTTCACCTCCCTTCACTCACTGCGTTCAAACAGGGAAGAAGCTGACCATGGGGACTCTACCAAATGTGAGGTGTCTGTGTGAGCTCAGCTTCCCCACTGCGTGGTCCTGTATCTGCAGGAAGACGATTCCTTTATCCCTCCTGAGCTCCAGAATTCTCTGCTCTGTTTCTGTAACACCCTTCCATCGACACCCAGGAGGTGGCATCAGCATACAACAACTTTCTTTGATCTTTTTCTTATCGGAGCCGTTTTATATTTACTCTATTTCAGAGGTTATATTGCTGCACTATTTCATCCTATCCATTTCAATTCAGCAATTCATTTTAATATTCCAAGCTATTACACAGTGTGTTTAACTATGCTCAGTGCTCTTATCCTCCTTGTGAGAGGAAGCTCAGCTCATTCTTCAGTGTTAGAAAAATACAGAGAAAACAGTAAGATCCAGCAGCTCCTCTAAATGGAGTAGGTTTCATACCTACACTCTGTTTTTATATCTAATATTTTTTAGCTAACGTTCTTGAAGATGGACGCTGGAGTGAGAGACTCTGTGATTAAAGAACAAGATAGATGAGTCACATATAGAAAAACATATATCAGAATCAGAAGAATAACAAATAGTCCAGTTTTGCTGCCTGGGGTGTTGGGGTTAGTTAGGAAATTTGTTTCCTAGAACTTTTCATTTTCTGGTATGTGTTTATTTTACCTCTTTCAACCTCATCTTTGGTCCTTAGTTCATTGTAAAGTGTAATCTAATTAGCACAGCAAAAAGGGATGTTTCTGTTTGTCAGGCTCTGACATTTCCACCTCGGCAGGGAGAAATGGCAGCTGATCACAAAGAGTTGCTAAAGGATCTCCTGACCCTCAGTGACTGAGTCAGAAAATGGCAGGTGAAATGCCAATAATGCCAATAATTGCAAAGCAAGGCACAACCCTTTACAAAGGTGCACTCTGAGCCAGCTCAGGAAAGAGATCTTGGAGTGACTCCGGGGAGTCCTTTGCAAAGGTTCATTCATGTCTCAGAGTCTTTACGTGGCGTTAAGATGAAGTGATGAAGAGGACATGAAACATGGTCCCACAGGTCTATAATCCACTGTGTGCCTGCACCTCAAGTATGTGCATATTCCTGATCCCTGTGCCAGAAAGATACAGAGGAAGTGCAGAGAAAGGCAACAAGAGTGACTGGGAGCTGGAGTGGCCTCCACGTTAGACAAAGTAGACTGGACCCATTCAGCCTGGAACAGAGACACCTGAGCATCTATTAAAGGTATATAAAAACAAGAATGGCTTGGGAATAGGAATTGCAGCCACTATCCGTCATCTCTCACAGCCTGAAAACGGGCAGCTAGTAAACAGGGTCGTGTGGCAGTGGTTATAAAACAGACTAAATTGTTTCTCTTTCGAAGTATGACTAAACTGCATAACTCTTTGCCATGATGTATTTGGTGGATGGAAGTACTTGTGAATTCAATCTGTGGTTAAAGTTCATGGAGGAAGTCCAAGAAGAGTTATTAAACACAAAGATGCACCCAAAGCTCATAAGTGAGTTCTAAGCTGTGGTAGCTGGGACATGCACCACGTAAAGGAATAAACTTGTCTTTTCCTTATTGCAACCTGTTCTCAAGTGTATTCTGCTGGACATGTTTAGAGGCAGGTAATGGGCAGGTGGTTGACACAGTATATTGACTGCTCTACCATGTCCCCATATCATGACACAGTGGCATAAGTGAGCTGACATCCTGGGTGGAGGAGATGACTTGGGTGCATCGGCTGTGAGCATGACCAAAGAGCTGCCCAGTCCCTCTGCTGTATGTCACCACCTACTTTTTGGAGGGATCTTCCATTGCTACATGAGATCCAACACATTTCAGTTGGCCGGAGCTCCTTGCACCATGCTGTTCATCTATATCTGCCCCCAATCCACCCACAGATCCTGCTTTGCTGGAGACCTTCATGGCAAAAGCCTCTGAGATACACCTCTGCTTCCTGCTCTCACAGGCCTCCAGTGTTTCAGGGTGATATTATTTTTGATTCCTGCAAGATATTGCAGTGGAAAGTTTTCACTTTTCATTTCTAAACTGTTATCTTCTAGATTGCACCGAATGTAGCACAGTTTATAATATAATATATTGTAATTGATTATACAATTTAAGAATCAAAATTACACCACATTGTGTCAAAATTGAATGCTTTCATTGGCTGCTTGTAATTTTCCCCTCAAGAATTATTCATGAAGAATATATATGTTTGGTTTCTCAGCCCTGTTGGGACTATATTTCAAAATCTCTAAAATCTTTGTGCTACAACACTATTCCTCTCTTCTGCAAGACTCTGGTTAGCAGAGCCCTATTAAACCCACATGGAGCAGAGCTTTGTCCTTGGCAGGGAAAAGGATCAGATATTGCCTGAAGCTCACTAGGGATTTAATTCTTGTTATTGGGTTTATATAGAAGCTGTCCAAAGATTACAAAGAAAGGGCGGGAGCATGAACCCTATAAATAGATCATCAGCAAAAATTGATTAGCAGTAACATATGTTGCAAGAGTAGAAGAGGGCCTGATTCATCTGACTTCTGATTCCACTTGATATTTCTTTTAGTCTTTGACACAAGGAAAAGAGAAGACAAATAACTGAGGTGTGGATCATCCATGCCTCGGTGTCTGTTGTGTCATCAGCAAGACATTATCCTTGTTTTAGGAGTATGAGATTTTTTTTCTCAGATCTCAGAGCTGGGCCAAATTCAGTGAGTGTGGTCACATGTGAGTCACCCATTGGGGGTCCTCACAGATGTCCAACAGGGTGCATATAAGAAGTAGGTGTATTGAAGGAAAAGCAAGAATTAAATTAGAAGTAGAATTAAAAGCAAGGGAACACGTGAAAATGCCCAGGGGGACAGGATCTCGCCATGAAAACCTTACTCTTTTGTGTTGTTTGTAGAGGGTTTTTTGGAGAAGTTTGGTGGTATCTGGGGGTACACAGCAGTATCTTTGTATTGAAGATGAAACAATGGATGAACAGGATTTTCCACGGGGAATTGATCAAGAGAGTTATGTCCCACATAGCCAAGAGCTCTCCCTCCCTGTCCATCAGCCTTCCTGGTCCCCCCATGTTCTTACTCATGTGCTGGTGTAAGCAGGGAGCTCTGAGCACTGCCCAGCCTCCTGAGGATTCAGGGCACCATGACATGCCGAGGACATACCTGGGGGTGTCACCCCTAATCAGGTACCCTGCCTGTGTGTTGGTGGCATCCGTATGGCCAGGCCATGGAGTAGAATCACTGTGTCTTGCGCGGATTCCCTGGTCCAAATCCCAACAAGATGTCACGCTGCTTGATCCATAGGTCCACTGGTAAGTATCGGAAATAGGGTGTAGATATTTTCTGGCCCACCAGCGCCTCCAGAGGAGAGTCAATCTGCTCCATGTGCATGGACAATCCACCATTACCCTGGCCCTAGTGGAACAACTTCTATAAGCATTCTGAAAACTGAGCCAGAAGATCATTTTGATGTCTGGGGGTTTCAGGTGTGGTGGTTTCCAGTCTTGTTTATTTTATTTTATTTTATTTTATTTTATTTTATTTTATTTTATTTTATTATTTTATTATTTTTTTTTATTTTATTTTTTATATATTTTTTTTATTTACTTTGTAACAGCAGCATCAGTTATTAGCAAGTTTCCATGAACGATTCGTGGTTTTCCATATAATTAAACGATACATGGAATCTTACAAGTGTACTGTGAAACAAATTAAACCGTGATTGCTTTTCCGATTCACACCTAATGATTCATTAGTTATTATCAAAACAAGTGTGGTGAGTACAGGGCTACGCTCCTAAAATAAATAGATTTTGATGGCTTTAATTTGGTTTGTGCGTGCACATGGAAGTTGCTCAATAGAGAGACTTGGAAGTAGGTGTCATGGTGATGTGCCCACGGTTGCCCCAAGTCTTGTACCTCTTCTTGCACTTGTGCAAAGTAGAAGAAAAACAATACTGTCCTCAGGTGGTTCTGCATCTTCCAGAAATGACACAGTTTTTGTGGGAAGACAGAGAACTGGGTCTGAGGATCCTAAAAGCAAAGAGATGTGATGCATAATGAATTATTCAAACCTACAGAGACTGGTACAAATATATATTTTGGGAATGTGAGCTTTTTGCCAGGCCTGGATTTGCAGGGAGGTCTGATTTGCTCCCATGCTGGTGGAGATGTGAGGTGATGGCAGCTGCTTACTTTCAGATCAGGACTGTGTCCAGAACAGCTCGGATCCTTTTGCTGAGTCACTTCTTGCTGACAGTTCCTGCATTTCACGGTCCCCTGAGCTCATCAGGGATGGTGAAAGACTCACTGTCCAAGCCTGGAGCATGTCCATATTTCTGCAACAGATGGTCTACACAGTCCTGTGGGGGCGGGCAAGCCAGTCCAGATCTTTGGTGGACTAAGCCCAAACTGTTGTAGAAGCTCAGCATCCCTTCCTCCAGGAGTCTTTGTCCCTTCTCCTGCTACACAAAAGATGGAGAGCAACAACTCTGGGGGCTGGAGTGACAGAATGAGGGGGGAAGGTTTTAAGCTGAAAGAGGATAGATTTAGATTGATTATTAGGAGGACATTCTTCACTGTGTGAGGGTGGCGAAAGCCTGGCCCAGGGTGCCCAGAGAAGTGGTGACTGCCCCTGCCTGGCAGTGTTGAAGGCCAGGTTGGATGGGGCTTGGAGCACCCTGGTGTGGTGGGAGGTGTCCCTGCCCACGGCAGGGGGTGGCACTGGATGGGATTTAAGGTCCCTTCCAACCCAAGCCATTCTCTCCCAAGGTTTGACTCCCGTATTTAAAAGCAGAAGCCTTTCCCCAACATCAGCCTTGACTTTAGCTTGATGACTCCAGGTACAATATCAGCTGTAATCTGCCATGGTACCACTGCCTGCCCTGGGCACAGCATCTCCTGCCTGCACACCTAATGATGCTACTGCAAGAGCTGAAGCTCGTGCATGGGTGTGCACCCATGGTCGGCTTCTCCTTCGAGCAGGGCTCCATCTGGCTTAAAAGCAGCTGCAGGTGCATGTAGGCAGCTCCTTATGAGTGCAGAATTAGAACATATAATTAATAATCCCTTGCCAGGGTGCTGCCCTTGCACGAATGAAAACTAATCCAGAGCATGTTTCTGCCTTCTCGCAACTTTTAATCTTCCACATACGCCGCTGGGAATGTTTCTATGGTTACCTCCCTGAATATCAGTTTGCCAACATCAGGTCATTTCCATCTTGGAACTTAAATTCAAGCTAGTTTTTTTAGCTGTGCTGAACTTTAGTACTGCTTTTAGACTCCTGAAGGGCTGGAGGTGTAAAGCTTAGATGTGAATACGCCACCATTTTTGTAGTGCCTGTCACAAATTTGACAGTGATGCAGAACACATTCTCAGCAGGAGAAAGACAAAATATCAAGGGTTTCATGTCCAGAAATCGTGGTGGTGTGTGGCAGCTCACAAAGATACTCCAGACATGACCATAGCAAAAAAGATTCAGTCGTGTAATTAGGTTATCTCCACTTGCAGGCTCCGGGTCGCTGTCAGGAAGGTGAGCAGAGGTACAGCAATTTTAGCATTCAATGCAGTCAGACTGATTATTGACAGCCAGTAACTATGTGTGTTGCTACCAGGAGGATACCATTTGCAAATGTGATGGTGGATCAGGCGTATACCCCTCCTCAGAATCCTCTAATGAAATGAAGATGTGGGTATTTGGATGCTGCCTGGGCTGCTGTATTCCTGCATTCAGCAGCTAATCATAGGAACACATTTCCTAAGCCAAAACTTTTCCTGACCCAGGTTTGAATGCATGTGCAGAACTAAAATATATCCATTTAAGTGCAGTTTCTGTTACTGAGTTGTGTTAGAAATACGCTGTGAATACGAGAAAGAATGTGAAAGCTCATTGTCAGCTCTAAGCAGAACAATCACTTCTTTCCCTTTTCAAACCAGGGAGGTCATGTTGCTGATAGTCACAAAAAATGAGCTGTTTTGAGTCAGCAGCTTTGCCTGATCTGTCGAAAATGTCACAATTTGCTTGTAAATATTGGAAAAGCCAGAAGCCTTTGTTTCAAAAGCCAATTATGGTGGCTGACTGACAATAGTGTACTTACTTATCACAGCATCCCCAACACCTGGCCACTTAAAAGCAGTGAAGTGAATGGTGAGCTGCATCATAAATTTTGCAATGCCCACATAACAAACAAAATTATTCTTATTAAGCATAAAATTTTATCACAGTACAAGGACCCTAATTTGGACCCAAATGGAATATTTTTGTTCTACCAGCAAATTGAAAATGCAAACACAACACAAAGTCATTTTACAATAGGGACATAAAAATTATGGATATGCAGTTTCGTGCCATAGCCACATAGCAGTGACAGTATTCCTGGTTCCAGTGCAGAACAAAGTAAAAAACAAAGTTTGAAGCACAGAATGGATTTCTGAATACAGCTGGAGAAAACTGAAACTGAGAGCCTTTTAAAATACCTTCAGTATTAAAGCAAATAGAGTATAAAGATTTCAGCCATGCCTAGAGGTCTCTCCGGGTGTAAGGCCAAGTAATCATGTTGCTAAAGGCATAAATTCCTGCTTTACTGGGAGATTCAACCCAGTGACCCAGGACCCAGCTAGGAAATCCAGAAGATTGCAAAAGGGAGACCTGCAGAGAGGATCCCAAAAGAGGAGTTACCAGTCCTGACCCCATATGCCCAAAGGAAAACAGTTCAAGTGCTGAGCTGAAGTTTTAAAGAGAGATACAAAACTTGACCCAAATCCCTTTCCAGAATTGAGGCGAAGCCTGGAGCATCCTTTCTGCACCGATGGAGCCCCTGCAGGCCAGGAGCAAACTGCAACTGCAGAAAGTCTTATAATCACTGCATGGGCATGTTGGAGTGCACCACGTGGTGGTATAAGCAGACTAAAGTGGGCTAAATATCACAGAATCCCAGAATCCTAGGGGTTGGAAGGGACCTCGAAAGATCATCCAGTCCAGCCAGAGCAGGGTCACCTAGAGCCTAGAGTCCATCACACAGGAACGCATCCAGGCGGGGTTTGAATGTCTCCAGCCAAGGAGACTCCACAACCTCTCTGGGCAGCCTGGTCCAGTGCNCCATCGTCCTGACCCTCACCCTTTACATATTTGTACCCATGGATGAGGTCCCCCCTCAGTCTCCTTTTCTCCAAGCTAAAGAGCCCCAGCTCCCTCAGCCTTTCCTCACAAGGGAGATGTTCCACTCCCTTCATCATCTTAGTGGCTCTGCGCTGGACTCTCTCAAGCAGTTCCCTGTCCTTCTTGAACTGTGGGGCCCAGAACTGGACACAGGACTCCAGATGTGGCCTCACCAAGGCAGAATAGAGGGGGAGGAGAACCTCTCTTGACCTACTGACCACCCCCTTTCTAATGCACCCCAGGATGCCATTGGCCTTGGAGAATATATGGAGAATATTCAAGTTCAGAGGAAGGGGGGGTGTCCTTAATAACAAAGTAAAAATTACACTAGTGAAGAGGTGCTTGGTGGAGCCTCTCCTCCTCCAGCCTCGCTGTGCATGGGTGCTGCTGAGCTCTGCATGCAGATGTGGTGCCTGGTGTTCTCCTGCTGCACCTCTGGTGGGTACTGCAGGATGGGGCAGAAGGAGGGATCTGAAAGACATTTACCTGCTGGCAAAATAAGGGAAAACAAGCAAATTGGCAAGTTGGCAAGGTGTTCAGTTGGAGGGCAGTGAGTGACAAAGCAGGTTTGGGGTGCTTAGCTCTAGAAAGGGGGAGCATGGCCCTTCAGGGTGATGGTGAGTTAAGGAAGAGAAGGTCCTCTCTCACTTGTCCAGGAGGAAGGAGGGCAGTGGGTGCCCCTAGGCATGGGTGTGAAGTGATGTGACCTCTGTGTGTGGATTGCAGCAGCAGATCATGGGCAGTGCTGATATTTGGGGTGGGGGTGAGTGCTTGCAGGAGGGATGTGATGCCTGAGCAGTGCAAGCTGCAGAAAATGGGGCTGGATCAGGGTGGGCCAAGCCCTGGATCATGCCCGGGATTGTCAGAGACATGATTCTGTACCTGTGTCTGAGCAAAAACTCTCATGTCTGACCAGATTCTCATAGTGAGCTCACCAAAACCTCACCACCAGCACTGAGACAACCCCATCACACAGTCTGAGCACACTCCAAGGCAGTGAATTATGCATGCAAGGCTGTAATTACCTTGTTATCCAATTAGCAAAACCCAAATGATTTCTCTGTGTCGTAGACAAATCCTTGTGTGTATCCTTCTCCTCCCATTCCCATCACAGTGTGGGTCTGGCAGGGCTCGCCAGGTCCTGCCTGGAGCTGGCAGAGGCACGGGAGGATGCTGGGCATGCTTTGGTGTGCACGCTGCCCAGCTCCCTATGGTGGGGAGGTTCTGTCTGGGCATGGTGCTGAGCACCTTGGCATGGTGCTGAGCAACTTGGCAGCACTTCTGGGTCGGGCAGGTCACACAGACCATGCTGCTGCACACCCTGCAGACCCTGAGCCGCTCCGTGGGTGGATGACCAAGGCAGGATTGAAAAGGACTTTCTCCTACTGAAAATGATACCTGTGCCCTGTTATTTCACAGTTGATTTTTCTCAGAGAGGAGGGCAAATGGTCTCGCCAAGCCATGGAATTGATACAACACTCTCTTGCTTGTTGCTTAGTGAATTAACTTAAAACAGGGCTACACCTGGAGCGGCCAGGGCCTGCAGTGATCTCACACATCTCCCAGGGGCTGGGGACCACATCTCCCAGGGGATGGGGACTTGCTTAAGAGTGTGTGGTGACTGATTTAAGTGAGAGATCAACATTTCTTTTCTATGAAAAGAAGAAGAGGCAACGTCTCCTTTTTCCACTGGTGGAGAAAAGCAAGGCCTGGGGATGTAAAACCAAAAATGCCAAATAAAATAAATATATATATATATAAAATAAATATATATATAACATCAACAAGACATAATCTGTGAATTGATACATTGCCCTCCATCATGCAAGCTGCTCTGGCAGCCTGGGGTGGGTATTCCATGCTCAGCCCCTGCATTGCTGAATGCCCTGCAGCACGCCATGGGTTTGTGGTGAGTGGTCACCAGTGCCAGCCTCCAAGGAGACACAGATGCCCTAGGGCTCTCCACTCTCCAGACCCCACCACCTAGGTCCTGGTCAGCCCCTGCTCAGGCTATTCCACTCTCACCCCCATGCAGATATCCTGCTTGGCCCCATCTCTGCTTCCTTTCTCTCTGCCATCTTCAGACATGGCAAGAGCAAAACAAGGCTTTGCTGCTGTCACAGGAGTTGGTGCCAAGGGACACCCTGCATGAATTGTGCCCCTGGTCCAGATCCCCCTCTCCTTTGTGAGCATCCATCCTCTGGGCATTGTTGCAGCCTGGCGTGGTGTCAAACCACAGTGCTGCTCAGGATATGACCCATTTGCAAAGAGGATAACTAAGGTCTCTGTAGGCTGGAGGTTCTCCACAGTGTACTTGCTCTCTCCATATTCTCATTCCTATAGGAATACGATTTTTTTCCTACGGCAAAGACTTGCCAATTGATCTTAAATTCCAATCATCTTCCTGGCTGTTTCTGTGCAGCCATAACCCTCTTTCATGTGGACCAGCTTCATAAGCACATCACCCAATAGAACCTGAATGATAAAAGATTTCTTCTATAACTAATTATTTCATGCACAGTCTGAAACCTTGCTATGATTGTATTCATGGTCTGATTAGATGTGTGTTCCCTGTCCAGTGTAGTCAGCAAAGGAGGCATTTGTCTGCACCAAAGGGTAGGTGGTCAGATAGGGCTGTCCGCAGCCATCAGACACACAGACCATTGCTCTGTCTCAGGAGTCAAGGGAGATTTAAGGCAATTCTCTGCTTTTGATGCTGTCAGACGACATTGGGAAGGCTTTATTTTTTTTCCCTAATTTGTGAAACAGTGAGAAACCATTAGGTGGTGCAGAAAAGCAAGGAGGACACAGGCAGGGAGACCACTAAGATGGTCTTCGTCAGAGGGCGGAGGGCAGCCAAGGGATCATCTCAAGCATTGGCACCAAATGGGGTTTTCCAAATTTGCTTCCCACAAGTGTTTCCTTCTCGTTAGTGCTTGATTTGTCATTTTGTGTTGCTAACAAGTGTCTTAACTGTAAAACAGGGAAAAAATCAGAATCTTCTGCAGATCTGTTTAACAAGACAGAGACACAAATGGAATTACAAGATAATTCTTTAATATGTGCAAATTAAATCTGATGTAGAATTTATGCAGTTGAATCACTTATTTATTTAGATGTTCAAAGCACCTATCCATAACAGTGAGTAAATTAAAAATACACAAGCAGGGATAATCCCACGGGATCAAGCCAGTATTAATCTCTCAACCTCTTGTTGGAAACAAGCTGTCTGAAAGATTTTTTTTTCCTTTCTCAAGTATTCTGGCTCAGTTTGATCCCCATTCTGCACGAGGCAAACATTCAGTATTTCTATTAAGTCCTTGTTATTAAACCACAATCAGTCTGCTGTAAAACGCAGCCCTTGGAACTGCACAATGAGCTCTGGTTTCCTCCTCCGGCCACGGTGTTCCAGGGTCATCCCTGGGGAGCAAAAGCAAATGCAAAGTTTTTAAATAGAAGGGTTTCTCTCTTTCTCTGACATTTCAATAGATACTTGAAGGCGGAGGGAAGAGCTTCAGGCTGCATGCCAGACTCCTTGTCTATAGGAACCTGGTCCTTTTGCTTATTTCCTATAAAATGTAGATGAATTAAACATGAATAAAATGATTTTTTTATTATTATCATTCCTGCACTGTTGTCACTTCATTATCTCAGCTCGGTAGGCAAGCAGCCTGATCCAGAGAGTGAGGAAGGGAAAGACCCAATGAGGAGGTTTTAAGTGTAGACAAACTGAAAATCTCCCTTCAAAGTGCCAATCTTTTCTTTATTGCTATAATGACAGTATGCTTGTTGTTCACGGTGAATACAGCTGTGTATTTAAAAAACTAAGCATATAAAACCTCCTGAAGTGTTTCTTTATTTATTTTGAAATGTTTCCTCGGTGTTGTAGAGAGCCTGTAATTAAAGCGTTGCTACTCGTGGCTACAGGGTTTGCTGCTTCCTGCAGCACAGGGCCCAGAATTCAAAATTCCTTTAAAAAAAGAAAAAAACTCTGCAGAGATTTGCTGTCAGCCTAACAGGAGTCACCCAACAGATACTTCATATGCAGAATCAGCCTTTAGCAGCTGTGGAAGACTCAGGGGAGCCAAGGTCCCATTAATGACTAATGTGATCACAGCAAAATTCCAGTTGGAGGGGTCCTCAGGAGGTCTCTGGACCAACCTCCTGCTCTGAGCAGGAGCAGCTTGAATTCAGACAAGGTTGCTCAGGGTTTTTATTCAATCTGGTCTTGAAACCTCCAAGGTCAGAGACTGCATAACCTCAGACATAGACATCTGCCCCGCATGGGGACACCTTAATGTTGATGTCTTAATGCTGAGCCAAAATCCATCCTCAACCCCACGCAACAGGTTTTTGTTTGGACTTTTCTTTCTGTCTTGTACTGAAGGCTTATATATGTCCCTGGGTATAGTCAGGTCTGGCTGGAAAGGTCTGATCTCAAAGGCTCCACAAAGACCTGAAATAATCAGGCTCTGTATAAATGCCTCTTAATTCAAATGAATTACTTAATATAATTGATTATATCAAGTACATCCCCTTTGACTGTCAAGGGAGAGAGACTGAAGCTCCAGAGCAGAAGTCACCTGTTTGGTCCTTGCCTGGGGTCCTGATGCAGTGCACAAAGCCATCCACGTTGTTTGCCTGTTGAGGGCACAGGAGCGTTGATGGTGCTCACCCCAAAACACCTTTGCTCTCCTTATTCACCCCAGCTTTGGGCAAAGAGCAATCTCCCATCAATCCTCTCCCAGAAAGCAGCTCTGGTCAGGCTGTAGTTGTGTTCAGGTTGCACAGATCATACAGGTGTTTCAGGGGCACATCAGGAGCTGGGCTCACTGAGGTTTGTGGTCAGCATATTGGTCAGGAAAGAGGTGCATGAGTTGCCCCATCATAGAACACCCCATTGACTATCAACCAGGGACTTCCATAGTCTGTTGGTACCACCACAGGGCATGAACAGATTCGCCTTGTGTCTACCCAACCACTGGAGCTTTTGCCACAGTGTCTTAGAGGAGCCACTGTCTCTGGTGAGGTAGTCACCTCTCCAGGACAAGCAATAGCATCCCTTGTGGCTCTCATGTTCTGGACTGGGACATGAATCCCTTCTCTGCCACCCACTTTGGTGCCCAGCACACTGAGAGCTTAGGTACATTATCTTCCCAGGCTGGGGCTGGTCTCTGGAGCACCACATGTTGCCACATAGGTGCAGGATGTACCGATGGACTCATGTGGCCTGATGACTGTTTCTATCTCTTCGTGGGCTGGGAGGGACTCTGAAAATAGTTCTTGCTCTATACAAGTCCAGGTCTTCACACAGGACCTCTCTCATCCTCTGGCCTCTGTCATTAACCCGGCTGGATCCCTGCAATCTCAGATCTGGAGCCCATCTTCTAGCTGTCCTGGCCATCAGGACCTCATCCTGCATATTCTGGCAGTTTGGCCTTGCCAGAGATTGAGCCAAACATCTTTATACAATTTTTCCCCAAGGAAAACAAACTGGCTTAGGGCTCAAGGGATCACAACCTGTGAACACTTCAACCCCAGCCCTTCCTCGCTCTTCCCTGGATTGTGGAGCCATTATAAAACCCAGCTCCTGATAACTCATCTTGACAAAACAGGGCAGGTTCAGGTTTAATTGCAGCTGTTAATTCTTTTTATCACTGCAGACTCTGCAGCCTGGTGGGAAAAGAGAAATTATGTTTAATGGATTGCTCCCATCTCTCAGCACCTAGTGGACAGTTTAGCAGGGTAAGTCCTTCATGTTCCTGTCCTTGACCAGAATTGCCTCCATGCTCCCCAGCTCCTCTTCTCTGAAAGCCCCTCCAAGCTGGGCAAGTGCAGCTGCCAAATGGTCCTCCTTCCCCTGCCCTCCTTGCTCTGGGTCTCTGCAATAGCAACAAAAGACAGGTAATGACCAAACCTCTGGGTAAAACGTGCTTGGCAAAGTGACTGTGCAGCAGGATCAAGGCTGCAAGCTTCTTATGAAGGACTCTTGGAGGTCCTGCTGTCAGGGAAAAGAGAGATGGACTCAAGCTCTGCTTCTCTGTGGACAATAAAACTGAACAGCTGGTGCTGCTTGGGAAGAGGGTGCATCCCCCCAGTGTGGGAAGGTACCACCCTTCCCAGGAGAGCAGAAGAAAGTCTCCATTCCCACAATAACTAGCAGCAACAAGTCCTCTGCATTCAGGGGGCTGATGTGGGGGACCTAGAGCTCCTACAGAAAGAACTGTCTTTGTCACAGGCTGCCTCTCTGCCATGCAGATGTGAGACCAAAACACAAGGAGGCCAATTTGGTCATTCTTGTTGATCCCCCACAGCCCAGTTTGCTTCCTGTCTGCTTTACTCACCAAAGCAGTGGGTTCCCACCAGTCTGGTCCTTGCTTTTCCTATTTGTTGCAATGGTGCCAGGTTCACCACCCACCATTTCTGTTTCCTCATCACATCTTATTAGTTCTCTTACCCTCCGCTCCTCCTCCCGGCTCCAATAAACTCCTTGCAACATCCTCTGTTTCCCATTAATCCTTGTTTACTAGAAATGCACATATTTATTGCTTTTTATCTTGTTTAATCTATCAGGTCTTACAGTTCCTATTCATTATTGATGCTTCCCTCCTAACTCCCATCCATTTATCTTCCTCTGTTGTTGTATCAGGTCAGGGACCATCTGATTATCTCCTGCCAGTTCTCATGCCAGCTCCATGCCCTGTGCTGTGACTCGGTTCTGTGGAACAGTTGGTCTCCCAAAATCATCTTTACCTGAGTTATGGTGGAGATGGGAAGAGATTCTGTCTACAGATCTGGTGTCCTCTCTTCCCTGCTTAGTGGGGAAACTGGGCTAGCATTTAATGGGTTGTCTGTCTTCGGGGACAAGTGGTGATGAGATGTCCATCTAGCTTGGTATCTCTGACAGTGACCTGCAGGAAATCTTTAGAGAAAAGTTTTAAGAAAAGTCACAAGCAGAAAACAAATTNTGGATCATCTCTTCTTCTCAGGAGCTCTGGGAGGAACATCTCTGCTGCTTGGCTGCCCAGGACCAACCAGTGCTTATAACTGAGCCATGTGAATGAGCTGCTCTTTCCTCTTGGATAGCCATCTCTCTGTCTCACTTGCCAAAGACAGGGTGATTGGGTTTGGGGACATGACTTCTCTGGGGAAAAAGTCAATCATGAGGCACCTGGGACTCAGGGAAAACTGTGGGCTTCTTTCTAAGCACAGATGGCCCCAGCAGTAGGAGGGTTCAGAAATGCGTCTGCAAGGACTGACTCGGGCTCTGAAACCACACCACACCGATTCCAGCACCTCAACTGGGGCCCCTTTTCCATCTTTCTCTGTAGCACAGAGCACAGGGACATCTACCCTGGCAGCTGGACACACCGACATGACCAGTGCCAAAGCAAATGCCAGGCAGGGAGTCAGAAGCCAGCATGGCTTTTTGACAAGCATTTGCCTTCCCACGTGGTTTGTTCAGGGTCTTTGGCTACGTTCCTAACTCCAGTTAGGTCACAGTGTAATATTCCTGAAAGACACGAAACAATTCAATTAAGTAATTAGCTCACTTATTAGATGGAAGACCAGTGCAATGCAGATTGATATCAGGCAATAGCTCTGGGTGCAAAGGCACACGACCAAGAACATCTGCTCAGAGGAAGGGCAGCTGCCCACTGCCCCTGGGGGTGGGATGGGGGAAGAGTGGCCAGCAGCATTACTGGCTTTTTCACAGGTCCATGTTATGGGTGAATGGTGGACATGTGATAGCCATTCACAGCTGGTTAGTGCTAGGGCTGCAGGTTGGACTCATTGCTGGAAGTCCCTAGAGTGAATCCAGCTCAGTTCTGCTGAACTGGGAGATACTGGGATACACTGGGGGGAAGTCAGTGCCATGTGCCATCCTGAATGGTCCTTAGATCCTTTGTAAACCTCTTACCTCTTGGACCACTGTCATGCAGCCACTCCTGGTGTGGCTTCTGGCCAACAGTTGCCAATAAGCACATCTGGATGGCAGCAGTAAATGAAGAAAAATCCCATTTGGTTGGAGTCAAGGGGAGAGAGGGCCATGCTCGTACTCTGTCGGGAAGTGAATGGGCATGAAGCTCTGCAATGGGATCTCGAATTAAGGGAACCCTCTTAGAGACCTCAGTGTGATGGGTGGAGACTCTGCATTGCACATCACTACAAATCCAGCTGTAATCTGCTCCTTCGGTGCCCAGAGGAAACATCACTCTAAAAAAACCCTAATTCTTGAGTGTCTATAACTCTCTGATTCCAGGTCCCTCTGCTCTGTCCAGTACTTCCCAAAACTCTCTCCGTCGCTGCTGTTGGGGTACAGCCCAGGTGCTCCCTTTTCCATGGAGCACAGCGGCCTTGGAGGCTGTGAGCTGTAGCACACAGTGGCTCCTCTCCCTTTCCCAGACTCAGAAAGTAGGTCAGACTCAGAAAGTGAGAGATCAACGGGTTTCCTTTCAAGTTGATGACCGTGCACAGAACTATGGGGAGGAAGGCAAATGCCATCCTTCTGCTGCTCTTCCAGCAGCAGGGCAGATGCAGTTTAGCAGGAAAAATATGATAGGACAATAATTAGGTTGTTGTAGTTGAATGCTTCTTGGTCATCATGGACTGCAAATCTCCTGAAGGGGTGTAGTTTAGCACCAGCAAAGGGAAAAGATGAAAGAAACAGTGAGGAATGAAGGGTAGAGGGCATAGACTTCACTGCATGGTGCTGGCAAGCACAGCTGGCCGGGGTCAGCAAGCAGACAGGCTGCCTGCCACATCCAGCACACAGCCCCGGCCACCCAGAACACCAACAGCATCAGACAGGCTTCCTCCCATGCTGAGCAGCAGATAAAGGGTCACTACAGAGGAGAAGGGACCCCCTGTCTGGTACAGGAGAAACATCAGGGATACAAAGTGATAAGNTCACAGCATTGCTGGGCACCCTGGGCCAGGCTCTCCCCACCCTCACACCAAACAATTTCTCCCTCCTATCCCATCTCCATCTCCCCTCTGGCAGTTGGAACCCGTTCCCCCTTGTCCCATCACTCCCTGCCCTTGACACCAGTCCCTCTCCAGCTTTCCTGGAGCCCCTTCAGGCACTGGAAGGTGCTCCAAGGTCTCCCTGGAGCCTTCTCTTCTCCAGGCTGAACAACCTCAACTCTCTCTGCCTATCTTCACAGGATCCCTTAAAGTTCCTTTGCATTTTGGATTTGGGGTTGAATGTGTTCAACCTGGCAAACAAAGGCAATGTATGTGACATGCCCTAATAGCTGGAGGCAGCCAAGTGAAGCCTCCTGGCCCCATGGCGAGCTGAAGGGTTCAGTGGTTGTGGGACTGCTCAGAGACCTTGGCACTACCCGCAGCCCATCTGCTGAAAGGAGATGCTTGGTCTTGCCCTGTTGGGTGGGGGTGTGGTGCATGTAGGAGATGGCAATGACCCTGCTACCAGGCCTGAAGCAATCTTCACCTCCTCAGTGGGACACCAGGGTCAAGTATTCCTGTTTCTGCTGAGTCCACGATGCATGCTGACATTCCCCACCCCAACAAAGGAGGATGATCCTACAGATAGGTCAATAGAATCAGACAGGAGCCTGTGGGTTTGGACCTTGGCGTGGGACAGACTCCTCACCTGACTCCATAGGAGTCACTTAGTGGTGGAAATAAAAAACCAGCCAACCTAAATCCCCCAACTTCAATGCCCATGAGTCTCCTGCTGTGACACAGGGCTTGTCTCTGGCTCCTGGATCACAGCAGCTTAAATGAGACGTGGATTTCTCAGCTCATCCAGAGGCTGGGCATTGCCCAGGGAGCTCTGGTGGGTCTGGGAGCCAAGTGGGGACTGCCTGTGGCCAGCAAGGGAACCCCTTGGAATCTGTGAACACAGGGATCAAATCTGTCATTGATCACAGAGTCTGCACCTCTCTGGGGCTTCACAACCAGGACTTATCAAAAGGAGGAGTGATCACACCTCCCTTTCCCAATTCACCCTGTCCAGAGAGGGCAGGAGTCTCCTGTGGTAGTGGTGGGAACAGGTATCACTTTAGCATCATGGAATCATAGAATGTGCTGAGATGGAAGGGACCCATCAGGAACATCAAGTCCAACTCCTCTGCCTGTGTAGGGCACCCCAGGAGTCACACCATGTGTCTCAGAGCTTTGTCCAAATGCTTCTTGAGCTCAAGCAGGCTTGGTGCTGTGACCACTGTCCTGGGGAGTGGTCAATGGTCTTTGAGAAGACCATTCCTGGCTCACTCCCAGTGACACCAGAGCAGAAGAATGCTCTCTGCTGGGAGGCTTTCCTGGAAGACACTGGCCTCTCAGTGAGGTGCTGCCATCCCACCTTGGCAAGGGAGGGTGGTGCACCCTGATCATGCTGAGCTGTGTCCTGGTAGGACACAGGAAGAGGTGATTAATGATTAAAATAAATATGTTAATCTGCAGAAATGAAATCTTCCTAATTAAGAAATGTGTTCTGAGGCTTTTGCTTCTCCTATTCCAAGCTCCTGTGTGTGCACAGATCATCTCCATTCACTCTGGTGTGATTAGCAGAGAGTCCAATGGTGCCAATCACACACCATTCATCTGAGTTCTACAAAGGGGATTATTCCCAGCTCTTTCTCCTTGGCAGAAAAAGGTAAATGTGCTCCTGCACCACTGACTCCTTTCTCCTTGTAACAGTATCAACTATGCTGGATAAAAGCAGGATTTAAGCTAATGAAAGGATTAGAATAATCTCTGTGTTACCCGGGGCTCCATAGCTGCTCAGATCCGTAATGCACAGCTGTCCATCACCCACAGCACCTCTACACAACCACCACCAGCCCCCATCCGGGCCCCTCTGGCATGTGCCACATCACTTTTGAGCAGAGGAGTTGGATCAATGAGTCCCCTGTGCTTTGCAGGGATGTCCATAGGGCCCTTCTGTATTTATCCTGCTCATTTCTCCATTCAGCAATGCCATGGTCTACCCTTGGATGTGGATACCAAGGTAGTTCATGCTTCTGCCCATGTGACAGACAGCTCATGTTATTCCGTTCTGCCAATGTGATGATGGATGTTCCTGAATATTTGCTCAACACATTCCACTCACATACCCTGAGGGAATATCAAAAGGTCCTGGATTTGAAGGCAGGTGAGATACCCATGACTGGGTAGACTGACCTTATCATGCAGGTCAGGCCAGACAGTCCCACCTGGTGACTCCTGCACAGAACCCATCACTTCTGTGCTGGAGTAGAATCATAGAATCATAGAATCATAGAATCATTCTGGTTGGAAGGGACCTCCAGAGTCATCAAGTCCAACCTTTATCCCACCATATTCCTAACCATTAGACCATTAGACCATGGCCTCAAGTGCCTCATCAACCCGTTTTTTGAACACCCCCAGGGACGGTGACTCCACCACCTCCCTGGGCAGCCCATTCCAGTGCCCAACCACCCTCTCAGTAAAGAACTTCTTCCTAATCTCCAACCTAAACTTCCCCTGATAGAACTTGAGTACACCTTGTAGAAAAAGTGATGGAATTCAACTGTGAGGAATCCCCAGTGGTTAATTCCCTGTTAACTCCAGCATCGCATACCCAGCCCAGAGGTGCCCACCTGCAGCTTCTATCTTGTAGGTGCCTTTGCCTGCAGGATGCAAAGAAAAGTCTGGCACTGGTCAGAAATATCTTTTCTGGTAAGTTCCCAGGAGCTGTAAGTATCCTTTCACATATTCATGGAACATGTCAGTCATTTTTGATTTGCAGACCTCTATTTTTTTTTTCTTGTAAAGGTGCAAAACCTCCTACAGCAGATGTCAGCTTCTTGACTATGTCCATCTGTCTTTCTTGTCTGGACAGAGAGAAAATATTGACGGCAGTCCAATGAGCATCCTCTGCCTTCAGGAGCTGAAAATCACAAAGGAAACATTTTGGTCTTTTGCTAAGAAATATATTTTCTGATCCTTCAGTAACTTCTGGGGGTCTTTCCTGAATTCTTCGTTTTTGATGTATTCTAAAACATGAAAATGGAATCTGGAATGAAATCTGAAATGGGTTATGTATCATACGCACTGTCCTACAGGACTGGGCATTTCTAAATTAGAGGGTGATGGAGGGATGGAAGGGATATTTACAGCACAGCAGGGAAAAGAGACTTTGTGTGATCAAAAGGGAAGAGTCTGCCCACTCTCACTCTTTCTCCTTGAATCCTGGACCTGTTTTCTTGCTTTGAGGCCAGAACTGTCCAGCTATAAGCAGCACACAGATCATCTCAGCTTTTAAAAAAAGTGTTTTTTCCATGCTTTTCCTATTTCAGTTCCTTTCTTCTGAAGGTATTTTCCATTGGAAACACCCAAATTCCAAAATTAAAAATTAGAATTTCAAAATAGCAAACATTCTGGGATCAGAAATGCAATATCACTTTTGTGAGGTTTTATTTAACGGCATAACTGGCTGAGTGAAACAGTGCCCAAGAGTCATCTCTCATGCACAGGAACCAAGAAGAAAAGGTTGGAATTGACGGATGAAAGCCAAGAAGAGAAATCTCACTGAAAAATGGTTCCTCTTACACGTTAGGAATATTGTGAATGTAGTTATAATACAGTAAGAAAAAAAGAAGCCTGCTTTCTAAAGTGGACAATTTCAATGAAAAATAAGAATTAGAATTAGATATCGGGATCAGAGCTCAGCATGGCTTGGAGGTGTCTTTCTGATAAGCTTTCAGTCCCAGCAGAAATTATTGCCAAATTTTCTGGAAGCAGATATATTTTAAGACCCATGAGTACTTCACATTTGTAAAGTTGGTCTTAAGCTCTATTTCCTATCAGAAGGAATCACTTCTGACAAACAATGAAGCAGCCCATTAATTAGTTGTCTTTAATTCTCTTGTTGCTGTAATTAATGTCTAACTTTCTGAAGTGTCCTTAAACTGGAATTGTTCCATGTTTAATAGCTGAAATGTCCCATTAGATAAAGTTAATGCAACTGTCTTGGAATGGCAAATAGAGGCCGTGAGGCCTTTCTTTAAGGGGCATATAAATAATCTGAATAGAAAACACACAGGCTGAAATGTGGAGAGAATAATGTCAATAACATTAGAAACAGCCTTTCACAGGCTTGTGTGAACATTAGTTGTTTGGCTTAATGGCTAATTACAAAGGCAGTCACATGTACGTACTGGGCAGCACAGCATCATGGTGCTGAGCAGGGATGCACTACCTCCCTTCCTAGAATCATAGAACCATAGAACGTGTTGAGTTGGAAGGGCCCCTCCAGGATCATGGAGTCCAACTCCTGTCCCTGTGCAGGACGCCCCAAGTCACGCCATGTGCCTGAGAGCATCATCCAAACGCTGCTTGAGCTCAGGCAGGGTTGGTGCTGTGCCCACTGCCCTGGGGAGCTGTGCCAGTGCTCCACCACCCTCTGGGGGAAAAACCTTCTCCTGACACCCAACCTGAACCTCCCCTGATTCAGCTCTTGCTGTCACCCCCAGTCCTGTCACTGTCACAGGAGTGAAGAGATCGGCACCTGCCCCTTCTCTTCTCCTTGTAAAGAAGTCACAGGCTGCAATGAGGTGACCCCTCAGCCTCCTCCCTCCTCCTCCCTTCTCCAGCCATCTCCTAAATTGGACACAAACAGCATCATCACCCCAAATCTGAGTGGTGCATAGAGAGGGCTCCCAAAGGCCAGGAGGGAGATGTATTGTGGGGACAGATCCTGCCTGCTCTGGCAGGGGTGGATTTGAGCACTGATTCCCGAAGTCAATCCAGGTCCTCTTCCAGCCAGGGAGCAGCTTCCCCTAAAGTAGAGGAGTTGGAGTCTTGGTCTTAAATTTTACACTTAATTGTGGGAAGGCAGCTGGTAGCCAACACATTGACCTCTTTCCCTTGGCAATAGCAAGAAGATGTAAGAAAAGACTGTGGTCTCCAACCTGCAGGCAGCTGTGGCCACTGCTGGTGTCCCCATTGCTCTGTGCTAAACTGTGTTTGCCAGACACATGTGCAGTGGGTCATGCTGGCCACTTCCAGCAGTCTCTGTCCTAATCCTGGTCTTAACATCATGGCATCATTGAAGTTGAAGAACTTATCTCAAATATTCCTTAAACTCCAGTTACACCAGAACTGATGGTTTACCTGTTTCCAGCAAACCCAATTTCTTCACTGTTTAGCTCATTTTTTATGTCCTTAGTTTTCATGTATCGTTTCCTAGCAGGTCAGATTGATACATCTTGGTCTGGATATAGAAACACCAGAGGTTTGGCTCACAGCCAGAAGGAATCCATGTCACCTCCCAGTCTGCCACATCCCACAGGACAAGGGACGTCTCTTCTTGTGGATGAACTACAGTATGTATTTTAGAAAGGCATTCAACTCACTGCACACTTAGGGGGCAGGTAAACCACCATCCCTGGCTGCAGTATTTCACTTTTAATCTGGATTAGCCTGGTTTCAGGTTTCTGCCACTGGTTCCTGTCTGTCCTTGCCAGCTCGATTCAGTGCTTCACTACCTGAAGTCTTTCCTGCAGGTCAATTCATGATTAATTTGAGGTTTCTTTTTCTCCTTTATATAATAAATTGTGTTCCTTCAGCCCATTCCCAGCTGGATTGTGCTGTTGTTACACTATTTACTCCTCCACTGCCCCAAACCCTGAGACCTCCCAGGCCACATGACCTAATTTTTCTTGGACTGGTATGGCATGTTTTCCCCAGTTTTGGACTGGGCATTAGGCTGCAATATCTTATTACTGTCCATTGTTAATATCTCAAGGATCTGACTCAGTCTGAGTATTTGTATTTATGCTTTTCAGGAGTTTGGAGCCAAAGACCTAAAACGTTCCTACAACTGAACTTTCTTTAGTTCAAAGCATTATAGTGAAAAAAAAGATTTCTAAAGCAAGAAGTATCTGTATTTTTCTTCCCCTGAGCTTGTTCATTCTCAATTTATGATCCAGGGAAGCCTGGCATCTTGTTTAGGAGTCTCAGATACCTCTGTCATGCTGTTCCCTCAAACCAGGCACCGACTATCTTGAGAGGTTTGGCTTTTAGTCCAGCTGTTTTTCTTTCTTTCTTCCCTTTCCTTGTTCAAAATTGCTTTGGGAGTTACACTGAGATGGAAGCAGTGTGATCAGTCTATGTTCTTTTGGCAGGATGCCCCACTGAGTTTGGGTGTCTGCCTCCAGTGACAGCTAAGCCAACCATCCTCCTCCATCCTCCTTCTTCCTCCAGTAAGTGCCCATGGTCTCAAACCAGTATGGACACTTGGGAGCTTGCATCAACTGGAGAAATATGAACTATTCAAAGATCTTTATGCAGAGATTTTCAAACCTTTAGTTATTTCTGTGGTGGTTTGCTGAATACTTCCCGGTGGGTCAACATTCTTTGAAAGCCTGGAACTTCTATGTAGATTTGTGAGCCACTGACAGTCTCATCATTTTTGTGCCAGAGGAAATACTATATCTCATCTATTGAACTTTGATCTCCCTTTTACTCTTTGTCACTGAACTGTGTGCTGGCAGCTCATAATGCTTTGGTTTCCACCATCCCTCTGATCCCACCCACCCCACTGTCTTCCAACACACAGTTCCATGCATTGTGACGTCTTGGTTCTGGTTGCATCATTCTCGGTTTGTTTTTGGTAGGTTTAGGGCATCTGTTGAGTCTTGAAATGAGGCAGTCAGTCATCAACTTGTGACAGTCATCATTTAGCATCACAAAAATTACCATGGCATTGGATACTGTTGTCAACAATATTTAATACTGAATTGAATTGTATCTCAGGCTATTGAATGAAAATTCAGAAAATTGAATTTTATCTCAGTAACTCATGGTGGAATCTATTACAAACATCTCCCACACATGGCAAATCTCCATGAGAATTGTTTAGTAAAAATCCTCTCCAAAGCTGTAGGGACATCATTAATTTTGCTTAGTGATTGTCTTTAGATCAAAATGTTGGACAATGTTGTCAAATGCTGTGGCACAGCCTGAAGCATATGGGTGAGTCAGCTCACCAGATTTATCTTTCTTCAGTATAGACATCTGCAGGTAAATGTTCACCCTGTCTTTTCTTATGGCAAATGAACAGAGACTGGTGCCTTGGAAGTGGACCCTGCCCTTGGCGGTGGCTGTGGTGCTGCATCTGAGGACCTAAGAAAGCTGCAGGGCCCTCCTGTCACCCACTGCCATTACCAAGAAACTCTTTTACTTGCATATTCTTCCCAGTTTCTTCTCCAGTGTGGTGGCTGTTGACATCTTGCCATGCAGGTGTTGAGAGATTTCTTCAAGCAAGTGAAAAAAATACTTTTTGTGCATCATCTCCCTTTTTATTAGTTAAATTGAAATAAACAGAGCAAAGTTCTCCCCGGTGTATTTTTGATATATTTCTCAAAATACCTCCCCTGGTTTTATTAAGCATAAAAAGATGAAGTGTTGAACCCCAGAAAGAGACCTCAGAGCTTTTACGTTGCAAATGCAAAGACTGGCGGGGAACTCTTGGGACTTTTTTGGGCCTAATCATTGTTTTGGGGGTTTTGCCTCTCAGAGAAAGCTTTAAGGCAACCGAGATTTGAGGAGTCTCATCAGGCAGTTTCCTGGGCATGAGGAATCGGGGCGCTTAGCTGGACATGAATCAGCAGCACTTGCAGGCGATGCTCAGGCAGCTACTTGAATAGCAAGAATCTGCTGAGGGATGCATATGCATGAGTTCAGCTTCTCAGCACAGCAGAGGAACACTGGTAAAGGTTATAGCCAGCAGAAACATCCTTGGATGCATATTTTACATCCCTTCATTATTTTGAATGCTGTGTTCTTGTAGAAGCTGGAAGATTCATAAAATGTATTTAAATTTTTGATACTCAATTTCTTTTAAAGCTCCTGTCTGGCGTCTGCAATCTGATTTAGCAAGATGCATAAACCAATTTGGTGCAGTCAGTGTGACCTCTTTCCCATCCTGCCTGCACCCAGTACTGTACAGAAGGCTGGGCATGGGGGTTTTATTTGCTTGTGTGAAAAGAAGATAAATAAGCAGCAGAGGAGAATGTTTTGCCAGAGCCTCTGTTCTCATACTTCACTGTTTCTAGTAAAAAAGGTTCTTCCCTGAATTGAAATTCAGGCCAGAAGTGTGTTTGTTTTTCCACGTGTGTGTTGGATGATTGTTCTATATATGCACAGAAGATCCCAAGAGAGGGATTGTTGGGTGTGCAGGGAAGAGTCCCTCATGGCACACACCAGCCTGCTCTTGCTGGGTGTGCTGGCACCGCACAGCAGCTCAGAGGACTGAGGATGAGGGTTTAAGGATGAGGCTCAGGTTGGTACCCTGATCACCCAGCTGACTCTGCCCTTTGCTGTTGTGATTTTGGGGTTCAGACTCCACAATCCCATGCAAATTATGGGAATGTTTATGCCTTTCCTCCCAGGGCCATTTAGTGTTTGCATAGTAGCTAATGCGATTCTGCAAATCAGAGTCATTATTTCAAGCATGTGTCTCCAAATGAGAATAATTATTTCAAGTATCTTCTGTGGGGTTTAATAATTAGTTTTAAACTAATACATACACAATAAACTGTAACAACATAATTACTGAAAGTTTGTTGCAGCTTCCAGTGAGATCATTCCCAGGAATCTTGAACTGATTTTGATCATTTTGGGTCTGCTCTGCTGCTTCCAGCACAACAGGCTGACTTGAAGCAATTGAGAAAAACACAATGGACTAACTAATAGGAAATATTTGGGATAGTCACATCACAGAATCATAGAATTCTAGGGTTGGAAGGGACCTCGAAGGATCATCCAGTCCAACCCCCCTGCCAGAACAGGGTCACCTAGAGTCCATCACACAGGAACGCATCCAGGCGGGGTTTGAATGTCTCCAGCCAAGGAGACTCCACAACCTCTCTGGGCAGCCTGGTCCAGTGCTCTGGCACTCTCACAGGAAAGAAGTTCTTCCTGATATTCACATGGAACCTCCTGTGCTCCAGTTTGCATCCATTGCCCCTTGTCCTATCATTGGACGTCACTGTAAAAAGCTTGGCTCCATCATCCTG
>VZRW01010517.1:183183-240027 GCA_013398125.1 Aegotheles bennettii
CCCAACTCTCCAGTCTATCAAGGTCTCTTTGAATGGCAGCACAACCTTCTGGTGTGTCAGCCACTCCTCCCAGTTTAGTGTCATCAGCAAACTTGCTGAGGATACATTCTGTACCCTCATCCAGGTCGCTTATGAAGATATTGAACAACACCGGTCCCAGTACCGACCCCTGAGGGACTCCACTAGTTACTGACCTCCAACTGGATTCTGTCCCATTGACTACAACTCTCTGACTTCTTCCCTTTAACCAGTTCTTGATCCACCTCACTACCTGATCACCAAACCCATACTTTATCAGATTATCTACGAGGATGCTGTGGGAGACAGTGTCAAATGCTTTGCTGAAATCAAGATAAACCACATCTACCTCTCTACCGTCATCCATCCACCTAGTTATTTCCTCATAGAAGGCTATAAGGTTGGTCAAACATGACTTACCCTTCTGTCCAGTCCTGGACTACCTGCCCTACTGACCCTGCTTGAACAGGAGGAGTGGTGATCTCCAGAGCTCCCTTCCATCCTCAAATATTCTGTAACTCTGTGAAATGATCCTTCCTCATTTTATTTTATTGAAATTGTGTCTTTATTTAGTTCCAAAAGATACAGAGAGCTAACAGCCTGGCAGGGGACGGGTCTTCTCCCTTATCCTGGCATGCTGGTGGTGATATTAATTAACTGTTAAGCCAACAGCATCTTATGTTGGATGTTTCTTAGTGAGGAGTGAAACAGGTACCACCTCCAGTATGCCAAGGCTGTCAGTATCTGTTACATTAATTAACATGTTGCTTATGTCATACAATAATGATAGCTTTCCCTACTCCTCATTATAATGTATCGTTGTACATAACAGGTGGCTTGTCAGTATTTTAATCTCTTACGCTCCCTCTTTGGTTCAGGTCCTTACACATTTGTTCTGCAGTTAGGCGAGGGTAGGAACATCCCTCTTACAGCCCCTGCCAGACTCTGAGCATCTGCAATTTCTGCAAAACACCTGCTATTCCAGTGAAAAAAAAGTGTTGAGCTGGGCACCATGGAAAAGACTTTGGAGTGGGGCAGGCAAACATATCTGCACATGCCAGAGATGTCCTGGCCACCAAACAACATCTATAGTGGTTGTTGGCAGGTCCAAATGCCAGAACATCAGCTGGGCCATAACAAAAATAATGATAATGGAAACTCTTTGGAACACAAGCAGACAAACATCACCTGAGTTCAGTCATGGTCCAGCTCTCCCTGATTAGCTCCATGGCAGCCAGGGGAAACATCAGTGCACCCCAATCTGGCATAGCCAGCGTCCCCACCACTGGACTGTGCGTAAGGCTATTGTGGACAGTGTCCCACACGTGTGATAACATTTGGTACACAGAACAAAGCAGGAAAAACACTGGAATCCATGTCCTTTTGCCATTCTTTTAATTTCTGAAAGTCAAACTGGGAAAGCCTCACTGAAAAACTTGGGTTTTGTCACAGGAGACCACAGTCAGGTTTTTCACAGTAGTTTATGGTCTCTCTAGTAAGCACTTTTCATTTGTTGTAGACGGAGTTACACATCAAGACTCTTATCTAAAACAGCTGAAAGGCAGATGGAATTAGCATGTGTGTCAAAAGGCTCCATTTTCCAAGTAAACTATTGCAGCCAGCAAAGAGGGACATCAGCAACATCCAAAAATATTTAACAAACTTTTTAAGTTGAGGAGTAAGCCAAGCAATGCACAGGACTCACTCCAAACAGCAAAGCAAGGCTGCAGCAAGCTTTGGGAGTGTGTGGTAAGGGGAACAAAAGCTCTGGGTGAGAGCTTAGGAGAAAAAAGGTCTATTTGAAAGGAAAAAGAATAAACCCCAGCATTTATTGAGAATTGTTTTATTGGTTAAATTATTTAGATTTTCATTAGCTTAATTTCACTTGCTTTTTCTTCACTTTTTTTGTTGTTTTGAGTAATAAAAGTATTTTATTTAGTGAATTTCTCAGGTTCTAAACCCCCAAAATCTCTGAATGTTTGATTTAATTTCTTTAATTAAAGCCCCCCCTTCTTCTTTTGATAGGAAAAGGCATTATTTCTGCCACATGGGGCTTGGGATGAGACATTACAGGCAAGGAAAGCCTGCTCAGGAGGAGTTCAGGAAGGCAGAGGAGACTTCTGAGGGGGTGAGTGAGAGGGCTTCTGAGGTCAACATCATTCGTCTCTTGAAAGATGTGGTGGGCTTTGAGATGAAGGCAAACACCCAGAGACTCCTCTTTAGCTCCCAGTCAAGTGTGAGCACATGCAGGCTTTAGCAGGCTGGGGTCTGAATTCAGGGTGACACTGTCGTTCTGTGGCGTCCTCAGCAGATCTTCCTGTTGTTGTTTTAGGTAAATTGCCTTTAAAATAGACTTTTGTTACTAACCCACTTTGTACCCTGCATCTCCATGTATTTGTATGGGCTCACCCAGGGGAACTGAAGTGCAGAAGGGATTGGGAAGGAGCAGCCCTGGGCTGGCTTTGCTGCCACATCCACCTTTTTATGGGAGCTTGGGAGGTGAAGCACCGTGTCATTGGAGGGGGAGCTGTGGGACAACCCCTGCACAGATACTGACCCCTCTGAGCCCTGACAGCTGGTACTCTCATAGTCTTCAGTGGTGCTCAAAATACATAGCAAGAATGTGTTATGGGCAAGCACAAATGCTCATTGGTCTGCTAGAGAAGTGCTGGGCACTTGGTTGAGAAGTTCATGTGGGGGCTATTGTGCAGACCTTCACTTTACAGCCATCCAGACATTAGTATTTGTGTCCCAAGGAGCAGTCAGCCAACCTAGTCTAGCCTAGCTCTGCACTGCTGCCAGAGGACCAGTGGAGGATGTTGCTAAAAGATTCACAATGGAGATGAGATGCAAATTTTGGGCTTTGTGTGGAGACAGGAGTAAGGCTGGGCAAAGAGCTCTGTACAAGCTGTGTGAGTAACCTAAACTGCTTTTAGAAGTAGGGTAATATGTGTTACACTTAACATGCATTTTTTATGTGATGACATTTTCCCTGTAATGCTTATATTCAAATGTATTGCACACAGGGCTCTGTGAAAGTCAACCAGGTATTAACTAACCCAATAATGTCCATGAGATAAAGCAGACATGCAGGTATAAAATTAATTTTAGATCTACTGGGAGAATTATAATGAACTGCATGAGGTCTACATCCCTGGATCTGCCATGGCAGAAGGAACATTAATATTCTCTTTGTAAAAGGCAGCAGGAGCTTGAGGCTTAGGAGGAATACACTGCCAGACTGTCAGCACTGAGACACCGGGCTGAACTTCACAAAGACACAATTATAAAAAAGGTTAAGTTGGTCTTGTCAACATTTTCATCCATCTTGTATCATCTGCTCTTGACTAGGATTGGGTGCAATAAAAAAACAAGCAGTTAATGTAGCTGTCATTTTATTTGTCAAATCTACTTGGCACTTCACATTGTATGTAACATCTTGGAAAATGCATAGGCTTGGACTGGAGTGGAAGGAAGAGAGTGGAGACGTCCTGTCCCACAACAGCATCCATGGGGTCAGTGGGCCCCAGGAGGAACAGGTTGTTAAAAGGGTGTGATCCTGCACAAGGTGTTTCACTCAAAGGTGAGCAACTGGAAATCCATGGAGGAATTCCATCTCCCTCCTGCTGCTCCCTCCCAACTCCCCTACCAAGTGATCTTTTGGGAAAGACCTCTACTAGTGATGAGGAAGCCCGTGAATTACAGAGCAGCATGATGAGTGCTCCTGCCAATTACCTGCTAGCCTTTGTAATATTTAAATTATTTCTAAAATTATAATGTCCTTGGGGAAGAAGAGAAACTGTGTTCCACTAAGTAACATCTTATTAATCAGACTCTATATGGCAGTGAATGAATGACTGAAATCAAGTCCATCTGTTAGAGAGGATCATGAATGTCAGATTAGCTCAGTAATTATTGAATAGCTCAGTAATACAGTTCTTGAATGGAGACATGGAAAATGACTTTCCTTCCTTTTAATCAGAGCCTTGTGCTCCGTGAGGGCTTTTTAGAAAGTGATGCATTGAGAAGGGCTGGTTTTGCCTCCATAGAAGAAGGCAGCATATGTTTTGTATGTAAGTCTGTACTGAGGAAGCTTTGCAGCCAGGCAACACATTCAGAGCCCCAAACTGCTCTGGAGATGTAGGAGATGGCAAACTGGAGTTTCATGAGAGACAGCGTAGCTCAGGTAGGTCACAAGAGCGTATCTTGAGGGACAAGCTGGCAGGACATGCTCAGAGGCAGCAGCAGAAGCAGAGAGATCTAAGGATGAGGTTTGGTGCTTTCAAAGTGCCCAGCTGGGAGGACTCAGCCGTTTGTTCTTCAAGCAGTGACTCTGATCCATGGCTCAGGTTTTGGCTTGTCTCTAGACAAACATCAGAGCAACCAGGTGCAGCCTGGTGATATCAATGGGCTCTGAACATCAATTTTTATCACAGTCAGATTTGGAAAAAATGTTGGACTTTTGCATCAAATTAAATTAAAAAAAACAACTTTAAAAATCATTCTGGAAGAACTTGAAAATGTTTTTGGGTTTGGTGTAAAAAGGAAGAACTGACAAGATGTCTCGCTGAATTTTGTGCACTTGTTAGTTGAAAATGCAAAGGCTGACAAGTTATTGTTTTGAAAGGAAGAAGTAGAACATTTTGTTGGGAAATGTTCCACTTTTCAAAGTTGATTAAAACCTCAGCTAAAGAAATCTTCGCAGTTTGGTCTGGTTTTGCAAAAATGTTCCAGCAGGCAAATAGAAAGACTCAAGCTCCTCTCTGCTCAGAGGACTTGCTGCTACACCAAGGGAAGAACATTTCTTCCAGAACTGCTGGACTGATGCCCTCCGACTGTGTTTTTATGGTACCTGGACTCTCACAACCTTGGGAAGAACAGCAGAGATGTACACAGTGTGTGGAGTCTACCAATTCCACTTGAAAATTTTAGTTGGGGGATCCATGAAAAGGAAAAAATCACATCCCAACAGAGGGAGCCCCACAGGGACTCCAAGACCAGTGAGTGAGTTTATCTTGGACCTTGGACTCATCCAGCTGCACAGACCTGCACAGAGATGCTTGGAGGCAACCGGGGCCAGGCAGTCGTTCTCCTCTGATACAGAAAAAGTCAATAGTAAATGCCCTGATGCCAATGCAGGGAAAGTGAGCCAGCAAGCAATGAGGCTACCAGTGAAATGACCTCTGGGTTAGACCAGAAAGAAAGATTCCAGGAAAGAAGCTGAAATGCAGATGCCAGGGTCATCTCGCTGGATCCTAGCTCAGAGAAATGGTTTTTAAATGAAAATATAAAGCATAACATTTCTGCTTAGGGCACAGACCATGTCAGTTGTGCTCCAATCCAAGCTCTTGATGAAGATTAAAGACTATGCCAAGGCAAAGCCCTTATTCCCAACAAGTCAGACAGTGCAGGACACTGACCCTCCTGCAGTGTCTTCCCCAGAACAAACTTTCCTGTTGGATTCAGGGATAGAGCCAAGCTAGGAGTCACTTTTCCTTGAAAGCATCTATTTCTTTGGCCATAGGCATCTAATTGCTGTCACAATCGGGGCTGGTCACAGCTGGCTCCCCCTGTGTCTCTGCAGAGAAGCAGAGCCCTCAAAGCTGTCCCCTTTAACAAAGACATGAACCTTCCTGGGTGTCTACAATAGGCACTGGACTTCCAGACTGCAAATCCATGGCAGGAGAAAGCTAAACCTTGATCGGGTGGAGATGACCCAGCCGTGCTGACTCCTCAGTCACTACTGAAAGGCAATTACAGAGCAAACAGCAACAGCAACAAAACCTCAGCCCTTTCTCTTCATGCAGGAGAATGGGAGAGATCAGTAAAGTGAGTGTGAACACGTCTTTACTGTTTTAATTAATTCTCAGCAAACTGTATTGAAATTGTGCCTCAGAGTGTTTATCATTAAGACAATTATTTTAGGCTGACCTACTTTTCTCTGTCTCTTTAATAACACAGGCCACATCATTACGTCTGTGCATGGGCAATAGAGAAAGAAAGCTAATTGGTAGCAGCCTCTTTAAGAAATAAAGCAGCCTAATTGTTTGCCTCCTCACGTTCTTCCATTACAGCTGAGGAACTGCAGAAGATGTTCACTGATTAGTCTGTTGAATTATGAATTAGGCTTCTGGTCCCAGTGCAGCTGTTTTCTCCATGTCATTCCTAGCACTTTATTTCCCCATCTGCTTATAAAACCAGGAGCTTGATCCTGCAATAAACACTTCAAATGCTTTTTTTAGGGGCTAATTAATTGTGTTGCATTTCTTGAACACATATAGCTACCCTGGCTTGCATCAAATTAACAATGCTAATTTCTCCACTGCTCTGTGCCCAAACAATCCCTCCTACAGATGAGTTGGAAAATAAAGAGGACTACATCAAATGATTTTTGTGTTTCAGGTTCTTACCGTTTTGATCGCCTCCGTGCACAATGCAGAGGGTGTCATCAAGAGCAGTTGCATTTGCAAACCAGGTTTCCCACTCCCAAAGCTCTTTTGGATTGATCTGTCCTTGCAGGAGCCAAAATGGTGAAGTGACATTTGCAACTGGCTCACAGCTGATGTTCAGTCCCGTTCACCAGTTGCTGCCTTGGTTGCTGGTCCATGCGAGCTGCTGCCCGGCACCTGAGCTGGATGTACAGCTTCAGATGACACCGTGCTAATGGGCTATGCTGCAGCCTGGCTGAGTGATGCATAAAAGTAACAGCTAAATAAGAGACTAGTTTAAATTAATGAGCCCTTTAAAATATACAAGGCATTATGGTCCATAGTAATTAGATGACAAATTGTGTTTTATTGTCCATACCGAGCTCAGTGAGAATCAGCTCCGCACGCGTGCTTGAGTTTATACACAAGGACATTGGATGTGGCACCCTGAGCAAGCCAGACCACCTCGTGCAGCTGTGATTTGGATGCCAACGGCATCTTGCATGTGCAAGCAAATGTGTTGGCTTTCCAGGCTCACTTAGAGCTTACAGGGAGCCTCAGGGACCCACACGAGCCAATCGGCTGGACCTGAGCCTGCCTTTGAATGAGGAAACTGGAAGGTGAAGGAAAGCAAGCACAAACAGCATGGATCATGCCCTCTCTGAGGGGCCAGAGTCCCTTTTTTGCTCCTAACTGAGGGACAAATCCACTCCTCCAAGCTGTTCTACAAGCACATCTTCCTCAGTTTTAATGCCTTGGCTTTTGCACCTATAAGAAAGATGCCAAACATTTTGGTTGGAAGTTGAGCTGATATTGAGGGACCATCTTTCTCCTAGACAGCAAGTTTGCAGCTTTTGGGAGGATGGAGAGGAACACGAGAAGTGTGTTTGGGGGATGGTGTGAAAGAGACACGCAGGGCAGGAAGCATCAGCCCCAGCTTTATACATTCCAGTGGAGATGTCTTTTTCTGCATAGCTTAAGAGTAGCTTATGGTCTCCTCATGATCACCAGAGAGAGAGTTCTTGAGGGGCATTGTTCTAAGCCATGGTAGACATTTCCTTTAGGATGGACTGAATAATGGCCTGTGTCAGTTCTCAAGTGGTAACGAGGAACTTGGAACGACCAGCTCAGAATGGAGCTGTAAAATAACAGGTGAAATGAGATCTGTTCCTTCCACTTGACCCACTACTTCACACAACATTGTTTTATTTTTTCTTTGCTTGTCCACTTGATCTTTCTTTCTCCCTCTCTCCAGATCTTCTGAAGAGTACCACTCAAAAAAGAAAAGCCCAAATGCATTTTTTTTCACCAAGGCTTGTAAGATGTTGTCCATGGAGGATGTGGAGTTTCCACACTTGCAAGTTTTTTAAGACAAAGCTGGACAAAGCTCTAAGTAATCTCATTTCATAGTTGAAAATGATTTGAGCAAGAGGTTGGACTAGAAACCTCCTGAGGTCCCTTCCAACCTGAATTATTTGATGATTTTTTCAGATTTCAGAAAGTTTCCTAATTCTTTTTCAGCTGAAACCCTATGCTAAATTTCACTGACATTCATGACTCACCTTACTCCCTCTGAGATCACGCATTTGGGAGAGTTGACTAGTCAATGAATATTTGCCCCCATTTAGTTAGTCATTGGTCTGGGACAAGCCCTGCAGCCCTATAATCATGCTGTTTGTTATGACCTATAAGGGCTGTTGATCTGGACATCAGCCTTCTTCAATGTCCACCTTGCTCATGATTGAACCTGTCATCATTGTGGCCCACCGAGGTCCAGGCATGGTGATGTTGGGTTCACCTAAGCAAAGGGCACCTGCCCAGCATGAAAAGAGGAGGGGCAGATGGGGATGTTTATCTTCTGGTTTGAATTATTTCTACCTGACTGGTTGCTATGCTGCTGCAGGTTTCTTTCTTACTTTTATTACTGAAATCTGGTGGTTGTTTTTTGCTAGCATTAAAGCATTCAGAGCTGGTCTCCTTGGAGGACAGGAGTTTTCTTTTAATATATGTTTTTTAATGATCTACATGTAACTCAATCAATCAGTTAAGCTCAAGGATGAAGGTAAAGTCCTGCCTGACATCAGTCTTAGCTCCATTTCTGCTCTTTAGCTAAGACTACAAAGCCTCAGATTTACGGTTTTAGATTTGTAAATACTTCTGCTAAACCCAATAAATGAAACTAGCCCCTGGTGTATCCTTGGCATTCAAGACTGAAGAAGCCCAATTAGCCTGTGAAGAGCTGTTCCCTGCAGGATAGTTTCAGTGTTTGGGCTAGTCCATTGTGAAAATCACTTATGGCTATACCTCATCATTGACAGTTTCTCGTTCAACACAAGAAGCTCCAAAGGTGACTTGGTTTCTTGCCAGAGCTTCTTTTGTTGATTAGCTTCTGTTTGCTTCTTCATGATCCTGCTTTTTCCACTGTTTTTCAAGGGAAGGCACAGAACAAATGTAGTTTTTAAGGAAGATGTCTACTTATCTTGCTGCTTCTTGTGTTTGGCTGTGTATTACCTTCTCACACTTGCTTTGTGTTTGTTCAATACTCTGTACACATCCAGCACAGTGCACGAATGACAACAACCCTCTGCATTAGCACTGGGTCCTAGTATCAACAATAAATGATGGTACCTGCATGGGATTTATACACAGCATCCCCCCTGCTGCTGTACTGTGTGACTGTGGATCTTGCAAAATACATTAGGCCAGCTGAAGCTCCACCTTCAGAGGGAAGATATTTATTTCTTGTTGGGCTTTGCAGTATGTAGGGAAGCAGTCGCTCCCTGTCACCTCCTGGGTCCACAGATAAAAGCTGGTAGATGACAAACTGGTGACACAGCATCCCACGCTGTAACAACTGTGAAAAGTGTGCCTTGTTTGAGAGCTCAAACAGGAGAGTGAGCAGGAAAAACCTCAATTTACTACCAGAATGGACTGAGGTTGCACTTGTGGCTTTAGGAATTCGAGTTTCAGGCTGGAGGTAAACATTGCCATAACTTTTCCTCCAGAGCTACCAAAGGAGTTTCCTCTGGAGCACCACCAAGGACTGAGCTCCCCTTAAACTGTGTCTAAGGACAGAAGAGCTTCCCAGGGCAGATAGTGGAGGATAGCACCGCACAAAGCTCTGTGAGAGCTGAGCTGGATTAATCAGACTTGCCAGTGCATGTTGTGTTTGTGCTGGAGAGGCAATGTCACAGCATAATGCTCATGCATTTCTTCTTCTTTCTTGAGAGGATATAATGAGTGCAAAGGGTACAGAGGAGACCTGGCCTTGACAGTGTTGGAAGTTGTCTGTGTCCTCTGGGTGCTTTGTAACAGGAGGATGATCTGGACCACCAAATTCCATGGGAGCTCCTGGTCACCTTCTGCACTGGTGGTAGATGGTTTGAGAGTTGTCTACACTGTGTTCTTCCCAGTTAGATGTGTGGCCCATGAAAGACAGAAGATGACTATGTCTTAGTCCCCTTCCTTTCATCTAAATGTTGATCTAGAGAAGGAAAAAGTGAATAAGAGACAGAGACCAGGCCAGACATGTCTCTGAATCTTGGCCAAAGTCATTCTCTATTGCTAAATCCACAGATGAATCCTGCAGACCCCCTGCACCCAAGTGGAGGGTTGGCATCATTCGTCTCTGTCCAGGAGGCCAGCCTGTGTTGTCATGGTCCTGTGGGTCCTGCCGACCTCGGGTTTACTTTTCTACAGGGACATCACTGCAGAGGAATACGAGGTGCTTGGTCCCGAGGTGGCCGCAGCAGTGTCTAGTTACATTTCTGCTGCATGAGTAGGGTAGGATGGTGGCAAAACCAAAGCACAGTGGAAGAACCACCCCTGTGGAGGCAGGTCTCTCCTAGGCAGTGTTCTATCACACCCAAAAGGCTACATCCCTCCTCAGGGATTGCTCAGATTTGATTGCAGAAGTGAGTTACCACATCCCAATGGTTCTTCTGGACAAAATGAGTTTTTTTGGCCCTCGCTGGTTTGTCAGGGACTGCAGGATAATAAAACAACTGGGCTTTCCTGTCTAGAAAGTCCAGCAACTAAATCAACCTGGCAATATAAACACTCCTTAGAATCATGAATCCAAACAAAATATCTGAAGAGTTTAAACAAAGCAAAAAGCAGCATCCCACACAGTCCTCTGTCTGCCCTTGGCTTGCTGTAGCAGTCACCTTCTCCTTCTGGATTTCATCATCGGTGGTGGTGCTGGTAACCAGATGGAGCAGCCAGCTCCCAACAGCAGGACAGCACATCTGGCTGCCCAAATGAACCCTCTAGAGTTTCATCCTCCATACTGGCATTCATCACACGCAAGACCATACCAATGTCTTTACCACTGAAGCAAACCTGCTGCTGGAAGTAATTTTCATGCCTGGTTTTTCCTGGCTGATTTTCTCCAGTCTTGCTCCAGCAGAGGTCTGGCTGTTCCTTGTGCTGAGCACACCAAACCCAAATATTTCCAAAGGGAATAGAAATGCCAAGCTCTGTCCAGTGTAGGCTCTACATGCTCTGACATGCATGGGGGATGACATGCATTATGGTTGGAAGGCATCCTGCATGCCCCCTCCTGCCCTCTCCAACAGACACAGAAACGTGCTTTTCCCCCAGGGGCATCTGCCCCTCTTCTCCAGAGCTGGAGAAAGGGAAAACAGCTCTGCACTCCCAGTGTTGAAGGTTACAGGGCTGCACGATGACTTTGTAGTTGGACCATCTATAAAGGTCTGGTAGAAGACCTTCTTGATGGAGCTCCTTCCTTGCACTTCCTTGGCTGCCAGGTCTTTTGAAGGAATGCATGCAACCCGGACATGTCCTCATGAAGCCCCATCTACTCCAGATGAATTTTGAAAGAAAAAGTGACAGCTGCATTTTATGAAGAGCCTGACCTGGTAGATGGAGAGACATGAGAAGGAACAACTAGTTTTGGTGTTACTGCATGACCAAGGTCTACAGAGGTGAGTAGGATGCCAGTACCATCCTCGAGGTGCCCCTGCCAACCTGGGCCCAAACTGCCCAGTCTGGAAGTCACATCAATGGGATTGGACATTGAAAGCTGGAGCAGCACTTCCAGGGTTAGACAGAAGTTGAAAACGGATCTTGAAGAATACCACAGCTTCAGACATGAGCTTCTAAATCTAACTAGCTCCTATTTTAAGTGCCCCTGTCTGATTTATCTATAAAATTTTGATCAGACTCAGAGTCCATGGGCAGAAAATGAATGTGAATAGAAATCTTGTGATTACTTTGCTAAAATCTGGATCTCTCAGCTGTATACCCTGCCTTATACCAGCACAGTCTGGGGCTGAGCATCTGCTTTTGCATGACAGCTCTGCCCTTCTCCTGTTGAGCATTTGTGTTGCTGCATGAAGGGTACTCAGCCTGGGTTGAGAATGGGGTGGCTTAGAGCCAAATGACACCCTGTGAGGTGCTCCAGGCACGGATGGTTTTGTGGAATTAGTAAGGTGAGAACGACAGAAATAGCCTGTGATATTTTGACAACGGCAGCTTTCTGATAGCTGCCAAACCGCTCATCTCTTCTGTTGAGTCAGTCACAAATTGCGTTTGTGTTGCTCCCTGCAGCGCTCTCTGACTAAATCTGCAATAAACCCCGAGGAAGCCATCAGTGGCAACTGAGCAGAGCAAATGTCAATCAGACCCACCAGGTCATCCGTCTTCCTGTCTCCTCTGGAAAGCAATGATCTCAGTTGGACAGTGCTTACGGAGAGCACAGAGGCTTGCTGGTGTCAGACGATGTCGGGAGTCTCTTGGCCAAAATGCTAAGAAATGGTCAGAGTGTTTAAGAGGACAGTAACATGTCCAGGCACTTAAAGCTGTGTGAATTGGAGGGCCCAAGGGCCATTGCAACCTGCTGGTATGCTGAAGCCAAGGACATCGTGTCCTACTGACATGCAAAGACAAGTATTTCTTAGCTCATTTTACCTTCCCAAGTGCTAAAGATTTGCAGGCAGATGGAACTTTGTGCAGACTTTATGGAAAATCAAGGATTACATAGAATCATAGAATCATTATGGTTGGAAGGGACCTCCAGGGTCATCAAGTCCAACCTTTATCCCATCATATTCCTGACCATTAGACCATGGCCTCAAGTGCATCACGTGCTGGAGCTTATTAGGTGCACCACAGCCACCCTAAAGAGCTCAGCTTTTTCTTTACTCCTCCTTTCTTCCTGATCCCAGTGATTTCTGTCTTAGAGTGGCACCCAGTTACCTTCCTTGGATCAAATGTCTTTTGATGCTGGGGTGTCTTCACTTGGTGTCTTCTCTCCCTGGAGATAAATTTTACAGTGGAAGGAGTTCTGGGAGGGAGATGACTGAAACTTCAGTTCTTCAGATACAATCTGGGAAAATAACAGAGTTTTCATGTCAGTGACCAAACTTAAAAGTCCAGTCAAGTTTGTTTTGGAAGGAATTTTTGTTGTTCTTGTTGAAAGCACAAGATGTGAAAAAGACCAAGTATTTGGGGTCAGTCTGGAATGTTTCCATTAAGAGGCAGACAATTACAGTGGTTTATTTTTAGGCTATTTGCCTGATCTGTATAAGTCTTTCTCTTTTGATGCTGGCCACTTTTACACTGAGAAAATGTAATTTAATATAAAAATATTAAAAATAAATTAAACTCTTCTTGCTTTTCTGTAGCACAGCATTTTCATTTTGAAAATGTCTAGATGGGACACTTGTGCTTTTTCAATTTCCTCCATCTTTTTATGTCCAGAACACTAGCTAAATTTGATCAACAATAAAATGTTGATCAAATTTAGCTTATTCACAGCTTATTTACTGTGAATGTAATTTCTTGGAAGAGTTTGCTTATCAATTCCATCTTTTTTTTGGACCTGTTTTACTTGAGGTGCTCAAAACAAGCCCAGAGGTAGCTGAGCAGGACACTGGTGCAGAGAAGCTGGTGGGAAGCTCCAGAGTGCTGAAGAGAAAGAAAAAAGGAAGATGGAATCAAAAAACTGAGATGGGATTTTCCTTATCTTCCTCTCATAGTCTGACCTGCTGAGCACATGTCATAAACCGGAGCAGCACGAAATGAGTCAGCTGTCAGCAGCAAGCACAATTAGAAATGTTTTACAGTCCACTGGCACCAACACAGCAACCTCAGTGGGAATGAGTTTTATTTTACGGCGCCTCTTTGATGACCCAGTGTCAATCAAATGACAGTAAAATTTATCCCACCTACCTTTAGCTGCCTAAAAATTCAGTGTCCAATCTATGAAACTAATCATTGATAAGGAAAGATTCACACCCTTGATGGGTGATTCAGGGTGAATCATCCCACCTGCGCTGGCTACCCGTGACAGCCCGTGATGAACCCGCTCCCACCCAGCCTATCTTGAAGCAAACATCTTGGCTTAGCCCACAGAGAGTTGGAAGCACTCAGTCCTCTGCAACCACAGCAACAGACATATGCTAATTACTTTTCTTGAAATATATATTTTTCATAAATTTCATTTTCCGTGTTTGCAGCTTGGGCTCTTTCCCAAATAAAGCAGCCAGTGATTGAGCCTGGGTTTATTGCCTCCACAATCCAAATTACAGCGATTATCGCCATCTACAACCTGCAATTATCCTCAGCTTGCATATTTCACTTCTTTATTGAAACATACTTTGCGCTGATGAAAGGTGATAGACTGGCAGCCTTGGAAAGCAACGTCTTCTCTCTGAACTACAGTCGCAAAGCAGGAGAGCAGAAACACAGCCTCTGCTCCAGCCCCCATTCTCACTTCTCAAGACACCTCTGCCTGCTTCCTCACCAGCATTCTGGGACAGAGAAAGCATCATCTTGGTAAGAGGTGACCTCAGTGATGCACCTCAGCTGTTCCTCCAGGAGCAGCTCTCCCTGGTTTCTTCTGCCTTGCCCTGCTCTCCTGGAGGCTGGGCTGGAGGAAACCTCCATTTCATGTGCATGGTCCTGCTGTTTTATCCAGCCAGGTGTTTCTTCTCCTGCCATGGGGCTTGATATCTCCTCCCCTGAAGACGAGCTCTCCAAACTGCCCAGCTGAAACTCTTGCTTAGCCTAAGGCTATCGAGCTGGTTTTCCTGAGAGACTCCCTCTATTCCACACATTCAAATGAAGTTTCCTTCTGGCTGAGACCAGCCCAGCTGTAGTTTCTGTGAACTAGCACTAACTGAACTGTTCAGATACACAAATCCCATCTGCACCCACGCCATGTATCCATACCAACTGCAGAGCACAGAAGCCTGAGGTCCCACACCTTCCAGAAGTGCTGGATGCACCATTTGTGAATTTAGGTGTTTTTTGAAGTGGGAAGTGTGACTCTTCCCACAACAGCTGGCTTTCTGAGCCTGCACTGGGACACGTATGTGCACGTATTTCTGGCCAGAAAATGAGACAGCAATGGGGCTGCACTGAGAATAACAACACGATATTGTGAGAGTGACGGAGCACTGGACCAGGCTGCCCAGAGAGGGTGTGGAGTCTCCTTGGCTGGAGACATTCAAACCCCGCCTGGATGTGTTCCTGTGTGATGGACTCTAGGTGACCCTGCTCTGGCAGGGGGGTTGCACTGGATGATCTTTTGAGGTCCCTTCCAACCCCTAGGATTCTGTGATTCTGTGATATTTCTAAACAGCTTGATCCAAAGCTCCTTGTACTCGCAGAGCAAAATGTGCCCCCAGTCAAGCACAGTGGGACAGAGGTCGGAAATGCAAGGATATCTTCTCCATGTTAGCAGTCAAGGAAATGTGGAGATGGCTGCCTCCCTTGGGACTAATCCTGAAAGAAATCACTCCTGCTGTGTTTCTCCCTAAGTGCTCTTCGTGTTTTCAGCAGTTTTGTGTGTGTTACTGCTCTGCCCCCACCTTTTTCTGTGAAGCAGACAGTCTGGAGGAATCCATACTCTATCCCCTTGGAGCCCAGCATCTTTCCCTCTACTTATCATGCATAAAATTTTCCAATCAGTATAATTGCCCAGGAAGACTGTGGAGTCTCCCTCACTGGAGATATTCAAGACCCATCTAGATGCAGTCCTGTGCCATGTGCTCTAGGATGACCCTTCATGGGCAGGGAGGTTGAACCAGATGACCAAGTTGGTTCCTTCCAACCTTATAGATTCTGTGATTCTGTGATAACTGGGCAACAATTAGAGAAATGTCAGTGGGACTGGGATGGAGCATTGCTTAGGTGGGGAATGGGATTAGCCTGAGACATACTGCCATGTAAAGAATTCAAAGTCCTGCTAAATGCTGATGCACATGAAGGCAGAGATCCTACCTCACTGTCACTGGGCCATTTCTGGCCAATTTGTGTGGTCATACTCAGGTGGTCCATGCCCAGCAGCTCTGACAAGAAGTAAAGCTTTGATGCTTGCAGCAGTTTGGTGTGAATTTTCCAACTGCTCATCTTTCTGCTGTTGCTTGGCAGTTGTGCTATGGATTAAGCTATCACACCCTTGGTTTATTTGGGATGGAGGTAGGAGGGAGTCATGGACAAGAAGACTACAAGTCATGGGGGAGAAAGGCTGCTGGGTCAAGTAACAGCCAGCAGATGCTTCCATGACTCTCTAAAACGGTCCCTCAGAGGAGAAAGAGGAGCCCCTCTGTCTCACTTTGGAGAACGTTAGCATTTTCACCAGCTGCCATCGCCTGCTGTTAGTATGCGTGTAATGTCAGCACTGCATTCACAGAGACCTCAGTGTAGGTGTATTTGCTGTCTCAGACGTTTTGAGAATCTTTTTGCCTGAAGACTTGGATAAAGACATGAAACGTAGGTACAAAATTCAAATCTGCAAAACCTACAGACCCCAAAAATCTTAGCAATTCTCTAATCCTTTTCAGCTGTCTCAGATCTGCTGGTTTTGTTTGTTTGTTTTTCACCTTCAAGTGCTCTATTTGCTCTGTGTTCTCCTTGAACAACATTCTCTTTCATTTTCCTTGAAGGGTGACCCAACTAGAGGCAGTTCTTCAGTGTGGGGCACCTTCCCAACTGCCAGACTAGTTCTTTTTCAGAAGACCTATCAAGATTTGGTGGTCCAAAAGCTAGAGTGTAACTCCAGTTACTTCAGTCAGGGTGGGATGGAAGTGTCCTGGCCCCATGTTCAGAGATACTTCAGATGATAAATTGCCCATTGCTAGTACAAAAGTGCCTTGCTGCAGTAGTGGTGTCCCCCAGATATTCAACTACACAAGCAAATTCAGTTTCACCCCACAGTATAAATTCTGAGTTATTTTGGGGGGTCAGCTTCCACAAAATAGGAAGAAAGTCTCTATTCCCTGCCTCCCAGCTCTCTTTTTCCACGTAGGTGTTTGAGAAGCAGTGAGAGCCTTCTCTGGGAAGGAGGAGATGTGCCTTGGGGTATCCTGAAGGAAAACAACAAATAAATACCTAGGCTTCTTGCAGCCTGGGTGAGTAAAGTAAAATGTTGATTAGTGTTAGCACTTGCTGTTATGTTTCCATTTTCACATGGGTCTCCCTCCTGTCCCTCACAATTCTTTCTTCTAAAAGAAAAAAATAATGTATTATTTTCAGATAATGCAATTCATCTACCTTAGGGTGGAACAAGAGATACACTTGAGCCCTGTCTTCTGGTACAAGACGGACCAGTGAAACCACCCTGCCTGTCTTGACAACACCATTGGTGATATCTGCTACTACCAGATTTGAATTTAAACTTAATAGTAATAATTTTGGGTTCTGGGTGAGTTACCCAGATGGCAATGTGACCTGACTGACTGTCTTCATGAGCTTCGGTGACAACTCAGGTAAGTGAACGTCTATGTCGGAATTAACCAATCTAAAATGCTTTGCTCTAATCTTCATTTCACAGTAACTACTTTGTCAAATGCCCAGTGTGTTAAAAGTGAACAAAGAAACAAATAGTTTTGAGAAGATAAACCACTTTCTGTCTTTCAATTAACAGGTTAAATTGTTCTCTTCAATTGAAATCCACTTTCTGCTTAATTCAAAGTAGACCTCTAAGTGGCCAAGTGGATTTTGGTACGATATCCTGATTTTCCCACTTCAGACAAAATACTTAATTAGGGGACTAGGATAAGACTGCATCTCAGAGGGTTGTGGTGGTAGAGGGAACACCTGCTTTTCTTCTTTCTTCCAGTGAGTAAAACACAAGCGGAAGAGAATCACCATGAAACACGTGGATGTTGTCCCCTGTGTGAAGGTTGAACACTGAGACAGACACATGGCTCCAGGCTATGCTGATGCTGAATGTAAACAACTGTTGTGTGTAAAAAGATGCTACAACTTTGGTTTCCAAGCTGTAGGAGCATTTTCCCCAAAATGGACCAATCTGGAATAAAACTTTTTCTGTTTTTAATCACTGAAGTGGAATAGTTTCATTTTTCTTTTTGGCAAGTATACTTGAAAAAAATCCACTTTAGTTTGGATCAAACAGACTTTTTCCACTTTTTTACTTGGTAGTTGAACTGAAAACCCAATTATTCACCCAGCCTTACTCCCAGCACGTGCCCAGGAGCAGAAACTATAGTTTTTATTCAACAGCGGGTGCTCAGCAATTTGAGAAAATGAATGCTGGGGTAACAGGGTGCCCCACTGCCTTACCCAACTCTTCCTGTCTTGCCTATTGAAACCCATCCAAGGCTGCAGGGACAGACCCCGAAGTGTTCCAGTTCCTTGATGTCATGCTGTGCCCACTGAGCCAATTTAGCTGGCAATACAAAACAAAGTCTTGTTTTTGATCCTGATGGCTGCTGTTGTTGGTTTTCTAGTCTATGTTTTAACATTAACATAAGTTTCTTTGGACAAGACAACAAAGTCCCTTTGAGAAGCCCTCAGATCATTCCTGCCTCATAATCTCATACCGTAATGATCTCCAAAGGAAGAAGATTGTCACTAAATATGAAGTGCTAATGACTGTAATGCTGTGTAATAATAAGAAACTGAACAGAAAAACAACTTCATCAATGGCACATTTCCAAATAAACAGCTCCACTGGAAAGAAAACTCCTCTTTGCATCTTTCAGACGTTCCTAATTCTGCTGTCCCTCTTGTGTACCATCAGTGGTGGAAATATCCAGGCATTTGTTTCACAGCTGTCATGATGCTAAACATCTGTCTGTCCAAGAGGTGAATATCTGCTCTTCTTAAGACTGTCTATGTCATGTCATTGCCAAGTTGTGGGTTTTGCTGCAGTACCACTGGAGGACAGCAACAGTGGAGGACTCTGGCAAAAAGCGTAGTGCTCATCCATTTCTTCTTCTTTCTTGAGAGGATATAATGAGTGTGAAGGGTGCAGAGGAGACCTGGCCTTGACAGTGTTGGAAGTTGTCTGTGTCCTCTGGGTGCTTTGTAACAGGAGGATGATCTGGACCACCAAATTCCATGGGAGCTCCTGGTCACCTTCTGCACTGGTGGTAGATGGTTTGAGAGTTGTCTACACTGTGTTCTTCCCAGTTAGATGTGTGGCCCATGAAAGACAGAAGATGACTATGTCTCAGTCCCCTTCTTTTTATCTAATGTTGATCTAGAGAAGGAAGAAGACAGAGACCAGGCCAGACATGTCTCTGAATCTTGGCCAAAGTCATTCTCTATTGCTAAATCCACAGATGAATCCCGCAGATCCCCTGCACCCAAGTGGAGGGTTGGCATAATTCGTCTCTGTCCAGGAGGCCAGCCTGTGCTGGCACGGTCCTGTGGGTCCTGTTGACCTCGGGTTTACTTTCCTACAGGGACATCACTGATGCATCTATCACTCTCAGTTAAGAAGGGGACTCAGTCCTGAACGTCAGTGGCAAGGGCAGTTCTGTCTTGTTCTGACTAGTGAAGGAGGGCTCTCAACCCTCTGCTGTCCCACCATCTTCATACTCTGAAACAAGGAAGCTGCCTGAGCCAACTGATCAGAGCCAGAAGCACAACATCATGCGCATGCTCCCACCTTCTTCCCTCCATTTCCACCACAGTGCTCAGCATCACTTGGTTTTGTTGGGATACCAGTGGTGGCCAGTTTGAGCTGAAGACAGCCACTCCAGATTTGGACAATCTTTCTGCCAATGCTTCTGCTGTACAAGGTGTGTAGCGAGGAGCTGAGAGCAAATCCATCATGTGGCAATTGCAAGGGAAGCTGGCAGCTAAGTTCAAGGAGAACATAAAGCATCTTGGCTACAGACTGCAATTCCTGCCTCCACCTCTGACCTCCTTTAACCCTGGCCCTGCTTGACAGTTCCTGGGCTTTAACAAAAATGAAAAGTCTGGCTCATAAAACAGCTGGAGAGAAAAACTGACAGCAAAATAATAAAAACATCAAGAGGTGGGAGCAGGCATGTGCCAGCACAGTGAGCACTGTCAAACACAGTACAGGCAGGGTGAACGTCCCTGGGCCCTTGCGTAGTGTTAAAATTGTCTATTTCACAATGGATGCTTGGAGTTCCTGTCTCAGTGGGTCCCCAGGGGATGATGGAGGGATCCTTTTTCCATTTTCTTCTAATAGCTGCCAGAGGTGGCTGTGTGAGTGATAAATCCTGGCTGTGCTGAGGCAGCACTGGCAGGGCAAAGAATTACTGTGTGGCCCAGGTGGTTGAGGGTGGTCAAACAACACTAACTGAGATAGGGATGGTGATGAGCTGGGGGCAGCAGAGGGGAACTCTCGCTTCTCATTGTATCCTGTTGAGCTTTTAGTTGATGCCTCAAGACAGTAAACTGGTTTGAAACACTTGACAGGAGTAGTACACCTGCCCTGGCTCGGGAGGTGTTCTGTGCCATGGTCTCCTCTGCCCCTCCTGCTGTGCTTGCAGCTCCTCCTGCACATCTGCTGTCGTGGGAGCAGGAGTCCAGCAAAGTGCCAAGAGGTTGATTGAAGGTTGGCAGGGTCTTTCATACAAAGAGAGGCTACGAGAGGTGAGACTGTTCACCCTGGAGAAGAGGAGGCTCAGGAGAGGGTGTAAAGTTGGAGCCAGGCTCTTCTCATTGGTGTCCAGTGGCATGATCAGATGTAATGAACAAAAACTGAAATGCAGAAAATTCCACTCACACCAAAGTAAAAAGCTTTTTGCATTGAGGGTGGTGGAGCACTGGCATTGGTTGTCCAGAAATGTTGTGAATTCTCCATCCTTGGAGGTATTCAAAACCTCACTGGACATGGTCCTGCACAGTGTGCTCTAGGTGGTTGGCTCTAGGTGATCTCCAGAGATGCCTTCAACATCAGCAGTTCTGTGGTTCCATGAAGGTGAGGAACAACCAAGTGGAAATGAGGAAATGATGCTGTGTCTTAAGTGACATTTAGAAGACCACTGTTTACCTTACTCATTTATTTTTCATTCCACTAGATGTTACTGCTGCTCTCATAAATAATACAGATTTTGTAAACTGTAGTATGTTTTTTAAAATGGTACATATTAGTCATCTTTAGTGCATTCTGGGGCTCCTATGCTATTTTTAATGAATTTGTAAAACACATGTACAAACAGAATTAACTTTAATTCACAGGACAGCCTTGATAGAATCAATATTTTATAGATACCTGCAGTCTATTCATATTTAGTTATTCAAGGAATTAATTTTTTCCCCATTGTATCTGGACAACACATGTCCCTAGCCTTGTAAGAATTTGAAAGAACTATTTGAAGTTTGAATTTCAGACATTTCCCCCTACAGGGCTCTTGGACCATTGACATACACACACTGTACTGAGGCTTTCTGCATGCATTAGTCCTTCTACAAACAGTAAAATTGAAGCCTCTCAAACACCTCCTGATTAAAAAAGCCCTCCTCCTCTTCCCGAGATGCAATGGAATGGAACTTTTTTGCTTGTTTCTTACCTTGCCAGTGCCTGTCTTTTTAATAGGAGCCATATTTGGGGCCAAGTAATGCGTCATCTGTGTCTTTTTTTTTTAGCTCACACGTCAATGTCTGCAATACCTCATAAACAGAACATGAGATGAGATTGTTTTAATTAGCTGTGTCATAAAAAGCAAAGCTTAGAGTGTCTAGGGGAATAAATAAATAAATATCTACATATTGCTGCATCAAAAAGAGGGTCTCTGCATCACCAGCTTTATTACTGTTTAATAACATAGGAAATTCGGTGTGGAAGTACTGTCTCAATGTGCAGAAGTAACCTCTAATAACTGGAAAATATTTAAAGGCCCTTTTATCTGCATAGTATAGAGAAAAAAAGGCTTCTGGGGCTATACCTCAATATTTCTACATGCTCAAGGCTGCTAAAATGAAAGATCTCTGTAGTGCTGGAACACCTTTCCTAAATTAAGAAGAGTGATTGAAATTGTTTATTGGTGATACTGAAGATAAAATTATTACATATATACAGAGCATAGCTTGCTTTTTTGTGCTGTATATAAGCTGGTAGTTAGGGGAGGCCCCATATACATTCTCATTTCCTGTTAATTTGGAGTCAGTGGTGTCTACCAGGATTAATATTAGCATAGAATCTACCAATGACAATAAATAGTTGAAAGCTCAAAATGTTTCATTTTTTTATATTCTGAAATGAGCATTACATCACCTTTCTTATCTTGAAAATAATCAAGTAGATGGTAACAAAGTTGTAATGCACAACAACAGATTTTGTTACTTCCACAGCAAGAAGCATCACCAGTAAAGAAAACCATGTCCAGCCTTAATTAATGATTTTCCTCCGAGGACGGAGAGCTAACACGTTGTTGGCAATATCTGTACTTCTTTTGTCCTACCAAGATTTCCCATTTTACTGGTAATTGAAGCCTGACAAACAAGTGCTTGATTTGTTATCTCAATCACAAAATCTATATTAATGATCACTGGTAATGCCGTGATACACCCTTGTTTCTTCAGCAGTTACCTTGTTGTTTTCTCTATTATCATTTTCCTCACGCAAAAGTTTCAAGAGTTCTTCTCTTACAAGTTTCATGATAATTGCATAAAAATAATGATATACAAAAATAATTTATAATTATATTCAATAAAATTCTAACGCCATAATTTTAGAATTTGCACTTACTTCATTTGCATACTGGTTTATATCTGATTACTAACCTCGAGCCATTGAGAACCTACTTCTTTATAAACTCCAGTAAGACTTATGGAAATTACTGTTATATTTAGTGATCCATGTTTCTCAGTTGATCCAAGGGATCCAAGCTTCTCACTTGGGAAAACAGAAAGCTTTTTTCTTTTTAGGGGCATATTTTGATTTGCCGCGGTCACTTGTGTGACACAGAAATCACACCGTGACTGAGTCACTGCCCTTGGCCACCCTCCCTCCCCTCCAACCCTGAGCACTCAGGGCTGATGCGCCACAGAGATCTGCCTTGGCCAGCCAGTATTTAACTATATCATATTAATGGACTAAAAGGTGATTATATTGAGAAAAAAAAATGCTCGTGTTATCACATCTGTGGACTAAACACACATTTCAAACATATCATTATATCTCAGTGGAAATGGGAACAATTTCTGGAAATTGCCCTCTGAGTCACCTAGCAGCCCCTTGGTTCTCAAGATGATGCTTAGATGTGGTTTCTTGGTATTTGAGATGAAATATGCTGAACTTGATCCCAAAGTTTTGGGACATGAGGTGGCTTTCAAGGAAGATAACTGCAGTCCAGCTCCTGAGCCCTCCCTGCCAGACAGGGATGGAGAGTTTTGGTGTGCCAGGCTCTAACATTCTGCTGTTCTCCCATTATGCTTTATAAGAGAGGCAATAAGGAAAAAATAAAACAAAATAAAGAAGAGAAAAGAAAAGAGAAGAGAAGAGAAGAGAAGAGAAGAGAAGAGAAGAGAAGAGAAAAGCATTTACTGTTTTATCTCAAACCAGCTCATGGGAGACTAAGGAGGGCAGGACCAGCAGCAGGACCTGGCTCTGCATTCTGGTACGTGTCTACATCAGTCTCCTCTTCGAGCTGCACTGTCCCACTCCTCTCCTGCTTGCCAGCTTTCTAATGAGCTTCATTGCTTTCACTGGACTTTATTCCTGCAGTGTTATCTGTTGATCGGGAATTGGGTAGCCCCTGGATGCCTATGTTGGCCAGCCTGGGCCAGTGGCAATGGTTCACAGATGGCCCAGAAACCCTGGACAGCACAGAAAGAAGCTATGGAAGGGACAGCGAATGTGTTTAGGTTCACAGAGGGGCTGTGAATCATGCTCAACATGTAATAAATGTAGCAGCTTATCAGAAAGGTCCAACTCGTTGTCCTAACAGCCTTTCTCCCTGCCTTGCCGGAATAGATTCCACATTTCCATCACAGCTCTGTTTATTCTGGGTTATGTTCCAAGCAATAAATTGAACTCCTCCCTGTTCACCCCAGCCACCTGAGCTGCTGCCTGTTTCTGTTCTCAGAGAGATTAGGGTGTGAGAAGAAATATATGGTGCAGTTTGCTCCTTGTATAAAATTGCTTTTAAGCTGAATGCAGTACGTTACAGGATAGAAAAGCCCCTGCAAGAGAATGACTCTCTTGACAAGTTACAGCAGAAGGAGGTAAGGAAAGAAAAAAGAGCTCTGCAGCCTTTTCTGATCACAAATAGACAGTGGAGTCACTCGGGATAGCAAATGACTGCCCCAGGGCTTCAGGGAGGGGTCTCCAGACCTGGGAATATCCATGGGGATGGCACTTTTATGCTCACCAACTAACTTTCCATTGGGTAAAAAGGACTTGCTTCTACACCCTCGATTCAGACACAGCAAATTTTGCCCTTCAGTTTCTCCCCATCCAGGGGTACCTGGATCTCATTTTCTCACTTGCCAAGACTCATCGTGACCCAATGAACATGAGATGATCACTCAAGAGGATCCCCAGCTCCCCTGAGATAGAAATACAGACCGAGAGAATGATGTCCAAGGGCACAGGATTGGCACAGTTCCGTGTTCAGATGGGAAAAAGGTGAATGGACAACTTTCTCTGGCCTTACCTGATGGTGGTGTCACCGTGTCAGCTCATGGTTGACTTGAATGAACATGCAAGTCGTGTGAATGTGCCAGAACATGACATGTAAGAGATGAACAGATGACAACCTTGGCAGTGTCTGTGTCTTCTTCTATTAATTTTGGACTAAACTTATGCAGGGATCATTGAGGATGCTCAGATACATGGTAAGATATTCACTGCAGTTATTTGTCCTAATTTTTAATGCCTGTGTCTGATCATATCTCTGTGGGTTACCTTTATGGTATCTGGAGAGAAAGTGGCACTTCCAGGTGCTATTTGCTGACCTATTTTAGACTTTAGGACAAGATGAATGGTGGCTTGGGCTCTGCTGTGTGTATTGATGAGAGCTCCAGTGACTGCAGAGGGACACATACGTAGCCAGATGAATCCCACCCCCTTAGTAATAGTGGGATGCAGGGGACATCACACAATGACAAATAGCTAGACAGATGGTTAGATTTTCACCATTTTCTCAGAGTTATTACTTCATATTTTCAGCAGACAGCACAGGTTACACCTGCTTCACATCGGAGTGTGTTGTTTACAGCCATAATGGATTAAATTTTAGCTCCAAATCTGTTGTATAAGACCTACATCATGGCAACAGCCAGGAAATATTACAGAGCCATCAGCTGCATTGTGACCATGGCTGAAATTCAGCCGCCCTTGGAGTACAACTATTTGACACTGTACAAGGCTGTGTTGTGGGAAGCAAATTAAGAAATTATTATTCCTTAATAACGTCTTCAGTTCAGGCTTTAGAGGAATTTAGGTGAGCTCAGTGTAATTACCTTCACTGGAATTTGACCAGAGCTTTATTTCAGGGCAAGAAAGCTAATATGTACAGAAAGTAAGACATTAGCTTTATATTTCATTCCAAATGAAGCAGTTGAGATCACATCCTTGTCACTGCCAGGAGAAAGAGGAGAGGAATTTGCTCCCAGCATAATCGCCAGTCCAGACTGCGAGCACCAAGGGGGGCAGTTCTGCAGAGTCATAGACATGAACATCCAGCAAACATCGCAGCTCAGGGAGCTGACAGCCAAATGACACCGTCTCTGCATGGGCTGGTGGGACCAGAGAGAAGTGTGTGCAGATGGAGGGAATGTGGGAGACTTCAGTGTGCACAACGGGAACAGGAGGGGCTGCCTCCACACTTGGTGGATGGAAGGGCTATAATGGAAATAAATGGTGATGAGCATCCTTAAACACTGGGACAAATACACAGGGGGGCTGTGGAATCTCCATCCTTGGAGATATTCAGACAACAACAGCACAAAGCCCTGATGTTGGCCCTGCTTTGATCAGGGGCTGAATGGGACACTCACAGAGGTTTCTTCTGACCTCAGATCCTACCTCCTGCTCTGAGGTAGGATCTGAGAAGAACCATGAGCTCTCCATAGCTGGAGGATCAGACCAAATATTGGTCAATGGGACAAAGGAGACCCTGCAGCCATACAGGATGCATCACCCAGGGAAAGGACAGAGGTTGTTAAGCCAGAGGAGCAGTGAAGTTGTGTGTGTGGTGGCAGGCGACCACTTGCTCGCCGTCAGGGCAGAGACGAACACGATGAAAAGGTCACTGGCTCAGAGCAGCCAGGAATATCAGAGACCATTCAAAGATAATGATTTCACCTTCTGTTTGGATAGGTAGCTCAGCTGCTGTTTGTCCTTTTCCTGAGATATCCCTCTGACAACACCAGCCCCTGACTACTGCTGAAAGAGTAAACAAATGTATAAAACTACTTTGGATTTTTATTTAATCATCATTTCTCCCTGGAAGGCTGCCAACATGCCTGGATTGTGTGTGGTCTAAAGATGTGATCCCTCCCTTCTTTAGTGCCTGTCGTCTTTTACCAGGCTTTGAACATGAATAACAGACAATGTCCATTTTTGTTAGTGTCTCTCAGGCCTTTTTCACCAAGGGCCAGAGTCCAGGAAATTACATCTGTCATTGCTGAAAACCATCAACCAATGTCAAAAAAGAAAGCACATCTTCTTCTGATCAAGTCTACGCTACAATTGTGGCAGGAGCTCCTAACAACCCAACACCAGCTCAGGGTCACCATATGGTTCAAGATCCTAAGGAGGAGACAGTTCTCTTCTGTGCCATTGCCCGGTTGTCCCAAGCCCACAGACAGGGATTGCAACTGAGAGATCTTCCAGCACAGCTGCACAATACTTTGCAACAGCAAGTAAACCCAGTGCTTGATGTGTTTCTTTGCTCTAAGGGCCATTGTGTGGTTTGCAGAGCTCAGCTCATCCAAGCATGTCACCCATTCCACATGTGTAAAGCTATGGCTGCATTTAAGAACACAGATGGCCCCAAGTTCCATCAGGAGAAGTTTAGGTTGGAGATTAGGAAGAAGTTCTTTACTGAGAGGGTGGTTGGGCACTGGAATGGGCTGCCCAGGGAGGTGGTGGAGTCCCCATTCCTGGGGGTGTTCAAAAAACGGGTTGATGAGGCACTTGAGGCCATGGTCTGATGGTCTAATGGTCAGGAATATGATGGGATAAAGGTTGGACTTGATGACCCTGGAGGTCCCTTCCAACCATAATGATTCTATGATTCTATGAAATGGGACATGGGCTGGCAGCAGAGCTGCATCACTTCAAAACTCTGGCCAGAAGAGCTTGGNGCACTTGAGGCCATGGTCTGATGGTCTAATGGTCAGGAATATGATGGGATAAAGGTTGGACTTGATGACCCTGGAGGTCCCTTCCAACCATAATGATTCTATGATTCTATGAAATGGGACATGGGCTGGCAGCAGAGCTGCATTGCCCCCTTAGGACAAGGGGCAATGGATGCAAACTGGAGCACAGGAGGTTCCATGTGAATCTCAGGAAGAACTTTTTCACTGTGAGAGTGCCAGAGCACTGGAACAGGCTGCCCAGAGAGGTTGTGGAGTCTCCTTGGCTGGAGACATTCAAACCCCGCCTGGATGCGTTCCTGTGTGATGGACTCTAGGTGACCCTGCTCTGGCAGGGGGGTTGGACTAGATGATCCTTCGAGGTCCCTTCCAACCCTAGAATTCTGTGATTCTGTGTGATTCTGTGATTCTGTGATCACTTGAAAACTCTGGCCAGAAGAGCTTGGGATTAGATCCCTAGTCAGAGTTTGGGGTTAGATGCCTAGTCATGCAGCCCTGACTTTTTAAAACATGCAGAAGAGCTTCATTTCATACAGTAACGTGGGTGCACACACTGATGGTAACTGAATTCTCTGATGAAGGGCTCCAAGTGCTGCCAGGTTGGTGTTTGCTGGACACTTGTGCTCTCACTTCCCCATCAACCACTGAGAGCCTCATTGCTGTATCAGTAGGGAAAGGGAGACTAGCACAGAGAGGGAAAATGGCTGTACAAAGTCATATGAAGTCCAACTGCCTCCAAACAACAACCACCCAGACCAGGAGGAGAGCCATGTCCTGCTGCTGGTCCTGCCCTCCTTAGTCTCCCATGAGCTGGTTTGAGATAAAACAGAAAATGCTTTTCTTTCTTTCTTTCTTTCTTTCTTTCTTTCTTTCTTTCTTTCTTTCTTTCTTTCCTCAGCCTCACTTATAAAGTATAATGGGGGAAGCATCTGACCCCATTTATCTCTGCCATCCCCTCTGTTTCCTCCAAGGTCCAACTCTTTTTTCCTATCCTACCCCACCCTCCTTCACTTGCAGTTTCATGGTTTGTCCCCTCCCCATTTGAGGTCTCACTAAATTATGGGTCTGTCTGTATTTGGCTGGCTCTTCTATGACCAGGATGGATGAGGAGGGTTGCAGTGACAGCGGGACCTGCTTCCTTCCTCTTTGTACATCTCCAAGCAAGGTGCTCTGGAACACAAGCTCTCTTGGTGCTTTCTAAGACAACTTTCCTACCAAACTATTTCTGCTGTTCCTCTGGTCTGCTTCTGAGCCTGTCACCTTCACACCCTTCTTCTTTCTGAAATCTCCTGAACTATCCAGTTGCTCCTCATACAGAAATCCTTCCATGACCTTGTTCACCCTGTTGTGTTTTTCTCTACTGTTTACATCTCTCCTGTATTTCCTCTTTCAGATGGAAGGGACCAGAACTGCACCCAGTGTTTGGGTAGAGGTTTATCATGGATTTTCTGAGATCACATACCTATTTTTATGTGCCTGTCCTCTCTTATCCTATTAATTCTGCAATTTGTTTTGCTATTTTGTGTACTGAGCTGGCGTATTCATGGAACTAGTTGTTATAATCTCACTACCTCAGTCCTGAATGACAATAATCGACTCAGAGCCCATCACTGGAGATGCATAATTAGTATTTTCCCTCATGCACTTGACTTTACATTTGTTTACATTAAACTTCACCTTCCATTTTATCACATTGTGCTTCTCTAATTCTCTCTCCTTGGTCCCCTGGGCAATGGTGCTTCAGCAACAAACCACTCCCTAAGCACTCCTGCTCTTCTCCAGGTTGTTTATGAGAAAGCTGAGCAGCACAGACTCTGGCACAGAAACTCGGGCAGTTCCCTACTGACCTCCCTCCACTGTGATGCTGCTCATTTACTTCTAACCCTTTCCTTTCTTTCAACCACCTATTCATCTACATGAGGACCTTCACGTTTCTCCCTGTGGCAATGGAATTTTCCTAAAAACCTCTTCTGAGGGAATTTACTGAGTGTTCTTCAGCTTATGAGTAGACCAAATCAACCAGGTCTCCTGGGATGTGACTGTGGGCTCCTTTGGTGGTGTTCAGCAGTGGTTTGGCTTCCCCTGAGAAAAGTTGCACTGACTCTTTCCCAATACAATTTCTTTAGCCCTTTCCTTACAAATGCCTGAAGGCTCCCGTTTTTTAGACTTGTTGTTAGCTAAACCAGAAATTCCGAAAAAAATTCTCTAATCCTGAGATGGTTTTAAACAACAGGTTGTCTGTAACAACTGTTTTGTCCTTGAGTCCCCTTAGGACTCGCGTGTGAACACTGGGGAGGGTTCCTGCCATTTCATCATATTGTTCTATAACCTTCTGCTTGCATTTCAGCTTAAGCTGCATCCTCTGATAAATAGATCCAGCTGAGGGACTTATTTATTCTAAGACAACACCGAGGTCTCTTCAAATCCTCCTTGCCCTTTGCAGTTGATTAGCAGAGTGTATCCTACTGCAGGTATTGAAATGCAAGGCTTGACCCGCTGTGCCAGCCTCCAGCAGAAACACTTTCTGTTCTGTGCAACCTCGATGCAGTAAAAACCAGAGGTTCAGGGCCTGAGAATTACACGGACTCAGGGTTCAGGGCTTGCAGCACCCTGTGCTAGGTATTGGTCAGAATAGCACAGCCAGGCTGTGGGAGAGCTGGTGGAACCCGTGTGATTCACCAGTACCAGAGGGGGCGAGAAGACTGAGCACAGGTCAATGGCTCTGCACCATTAGAGCTGCAGAGCAGTGGAAGGTGTAAGGACAAGATATAACTTCCCAGTTACATCAGTTTCCTGAGCACAGGGAAACAGCCTTACGTGTCTGTTTTCTCATACAACATTTGAACCACTCCAGGAGCTTGCAGCATGCCAGGCAAGGACAAGAGGGAGTGTGCAGTATTTTGGATGAGTAAACTCTTGCCTTACGTTCCCACCCTCCCCACTTCAAGATTTCTTATCCTTCTACTACCTGGGTCTCTCTCCTTTAGCCTCTACTGTCCAGTCTCAATGTCAGGAGAACCAGGAGTAGCAAACACAGCTGTAATGTCAGAGTTTAAGCACAGCAGTATATTCCCCTTGTAATAGCATGTTTGCTGCCTTCTTTTATTAATTAACGTTACTAACTCAGACACCTCCTGGGAGAAGCCAAAAGTAATTGGACTGTTTCATTTGCTTTCTAGGAACTGCTTACTAATGCTAAAAAATCCCCCAAATCTTCTACAACAATAGATCAGGACAGAAGTTTCCTTGACAGAAACAGCTGAATTGCAATAGCCCCCATGTTCAAGTCTGCATGACTGGCTCACCAGGGGCTCTTGTAACAGCAATTGGCAAAGCCTTTTGGAGATATGGTGGAGCCATGTAGAACTGTGCCTTGGTAAAGGAGGCATTGAACTGCCCTTTAGCAACACCGAGTGATGCTCTGAAACATTTGTCTCTTTCAGTGTCCTCCCATTTCTTATGTGAATCAGTTCCCCCCTTATCTCATAAGAAGATGAGGTGACCTAGATGTCTTATTCCGCTCACAACAGTCCCTGGCCCTGCAGGCCAGAACAGCCATCAGATATGACCCAGCCTGCCCAAATATTCCTACTCAGAGGGAGGTGCTTCTGCTGAAGGGGTAACATCTCCTTCACCTTTGCCTTCTGGGAACGGAAGAGGTTCCTTTGCAGTGATGTTTCTGGAGTGGGTCAGCCAAGGTGTTGTTAGAGCCAAAAGATGTTCTGCACGTTACAACCAGTTCATTGAGAGCTGGGTTTTGTCCTCATATCTCTCACTTTGTCTTCAGAATCTAAACAAGTCCTCCATACAATTCAAGTAATCCAGAAGACTTTTGCCCCTTTTGCCCCCATGGACAGATCCTTTGTAGTTTCAGTCCTTGCAAGTTTTGGGGTACGCTCTGAGGTTCGAGGTCAAAATTGCTCCTCCAAACAACAGTCAAGGCATTCAGATGTGTGACATACCATAGGGGATGCTGGAGTAAACATACCCTGGGCATTACTGGACAAGAAGACACTGCCCACTGTGCAGAGGATGATCAAAATGGACCATGCAAGGATTGCATACGTGAACATGGATTTTTACTCAGCTCAGCTATCTGACAGAGTCACTTGTAGCACCCAGTTTTTAAATACTCTATTTGGAGTCTTCTGTTAGAATAAATAACCTTCAAGTACCTTCAAAGGAAGATTTTGCACAGTTTCCAAAGTGGTTCTTGAAGACTATCTCCACAACACCAAGACAAGTTCAGAAAGAAGGCTTGATCAGGCACAGTAATTGGCATATGACCCAAGACTGGTCCACCAGGCCTTTGAACCTCAAATTCTTCCCTTTTTGTAAAGATTTTTGTGGAGGACTTTCCTTCTGCTGCTGTTGTCTGCAAGATCTTGTCTGTCTTGGTCATCCACAGATCAGCCCAGCTATGTGATGATGCACAGCTACAGCTGCAGTAGAGTACAAAAGACCAGAAATTTGGATTTACTATAAAGAAAACACCTTAAATACAGGGATGGAAAGAGAAGGGAACAACTGAGGTGACAGCAAAGAAAAATGAATGAAAGCAGTTAGGAATTTATAATAATAAAACACACTCTCTGAAAGGTAACATTTAAAATCGCTGACTCTTCAATTTGTCCTTCTTGCATTAAGGATATAATATCGTAACCCAATCAAAATGCTGCTTTGAAAATGTCAGAACAAGCTCCAAGAAAAACACTGAGAGGATATCCTGAACTTCACTGGGGAGAAGGGTTAGTACCCTTGCAGGTGCTAATTCTCCTATTCCCCAAGCCTTTTCCATCCTCATGACTTCCTCAGCCAGGCTATGTGTGCTATCCTGCTGAGTCCAGTCAGAGATGGAAGGAGATATTCTCCTTGTTGTTACCTTTCTCCTGGGGTGGGGTTTCATGAATGCAGAAGAAAGCCCAGGTCTCTCCTCACTCCCAGGGGTGCTGTGATGCTGACAATACTGCAAGAGCAGCTGAGGTCCTGTTATGGTGGATGCTACACCACCACATGTGAGGATACCTGGTGCATAGCCATAACTAAGGGCACAAGAGAAAGGACAGGCACAAGGTGCAAGGGATCAAAGACTCAGAAAGTCCCAAAGCCCCAGAAGGGGGCACCTTGAGTACTGTGTCCAGTTCTGGGCACCGCAGGATGGGAAGGACATTGAGGGGCTGGAGCAAGTCCAGAGAAGGGCAACGAGGCTGGAGAGAGGTCTGGCAAACAAACCTTATGGAGACCAGCTGAGGGAACTGGGGTTATTAAGCCTGGAGAAGAGGAGACTGAGAGGAGACCTTATTGCCCTCTACAACTACCTAAAGGGAGGTTGTAGTGAGGCTGGTGTTGGTCTCTTCTCCCCAATTGCTGATGACAGGACGAGAGGAAATGGCCTCAAGTTCCATCAGGGGAAGTTTAGGTTGGAGATTAGGAAGAAGTTCTTTCCTGGGAGGGTGTTTGGGCACTGGAATGGGCTGCCCAGGGAGGTGGTGGAGTCACCGTCCCTGGGGGTGTTCAAAAAATGGGTTGATGAGGCACTTGAGGCCATGGTCTAATGGTCTGATGGTCAGGAATAAAGTTTGGACTTGATGACCCTGGAGGTCCCTTCCAATCATAATGATTCTATGATTCTTAGGTGGACAGTCAGTTTTCCAGCCAACTTTGCTACTGCCACAGCACCGTCCCTTGTCAGGCCCTGGATAGAATCAACTGTGGTACCTATCTGAGATAAAGGAACCTGCCTGAAGTTGGCTGATCAATCCAGAGTGATCACTGGAGAAAATTAAAACAGAGCAGAGGCTTCCAGCTGTGATGATCTTGTTCCCTAGTGCATCGTAAGCCCTTCCTCTTGATTCTCTGAAGGCACTTCAGAGACACCAATGTCCCACATCTGCTCTGCCATCTCCATATTCTTTTTCCTAACACTGTTGACCCCCATGGGGATTCCTTAGGGCCTACCTCTGGTTTATTTTTGATAAGTAGTGCAATGTAGGGGCATAGCCTATCACCAGTCCCTATGTGCAAATGCACAAGACAGAGCCAAAGAAGCCAAAACTTCCAGTAGTGAATACTAAGTAAAGAGATGCTCTATATGCCTGAGAAAATGCCTGATTGTTTTAACTGCAACTGAATTAATGGGCAACTCAGGAGTTCAACTGATAAGCACACAAGTAATAATCATCAGGAGTGATGATGGTAATCCTTCAAAGGACAACGAAGTGATACAAAAGGTATCGTGTGGTGAAAGATATGCAGGACAGAAAATATCTAAATACAGGTTCTAAAAATACGTAGGATGAACTGCTCTGACAGAACTACAAAGTTAGGGCATGTTCAGTGCACGGATAAAATAATTAACCAATTAAAAAGAGCATAACAACCCGTGATGGACGATAATAGCCATTATGAATGCATAATTTAATATATAAGATACCGATTCAGTATCTCTAATGAGAAACCTTAGCTCTGTTCCATCGGATGTAGACTACTGGGAAGCTGGACCACACTATGCACTGCTTGCTCACTGATACACTGGTCCTGCTGAAAAGGGCCTGGGGGTTATAACGCATGCCAGAGTGAGTCCAAACCAACAGTATGGTTTTTATTGAAATTAAAACAAACAGTACACTCAGCTACGGAGGAGAGAGGCTGGCATGAGGGGAAATGTTAAGAGCCTTTATTCAGCAGGGGGGGAAAATCTGCAATACCATGTCCAGTTTTGAGCTCCCCCAGTTCAAGAGAGATGCTGGAAAACTGTAAAGGATCCACTGGAGACCTAACAAGGTGGTCTGGGGCTTGGAGCACATCTATTACAAGGAGTCACTGAGGAGCTGGGATGGTTTCCTCTAGTGAAGAAGAGGTACAGGTGTATAATCTGTTAACTGTATACAATTACTTGAAGGAGAGTTACAGAGGTGATGGAGTCAAATTCTTCTCAGTAGACCCTGATGATACAGCAAGCGACAACAGTCATTGATATAGTCAATAGGGTGGGAAAGCTCTTTATTTCTTAGCCCTCTGCAAGGGTGGGGTGTCTTGACTTCCTTCTTTCAAAACCAAATTAATGGATTTTCTATATGAAACACCCAGACAGATTGCCCTGAGCCACATGCAGAGACCTTTCCAATACAAGATTCTAGAACTCTGGCACTAGTGGACATCAACCTCTCACTTACAAGACAATTTTTGTTACAACCATTTGTACAAAATGAGAAGGTTAGAATATGTAGGAATGATTAGGCAGAATTATATCACATAATAAACAGAAGTCAACCCTGTTACTAGCTGTATGTGCAATGGAAGACAAGGAATCTGGGGGATTATGGGACCCTATTGAGTCCTCAACAACACCTTCCTTTTCCTTTCCACCTCCTTCTGATCTGAAACTAGAATAAATAAAATAAGACACTCACCAGAGCGAGATATTTATAATGAAGGCAGCTGTCCTAGAGATGTTGCTGGGGACATTAGCTGAGGAAAGTTGGTTGGTGGTCTTACCCCAGGGCCTGAAGATTTTGACATGGTCATCATCATTAAACAAAGTCTAACCCCAAGTCTAGGTGGTCCATGGGCTCTGGGTGACTCATTAGCTGAGACCTGTGTGAACACGTTTGAGGAGCTGCTAGTTAGTCCCATCATCTGAACTTCACAGAATCACAGAATCACAGAATCCTAGGGGTTGGAAGGGACCTCGAAAGATCATCCAGTCCAACCCCCCTGCCAGAGCAGGGTCACCTAGAGTCCATCACACAGGAACACATCCAGGCAGGGTTTGAATGTCTCCAGCCAAGGAGACTCCACAGCCTCTCTGGGCAGCCTGTTCCAGTGCTCTGGCACTCTCACAGGAAAGAAGTTCTTCCTGAGATTCACATGGAACCTCCTGTGCTCCAGTTTGCATCCATTGCCCCTTGTCCTATCATTGGTCATTAGTGACAAAAGCTTGGCTCCATCATCCTGCCCCTCACCCTTTACATATTTGTAACCATGGATGAGGTCCCCCCTCAGTCTCCTTTTCTCCAAGCTAAAGAGCCCCAGCTCCCTCAGCCTTTCCTCATAAGGGAGATGTCCTACTTCAACACATGGCTCTGCTCCATGTCCCTGAGTGAGACATTTAAATAGCTAGTGGGCATGTATTCATCAGCCTCCCAGCTCCTGCCACTTCCTGGTGCTGATTGTAGGAAATCCTGTGAGCAGCAAATCTACCTTCCCTCCTTCCCCATCCCAGTGCTGGAACAGTCTGACCAGTAAGAACAGCATCTCTGCTGCCTCTCTGTGAAAAGCTCTATGATAAGGACTGAGCTGTCTGGGAGAAGGAGCATAGCACAATAATGAACAGGAGGAGTGATGGGAAAAGGAACCAACAAGTGTAAAAGAATGATGGGAAGACAGGGAGACACAACAAAAAGGCCAAGTGCTGACATGAGTGTTGACAGCCTGTGGTCCTCAGGTCCAGCAGCACACAGCTGAGTGAGGTGTATGAGGCATTTGGGCTTCCTGAGGCTTCCCTGAGCACGCACTGCTCCACAAAACCACCTTTGCGTGGACCTGGGGTGCTGCTGGCTCAGCAGCTCTGCTCATGACCTGGAGGGTGGCAAGTGGTGTGAGCCATCCTGCTGGGATGGCAGCTTGTTGTGTTCCGGATGTGCTCCAGAAGCTTCTTTGGGGCCAGAGGTTTGGAAGTCTGGGGATTAGAGACCCACAAGTGAGCAGTAGCCTGGCAGTGACCAGTGAAGGGGCTGCAGCTCCAGGCAGCAGGGCACTGCTTTACTGTGCAGGTTTCCTTTGGCATGTGAATATATTTCCTTGTACTCCAGGAGGTTGTTCTGCAGTTTGTGAGTATGCCTGGTTGGTTGTGAGTAATTTATGTATTTATTATGCCTCCTGGCAGTGCTGTTTTACTAAAGCTGTCCCTTTTTTTATGTTGCTCTTTTATCCCTCTGGGAACAGGGCTTATATGTCTTTAAAGAAAAACAGCATTATTTCATATTTCTTAAATGGGATTTTAAGTGGAGTAATGCAGATGAAGGGCAGCATACAAACACAATAATATTTTGTATCTTAAATAAAAAATACCTTTCTCCAGAAGGCATGAGGTGGTGATTTTTCTCTCGGGCTTTCCACACAAAGTGTTGGCTGTTAAAAGACTTTTCTATATGTCTCTAAGCAAATCAGAGCACATTTTCCCTACATAGTTCTGCTCCATACTAAAGAGGAAGGCTTTTATCAAGTGCCTTTTGTGTACCCAGATGGTTTCTCTAGGTGCTGAGCAGGGCTTAGGAAGATGCTGGAGCCTTTTCAGATGCGAAGGGAGGGAGGGGGGAGCACGGGTGCCCCCAGGCACTCTTCCCAGAAAGCCAGAGAGTAAATGAGATCCACTTGGGGAGGATCTTCTGCCCCTCGGTTACTCAGCAGCCTGACCCCACTCCTCCTCAGGCTTAGCTGCCTCCTGACAAAAGGTTTTAAGCCTTTCTCCAGTGATGCCAGGAGCCTATGAGGAACATCGCAGGGATTTTGCTGTTGCTGCTATTTATAATGCCTGTGTAACGAAGGGAGCTCTAAAACCATGGCCATTCTGTGCAGAGCAAGGGGAAACAGTTTTTACAGGATGACATGACAATCTGAGGGTGCAGAAGGGCTCAGAGCCCACGGCAGTGTCCTGCCCTCAGCCACAAAGTGCCTACGGTGCCCTGGGCTCAGGTGTTCAAAAAATGGGTTGATGAGGCACTTGAGGCCATGGTCTGATGGTCTGATGGTCAAGAATATGATGGGATAAAGGTTGGACTTGATGACCCTGGAGGTCCCTTCCAACCATAATGATTCTATTCTATTCTATTCTATTCTATTCTATTCTATTCTATTCTATTCTATTCTATTCTATTCTATTCTATTCTACTCTACTCTACTCTACTCTACTCTACTCTACTCTACTCTATTCTGTCCCCTCCTCTGCCAGCTCTGCTGTCTAGGGAGGAGATAACGATAGAAAATAAGGAGGGTGACCTGTAAGCAAAGTGCAGGAAGATCAGCAGCAATTCTGAGTGTAACAGAGCTGTGTTGGTTTTAGAGAAACAGGAGCAGTGGGCAAGAGGGAAGTTGTATTTGCAGGGACAAAGGGAGCACTGGTCACACTGCCTCCATGCCCTCCCACCTGCCAGGGATGGGGGAGGGATTCCCACTCCTCCATGGCCAGTGGGCTACAAAGCACGTGCCTTCAGGGGAGCTGCTGCCCCCGGGTCCTGGTATAGTCCTTGGGAGATGTCCGTGTTTTGGGGGAGACTCACCCTGTCACCAGGCTTTGGCCATCCAGTGCCTGGCCTCTGACAGCACCCTCTCAGCATCACCAGGGCACAGATGGGAGGATTTGCCCTGAAACATGAGTTTCCACCCACTTCATGTACTGCTCCTTTTCTCTCACAAGCATCAATCTCTGCTTCTCTTGTTTTAAATCAAAGGAGTTGTTTTCAACTACATCCCTCCACTTTTCCACATAATTTTGTCTCTAAGCTGACTGGAGGAGACCAGGACACCCCACCCCCCACCCCCCCCTCCTGAGCTGCAGGGATATTTCTAAACTGTGATTAAAGGATAGAAGACCAGATTTGAAAATTACCTGGGGCAGAACTCTGTGTACCTCCTGCTCTTGGCCCGGCTCTGCATTTCCCCCTCTGCTTCATGCACAGGGAAGGACTCAGGGGGTTCCCTTTCACCCTGCAGAGTTGGGACAGTGACACATCAGGTATCAGGCACTGGCAGGCACGGATAGACAGGGCAGTGCCTGTGCAGGGATGCTGCTGAGCCACCCAGCCCCACGGCCACCAGGCTCAGCCCAGCCCCTGCTGCAGCCACCCTGCTGTCTAACTCACAGCAGGACCTGTAATCACATTTTGGGGAAGGTGGTGTCATCCTCTCCGTGGTGAGCACAGCATTGAGCTCTGTAGGACCAGCACAAAATGAAGATGGAAAACCAATATCGAAGGGGACTGCACCCAGAGGCACTGGCTGCAATCACAGCACCACAACCTTGTTTCCAGCACACGTGATGTGGAACATCAACAGGGCAATAACACAACACCATCCTTTTGATCGAGCTGCTGAGCTCCATACTCACATCTGTCAGCACTGGGATCACAGCGAGTGGGACCGATGGAGCTGTAACCACAGCAGTGCCTCAGCCCAGCCCAGCTCCCAGTGAATCCTGGAGCAATGACCCAACACCAGCAAAAAACCCATCCCACTGCCCAGGAGCCCCCTTGCCATGCACAAGACCTCATCACCTTTCTGGCCCTGCTGAGCCAGCCCTGGTAGCCCTCCCCATGGCTACAAGCAGGTAGGCAGTGAAGGTCCAGTGCTGCAGACTCTTGAAAGGGAACTCCCCAGGGCTGATCCCACTCTCTGCTGCTTTTTAACACCTCCTCACACCCACTGTTGCCTTATTCTGTCCCTCTCAATCATGCTGAGCCATCTTGGCCCCTTCTCCTGCTCCTATGTTACCCATACATGTAATCCACCCTTGCCCTGACCCACAGGGGTGTCCCTGAGGAGGTGGTGGTCGGACTTGGCTCCAGACCTCAGTGGGGATGGTATTAAGCTGGTTTTCATCTCTCTCTCATGTCACAGACTTGACTCAGGGTGTCACAGTCTCAGACACCATCCACCACACCACAAACATGAATATCTACTAGCATAAGGGCCGGATGAGAAGGATGGGGAGAGGAGAAAAGGCATCTGCAAACTGAGGACTCCAGCTGAGGAGAGCTCTTGTTCTGGGGTAAGTTCACAGTGCCACAGTGTCCCCAGGGTGATTCATGCTCAGCAGCAGCAGTCTGACATTTGTCTCCTGTATGGTCATTTAAACCCCCCCCCCCCGTGTAGCAGCGAGACCAATGCTCTCCTGCCCTTCCTACAGTGTGGTAAGAAAATCTGTAGGCAACCATGAAGTTGAAGTCCATCTTCTGGATGTGCTCCAGTGTCAGGGAGAATGGATACAAGGTGCCTGCTGCTCTTTGCTTTGCCTATTTGGACTAGACCCCAAATTTTCAGCTCAGGTAGTCCTTCCATCTTGAGACTCTTCTGGCCAGGATGAAGTAACACCTGCAGAGGGAACCTTACTGGCTGAATCCTTTTTGTTGGTGCTGTCCTGGGCCTTGGTTTTGGTGGACTCGAGAGCCTGAGCCAATGTCAGTCAAGCTTCTCTCTCCTTTCTGTCATGATCCTGGGCTGTAGGTGGCTCTGCCTGAGCAGGGAGGTTGGACAAAATGACCTCCAGAAGTGCCTGCCAACTTCAACCAGGTGTTCAAGTCCTTCTAGGCAGACAGCTCTGTGGTGGAGACATTAATTTCTGAAGTATCCTACCATTACAGAGCTGTTATCACTGACACCAGCACAGTCTGGGGATCGGATCTAAAGGAACTGTGATGTTTGCTCACCACAAAACCCAGAGGATTATGAGCAGAACTCCCAGAAACGCTGACACAACATGGGAGATGCAGCACCAGTGAACTTTCTCTGCTGGAGGGCAAGCACAAGTTCACCAGCCTGCCGACTTCAACTGTCTTCTCTCATATCTCCCATAATTTGTCACCTTGGTAAGTTGGACTAAATCAGAGCTACAGCAACACTTAGCTCTCAACAGCACCTTCAATCAGAGAGCTCAAAGCTCTATGTAGCACACAATTGACCTTCTAGCTACTAAAGTAAATTACAACACAGCGTGAAGAACAAATCAGAGCCTTGCCTCAAAAAACGGGGTCTGGGTTCTACCCCCTCTCTGATGCTCAGCCTGACTACAGGTTCATCTCCCCGGAGCATCAATAGGGAATAACAGCATAAGGAAGGGCAGGGAGAGAAGGCAGAGTTGTGCAGCCCACTGTGCAGTGCATCAGGGAGGGGGTGAGCAAGGCTGGGGACTGTCTTGGGCAACTACTGCTTTCTTCTCCCTCTGGGTAGGCAGATACATCACCACCACCCACCTCTTTCACTTCTGTAGCTTTTTAGAAAGTGAGCTGAGACCATGTTTGGACCCGCAATGTGCCAGATCTTTTCAGCTGAGGAGAGTACAGTATTTCCAGGGAATGCATGTGCAGGCTGGTGAACATACACAGCAAAATCATAATTCCATATTCACCCCACCTACCCACTCTGGATTCTTTTACCAAACCTCAGAGCAGTGAGTGCCTTCCATACCAACATCTGCAGATCTGGGAGGACACACTATGAGCTCACATACCCCTGCATCACCGCTCTAACTCATGGCAAGCCAATGCCAATTTGACACCAATTTCCTTCCCAGAAAGCGTCTCCGGTGACGTCTGATCTGCACGGTTTGATTTGCGTGCTTGGTGATCACTTGGCTACTTACAATCCTACGAGATGACACTGGACCAAGCATTGTGTTTATTGCATATTCCTCCACTCATCCCCTTTCCCTTTTCTATCCCGTGGTAGTGTGATTTACAGAAAGACCCCACAACTGGTGAGTTGTACGGTAGCTCTGTTTATTCAGTGCTGGGACGAATGGGGGATCGTTCCTCCAAAGACATGGGCACCCTCATCAACACTCTAACTCAGTATCTAGGTGGTTCCATGTTACTTACTCAGTGCATTACCTAACACACCTGTACATATTCATGACCTGTCCCCGCTTCGTATTATAATGAGTTTAAAAGTCATTTCCATATTCTCACGCCTGCCCAGTGCCTCCTGGTGGTCGTGGGCAGGGGTCTCCAGGGATAAAGTAACGAGTATTCCCTGGTTTGCACCCTTCACCCCTTTGTGCTGAGCATGCTCCCTAGTTCCTTGGCCACAGCCCAATCACAAGGCTGGTTCCCACTGGTTTAGGCCCCAAGGAGTGGGCACAGCCACCTTTATCAGTAGTCCCGTGTCCCTGGCTCCCTTTATCCATAGTCCTGTATCTTCCCTTTATCCGTAGTCCTGTATCCTCCCTTTATCCGTAGTCCTGTATCCCTTTCTCCCTTGGCAGGCACAATAAATTTTAAGCAAGCACTATGCATTGTTTAGCGAGCAGCTCTTAATAGATCATTCTTTAACCCATTCCTTAACTTCTAATTCCCTCACATCAAGCGGACATCTGAGTTCAGCCCTGTGTTATTCTGACACTGCTGACATCTTTGGAGCTGAAACAACATCCCAACGTTGTCACACGGCAGCCAGTCAGACCCAGTGACTCACCCATTTCAATGCATTCACAGCACACACCTGTGTCACGGCTCTGCCTCCCCTTGTTACTCTCTTTTTCTATTTCGGTGTTTAAAACAAAAGTCCTTCTTTCATAGTCATGCTGCACAAAAAATTCCATTCACTTGAAGTAATTTGGCTGCTCGCATGGACTCTGGTCCATGAACCAAGTATCAACCAGTATGCACAAACAAGTATGGGTAGCAGGAGAGTTACTGGACAGATAAGAGAGAACCACAGTCTGTCCAGAAGAGACATTAGAATCATAGAATCATAGAATCATTATGATTGGAAGGGACCTCCAAGGTCATCAAGTCCAACCTTTATCCCATCATATTCCTAACCATTAGACCATTAGACCATGGCCTCAAGTGCCTCATCAACCCGTTTTTTGAACACCCCCAGGGACGGTGACTCCACCACCTCCCTGGGCAGCCCATTCCAGTGCCCAACCACCCTCTCAGTAAAGAACTTCTTCCTAATCTCCAACCTAAACTTCCCCTGACGGAACTTGAGGCCATTTCCTCTCGTCCTGTCATCAGTAATTTGGGAGAAGAGACCAACCCCAGCCTCACATTCACATACACATCTGTGGCTATGCCCCACACTGCTGTTCCCATGCACAGAACTGTTTGTACAGGCCAAGTGATCACCTTCATACTCCAAAGAAGTCATATGGAATCCAGCAGAACAGCTAAACAAAGCTGATCTGTTTCTTTATGCAAATCTGCAAGTATTGGAGTTTTCAAATAGTGTTTTAAATCTCTCATTCTATACAATTTGCTAAAAGTCAAGGTTATGTTAGCTGAGACACTGACACCGGGGCACAGACACAAGGCAGGTTGCAAAGATGGTATTTTTGTATCTTGGTACCAGGTTTTATTGTGCTCAGTTGTAATCTGTGGTGTGACAGGAGCCACAGAATCACAGGGAAATCACAAGGGCTGGAAGGAACTGCCTGATGGCATTTAGCTCATTCCCTGCCACAAGCCAAGATACGGTCAGCATCAAAATATACCTTTGCATCAAAATATTCAGTGGAAGAGATCTCGTCACTTCCCAAAGCAAAATGTTCCACTCTTTTTCATCATAGCAAATTTTCCCTCATATCTACCCTAAGGAATCCATTGCCACAACTCCATCCCTTTATTTCTTTTTCTAAACATAAATACAAGATACTTTTCCACCTCTGCAGCTACCTTTAGTACAATTGCAACTGACATTGTGCCTCCCCTTGGTCATCCCTTTGCTTTCAGTGATGACAGTTCTTATTTTCTTCAAAGATCATACTTTCTAGATAGATGATCTCTCTCCCTTCTGCACCTTCAAACTCATCCACCTCCTTCTTGAACCGACACAGCCACACCAAGGCTCAGGTTTCCAGGCAAAGCCCCAGATGTGCAGTTACCAGTGTTGGAGGCCACGCTCGTGTCCCACATCCAGAATGGTGCCTGTCTTTCCCCACTACACTGTGACATTGTGGACTCCACTGCTGAGCTTCTGACCACCTGTGGCCCTCGGATGGTTTTCTATGATGCTGGGTGTTCCCTGCCCTGTCTCCGGGCAGCTGATTTTTCCTCTTCATTGCAATCATGATACATGACATCCATCACTGCTCACCTGAGCATGAGACCTGTTTTGCTGCCGTGAAAGGATATTAAATTGATTTTATGTGATTTGTTCTTGACAAATCAAACTTGGCTATAATTCCCTGGCTTGTTATCTCCCAGGTGCTCACAAGTGGCTTACCTGACAATATGTTCCCATTCTTCTCCTGGTATTTCAGGCAGCTGGCTGGTTGATAGATCCCCATTTCACCCTTCCTTTTTCAAAGATGGGCTTTGCATTTATTTTTCCAGGCTTCCAAAATTTTATCCATTCTCCACACACTTTCAAAGATAAAAGCCAACTGCTCTGAGATTGATTTGGCCTCCTTTAAGCACCCTACAGTGACTGATGGCAGGCCCAGGCAATTTGAGACCCTTTAATGTACTTAAGTGCTCTCTCACCCATTCTTTCCCTGTTGCAGAGTGAATTCTTGCCCCTTTGTCACTGGAGTATTTGCGTTAACTGTATCATTGTCATTAACTCTTAGTAAAGGCTGAAACAACAGCAGGATCATTTCCTTTACCTGGGACATCATCAGTCATGACTTCTTGATCCCCTTGGAGTAGCAGTGGGCCAGGGAAGCTTCTTTTGTCTTTTTCCCATTATTAATTTCATTGTAGAAAGTTTCCTCATCCATTAGTCTTTATGTCCCTCTCTGGTTGTATTTCCTTTTTTGACTTCATTGTTTTTATTCCTCTCCTACTCTTTTATATCTGCCCCTAACAATCTGACTGAGGTCACCTCTGTGAAGGGGCTTCTTACAAAGCTCAAGCTTGCAAGAGAGCCCCAGCCTGTACAAAGCAGCACCCAGCTGTGAGCTATGAGCAGTCCCCAGCAGCAGAGATCTCCTGCACTCAAACTGCTCCCCAGCAGCACGTGGCACACCGGGATGTCCCACCGTGAGGACATCAGAGCAGCCTCCAGATGAAATGGCATGGTATCTAACCAGGGTTCACCCTTGGCTCCTTGTACCTTGAAAAGTCAGGATTGTAATGGATTCTAGGAAAAGGAGACAGCGTCCAACTGGAAGCTGTGACCCCATCAATACTTAATTCTTCCTTGGTGTCCCATGTCATTGCTTTACCTGCCTCTCAGCTCTAATCTGGGAATGTGACCATACCAAGGACTCAGCTCTCCATCTCCCATGGGATACAAACTGAGCAAAGCCCCTTTCCCCATAGTCCTGAGATTCCTGTTGCAGAGACAGCACATTTCTTCAGCATTGCCTTGGGCAGGTTTCATCTGCATCATACTTAGGTTTAGTTTTGTGCCCACACAGAGAGTGCACATGAACAGGGGCAGCACCTTGGTCTATACAAACCTTGATGTGCACATGAAAGGTACACTGCTATGAACAGCAAATTAACCCAACACAGCTAAAATGATGCCAGCCCTGAGATAAATGCCCTTATTTTGATAACAAGCAATGGTAGCAGGCGTGGTCTAAAGACACACTAGTTAATTTTGCACCAAACCAGAAGGATGCTCCACAGGCTTGACTGGAGTCTAAAACCAAATTTAAACCAGTGTGACATTTTCACATAGAGGTGACAGCAGGGCACGTATGCAGTGTGTGGGGCAGATAAGGTCTCCTCAGTCCCTGTTGACCGTCCCCTGGCTCCAGGAGTTTTTGAGCTTACCAGGGATGTGATGCTTTTCCACCCCTGCAGAGACCTTGGGATCCAGCTCTGCACAAGGCTTCTGTGCTCTGTGCTGCTTCTATTAATCACAGCCTTAGTCAATTATTTATCAGTCCCTCTAAGTTGTACTCTGTCATAAGCTGGGCTGGAGCAGCTTGTGCTTCCAGACAGACTGTCATGTACGTGGCTATCTTTGGAGCTCATCCCCACCTTCGTGACTCTAATGGAAGAGATTAAGGGCACTTGTCACACCAGTGCTGCTGCAGTCCAGAGCCACTCTTGCTGTCCCTGCAGCACTCCGAGGAAAGAGGACAAAAAGTGGTATTTGCTACAGGTTTAAAAGTCATTGTCTGCTTGTGTTCCTGGCAGGGTAGGACATAGAATAATAGGAAACAGGAGCAATGATTCCCAGACTATTAAATAATGGCACTTCAATAAGACCGTTACATCAATTAATTCTAAAATGATCATTCAGTTTTAAGGCCATGTGTTGGCCACTTGAACCTGTATTTCTGCTTTCTCAGCTGTCACCCTACACGACAAACATGCCCCAAAGCATGTCAGCAGCCTGGCTGTGAAGGACATGTCAATATGCAGACCAACAACCCTTCAGCACTTTGCAGGCTGAGCGCCCTGGAGGCGCCCAGGAGGCATGGGCAATGCCAGCCTTGGCACCTGCTAATCATGGTAATGAAAGAACACATATTGGACATCCCTTTGTTATTCATATCTGAGATCTCCCTGTGTTCCATCCTCTCTTAATGGCTTCATGATGATGATGTGGTCATTAAAGATGGTTATTTGCTCAGGGCTCCTCTACATAAATTACACAGACATTAAACATTAAACAGAGAGGTTCAGAGCCCTTCCAGAGCCATCAGCTTTTCATGATTCCTAATTAATCCAGGGTGTAATTAACTAGAGGCAGCAACACTGGTGGCTGCTCCTTTTAGGGGTGCACTGAGAGCCCACTAGTGGATAGAGTTAATGTAACACAAGACTAGGAACAGATCATGCTCTGTGTGAGTCCTACCTACTTGGTGGTCTTTGGTTGTCTTTATAGTCATATGGTACAGTCTATAACAAGAGCTGTTGGGCTCAATGCCTGAGATGAGCAGCATCCCTGCTTACCCTGGGCTAAGGTGTCCCTTGCCAAGAGTTTGGTTGCTGTGAAATCCTCTGCTCTGGACCTCTGCTGGGTCCTCTCCCTACATCTTCCAGTTTTGGAGGTCTGGTAAAAAATAAAGCTCATCTTTAAAAAGTCTAAATTTATAGATATTCCCATGAGTGCAACTCGGAAGACAGCGTTCTGCTCCTGTGGGGCTCCCAGGCAGAAATACCCCAGAGCCCATGGGTCTGGCTGCAATCCCACAGTACAGGGGGGTGTCCTGAAGAAGCTCCCCAGTGCCCACACTCACCTGGCATCACACATCTCTACACAGGGCTGGAGCTGGGGGGCTGCTGTGCTGCAGGCAAGCTGCAGAAATCTCTTGCAAACCCTGTGTCCCTTGGGAATCCTGCTTCCTCATCTCACTTATGGATCTTTTTATTTCCTCGTCTGTAATATTTATGTCTGACCTTTGCCACTCAGACATGTGTACATGAGCTGTGGAGGAAAAACTGATGAAAGATTCTGGAGTCCTCCTGGGCCAGGCGGGTGCACAGCGCCGCAGAAAAGTCTACCAAAGTACTATTGATTTCTCAAGGATCCCCTTGGGTCAGCTACAGCCTCATCAGTTTCAGAGAGAACTAATGGGCTCTTTCTTCCGCTCCAGGGTTATGAACTTGTCTTGTTGACAGTCTTCTACCTTGCTGGGATGGATTCCTGGTGTCTTTGCTGGGCTTTAAATGATGCACACTCCTTTTCTGTGCACCCCCCTTTCCTTCCCTGCTCAGTATTAAGAGCACGACGTTACCATGCACCATAGAGGAGGTACTTTGCCTTTTCCCCCCTTTTTTGCTCACCATTGCTCTTCTCCTCTGACTGCCAGATCCATAACTGCACATGCAGATCAAATCTGCCCTGTTCTGGCACTGTCAGCAACATTCACAGGGAGCAAGACCTTCCATGGATGTGCAAATTCACTGCTTCTGCAAATCAAAAGAGCCCACAGTGGAAATGATTCCTATTGCCTTTTGTTTAGCATTCAGACCTAGAATACAGTGGAAAAACTGCTTGGGAAAATACACAGCAGTAGGAAAAAAGCACAATGCCTCAGAAGATGCTTCCAGTGACCTGTATGGTGACAGTCTTTAAATAAAGGCATTCCTCAAGTATTCCTGTTGGACTATATATGTTGTACAGAGCTGCAAAGCAGCTCAGCATGCAGTGCCTCTGGCTGCCCCCAAAGCACTTGCACCAGTGCTGTGTGCAGGAATAACGTGAACCAGAAGTCAGGGAAGCACAGTATGGGACTTTAAATAATAGGCCCATCTGGACACAAGTGCTTCCAAACTGTGTGTCCCTGCAGCTCTCTCCTAGCAGAAAAGGAAAGGGGAGAAGAACGGGGACATCCCAGTGATCTTGCATTGCATTAGCTTCAGTCTTGTTTTGTTTGGTGTCTTCTCTGGAGCAGTTACAAGGTGAATTGGCAAGGGACTGTAGGTCCTCCATTGTCCAGGAGACTACTCAAATGGGGCTTCTCATGGACAGAGTGGATGGAGACAGCCTGGACAGGACTAAATCAGGGTTAACAATCTCTTCAATTTATCCACCTTACAAATAATAGGAACCTTACGAAGAGAGGTCCCTAGGAGGCTTGGGTGATGAAAGCACATCTGCCTACAAGCCTAAGCCAGCTCTCCTTGCTGAGACAAGTGTGACCCTTGTAGTATAGTTGCATCTTGGGATTCAGAATTTGGTCCCTGCTTCCATGCTTCCCTGTGATGTGCTAAAGTGTTGAAGGCTGGGCACTGGCCACAGTGACACCCCAAGATGTTGGAAACATATCCAGCTACAGGAAAAGAAACCTGTCTAATCCAAAGTTTCTTCTCCAGGGATCCCAAGTGTGGATGAAATGAACGTGAGGAAGCCAAGTAGATTTGTGCCCTTCAGCCCAGGAGAACTGGCCAGGAGGGTTCCCATCCTTCCCTGCAGAAAACACCCAAGGCAATGTTTTGGCAGTCCCATCATAGAATCATAGAATCATTATTGTTGGAAGGGACCTCCACGGTCATTAAGTCCAACCTTTATCCCACCATATTCCTAACTGTTAGACCAGGAATATGATATCCCCATCATGACAGCTTTTGTCCATGAGCTCTGTCCTGATGCTGGAACCTGGAGATTTTCTGAATGCCAACAAGTTCCAGGCTATATTTTTCTTATCAATATTTTCCTTTGGTGGGTTTTCAGCACAATTCAATTTCTCATGAAAACACTCAGCTTTCCACAGGGAAGAAAAAAATAACAAAACAAACCAAAAAACTTTTCTGATGAAAAATGAATGACAGAAAACTCAAATATTTTGCCTAAGAACCAAAATGTACGTAGTTGCTGTCTAAATATCCATACAAACTGAAAAGTAGATTCCCCCCCCCCTCCATTCTTACTGAGAAAAAAAGCAGTGAAACATTGGCATTGTCCACTCTCCTGCTCAGTTCTGAATGATGGACTGAGGTCTCACTTCTTTCCTTGGCAGCAGGAGATGTTCTCAGGTGGAGCCGTGCTGGGTGGAAGTGAGGTCTTTAATTCTGAGAACCATACAACCAGAACAAGCAGGAGAGGTACAATTCTTCCTCCTGTGACAGCTCTGCCTGGGAAGGCACAGTTTGTGGGACCTTTGCCAGAAGCTGGGCTGAATGCTGATCACTCATTAATTCCTTTTCTATGTGTTTGTTTTTTTTTTTTTTTTGGTGGAAAAAGTTCTCTGTTTCCTATAAAATAGCTGGAAACTTGGAAAACAAATTATTTCAATGGGAAACTCTCCTCTCTCTTTTTCTCCCAAATATCAGCATTCATTTTTCTTGGGAATGCTGGCAAGCTGGAGAAAATCCTAATTTAGTACAAAAAAAACCACTAGAGCATTTATGTTGAAAAAAGCACTTGCAAACTCTGCAGGCACTCTGTGACTGTATGGGTTGGGATGATTTTGCTGCGCTCACTTTGTCCCAGGATGCAGAAGAAGTCAACCAGAGGTGCTGACACCTTTGCCATGAGCTTGGACGAGTAACCACAGTTCATAATTTTAATTGTAGCAAGAGGGCTCCTGGGACCCATTGTCATGAAAACATTGCTATTTGCTACATTTCTTATGGAGAGTAAGTATTTTTGTGTCCCCATTTGCACTCCCAAATCCAAGGACCGTTGGTCACTGTTGCTGTGGAAGACTCCCACGCTCTTGAGCAAGTGCTTTAAGCCTTTTCTATAGAAATTAGCTTCTGCTGCTGGTGGGAACCTCAGCCAACCCTTACCAAGGGCTCTCCTGACCTTCACCTCCTTAACAGCAATGCAAAAATAAATCCCTTTCTTCTACCTGCCTCTGGCTGTTCTGCTGGGGGAAGCTCCTCCCCCTCGTCTGCACTGCTGAGAAAAGGTAAAGCTGAAAAATGAGTATTGTCTATTGAGCTGCTGATGTGCAGAGAAGAAAAGCAGAGTCTGCTCTCAATTTGCTTGAGCATCTCTCCTGCCTGAGATGTTTTGCAGAGCTGCATGCAGTGTCGTCCCCGCCCCCCCCGGGGTGTCATTAAAACCCCCGATGATGGTACTGGTGGTCCAGGCTCTACTACTGATGTTGGTGATGATGGTGATGATGATGATGATATGATCATTTACATTCCACCTTTCGTGGAGGACATCAAAGTGCTTGACAAACACTTCAGAATAGATCTGGGGATTTTAGTTAAAGGCAAACAGGAGGGAGAAAAACATCCAAAACAATAATAAGCACATCCTACACCCCCACCCCAGCAGCTTTGTGTCCTTTCCTCCCCCCTTCTGCCTGCCTCCTCTGGGACTTGTGTCTTGTTGGCTATGGCATTCCAGTATGGAGCGGTTCAGACACTGTGAGCCTGTGGTGCTCACCCTCCACAGCAATGAGGGAGGGGGTGAAGGAAGGAGCAGACATCATTAGCTGGACCTTCTGACTCCTCTTCCACATCGTGGTAAATGGGACTGTCTCCCAGCACACACCCCTCCACACTCAGGTCTCTGGTCCACCACTGACAGGAGCACTGGTATCCAGGGAAGATGAGGGGGAGTAAGGCTCATCTCCAGCTCCTTCCTCTCTCCCTTCCAGGGGCCCAGGCAGGCAGCAATGCCCTGTTGTGGTGGGGGCTTAGGTAGGAGTGGAAGCAGGGACAGGTTATCTAGAGATGGACCACCTGGATGCTCTGACAGTCCTGTCTAGTTTGCGCATTCGTTCAGTGCTGGACTCCACAGAGGTCAGATGCGTGCTCAGACTCCCCTGTGCTATACAGTGTGTTTAGTTATTGGCCTTTCCTTTGGATTTGCTTGTGTGCCAGTGTAATTGGTTAACTTATTCATTCCCTTTAATAGGAAGCAGCCCTGGCCTCTCATTCCATTTACAAGGATCATCTGCCTTTGCTCATGGTGTGCTCTGCAGGTCCTGGGGTTTGCACTTGATTCATCACTGATACCCTCCCTGCTGTGCCCTAGCTCAGGATGCTCCTTGATTGGAGATACCCAGTGTCTTGTTCAAAACCCCACGATTTCCAGCCAGGAAGATGCCTTGATGTGCTCCTCTCCACCTGCTAGAAGGTCTGTAAGCAGGATGAATATCCGTGTGTCCTGCTAGGACATGAGCAGGGTGGATGGTGGTGGGTAATTCCTGTCATCCCTGCTCGTGTACTGAACTGTTTGTGTAAATCTCTTCAACTTCTTTTATGGCCACATATTCCTTAGTGTCCATATGGTGTAGAGGTACATGAATGGCTTAAAACCCCCAAATCCTCCTGTCCCAGCATCCCTCAGATACGAGCTGGGGACCAAGACCCTTCAAGGCAACATTTACAGATAAGTCAAATATAGCAAAGAAGTGACTTTGGAAGAACTCTGCTGGAATTATTAATCATGGAGTACAGCAAGTGACTTCAAATAATGTAATACAAATATTTAATGACAACTATGTATATAATTTGTACTCAATGGAAAAAATAGATGTCTTTTAGTACTGAAATTCCTGCAGCCCTCCCTTATTTCCATTTCCATAAGCACTGATGGCAGGGTCTTGGCAAGGAGTGATTGGAAGTCTCCATGAAAAGACTGTCCATGTTTCTCCCATGAGGAGAAACAACTCTTGCCACCTGCAGTGAAGGTCTTGGCTGACTTTCAACCCTCTCCTCCCTGTCCCTTCCACCATCTGGGCACACAGAATCATAGAATCATTAAGGTTGGAAGAGCCCTTCAAGCTCATCCAGTCCAACCCCTCCCTCCATCCCCACTCACCCACAGCACCCAGCGCCACATCCAGATGCCCCTTGAACACCTCCAGGGTCGAGGACTCCACCACCTCCCTGGGCAACCCATTCCCACACCCAATCACCCTCCCAGGGAAGGAATTGTCCCTGATGTTCAACCTGAATCTCCCCTGCTGCAATTTCAGGCCGTTCCCTCTCGTCCTTTCTCTGTGGGCACGGCAGAAGAGACCGACCCCCCCCTCACCCCAACCTCCTCTCAGGGAGCTGTAGAGAGCCATGAGGTCCCTCCTGAGCCTCCTCTTCTCCAGACTGAACAACCCCAGCTCCCCAGTCATTTCCCATAACACATGTTTTCCAGTCCCTTCTCCACCTTTGTTGTCCTTCTCTGGACACCCCCCAGCCCCTCGATGTCTTTTTTGAAATGAGGGGCCCAGAACCGACCCCAGCACTCGAGGCTCAGCCTCACCAGTGCCCAACACAGTGCGACAATCCCTTCCCTGATCCTGCTGGCCACACTGTTCTTGATGCAGGCCAAGATGCCATTGGCCTTCTTGGCCACCTGGGCACACTGCTGGCTCATATCCAACTGACTGTCACCCAGCACCCCCAAGTCCCTTTCTGTTGAGGAGCCACTCTTCCCCAAGCCTGTATCAGTGATTGGGGTTGTGTGACAAGAAGGATCTTGAGTCCCACCAGTCCCACCAGGACTTGGTGAGGATAACTGTTCTGCTGTGCAGAAAAATCTCTATGTGATTTCCACCTCTGTCAATGAGACGTGGATGAGCAGGAGGTTTGATGGCTTCCTCTGTGCTGAGGAGCTGTGAGCTGGGGGTCCCCTCAGTGATGTGCTCTTCAAAGCCAAGGGCAAAACTGGTAGTCTAAAGACATCCATGTCTAATAAGTATGTGGTGCCTGTAGGTAGGAGATGACTTTTAGGATAGAGAAGGCTCAGCATGCTTTGCATGCCCCTTCTGGAAGGGTGCAGTGTGTGCCTAAAGCTGATCTTCAACATCTCGTTGGTTGTGCACTGGTTAATTCCAGAGGAATACAGCCATATCAGCTTTGCTGTATAAAAGTAATTTATGAATTTATCCACTTCTTAACTTTCCATGTGCTGTCATATTTTTATTTTATATACAAATAAAAATATATTGGTGAGGAATGGAGTGCAATAGCTCCAGAATGGATGAAAACAATTTCACCAGCAGAGAATGAAGCGCAGGGGCTCAGCTGCATGTGGGAATCCTTGGTCTCCTGTTAGTCAGTGGGGGAATGAATCCTTCACTCTAACTAAATAAATAAAGAGACCAACTGCCTTGGAAAGAATAACATGTTGTATGTCAAAATATATTTGAATGGGCCCATGCCAGCATCAAGCTATAAAACACAGTGCATGGGGGTTTAACTGCTCCTGTGTTCAGAAGATTTCCCATTTCTCTGTTGCTCAGAAATGTTCCTTAAACAGGTAAGCAGTGAAAATGAACTTTGAAAAGCTGAGTGTGTGGCTTTGCTCCTTAAAGAGAAGAGTGAGAGTTCAGAAAAGGCTGACAGGGAGCGATGGAGACCGTGAAGGCAATGCCACATGGAGATGGGGTGGTAAAGCACAGGCAGGGCTGGTGGCTTGCAACAGGGCAGGAGGATAAACCACATCCACCATGCTTAAGCTACAGGCAGCAGTGGGGCTGCAGCCCCTATAAACATATATAAGCACATTCTCAGGTCTTTGGTGTGGGTATTGGGGAGCCAAGAGAACAGTGTGGGATGTCAAAGCTCACTGTGAGGCCAGGAGGAATGCTTTAGCTGCTGGCAGGGCTTGCACCACTTTGCCCCAAAGCCCCCATGTTACCACTGCTGCAAAGATGCAGTGTAATTCTAGGGATGTAGGATTATGTGGAAAATAGATCCCTACTCAGACAGGTGGATTAATATTGGGCCAGGGTGGAGAGCCCCGAGAGGAGTTTGCAGAATACCCACAGGTTCATTGTTTCGTTGTTAAAGGAATGATTTTGCTCTGGGACATCCAAGCAAAGGGGCGAGTCAGTCCTCTTGTGTTCTTGGGCAATTACCTCAATCATAAACCAGACTGAGCTGGGCAGAAACCAAGAAGAGAGTGTATAGATAACAACCCAAATGGTTGTTAAAGGGGTTCAAAGCTCCTTCAATCGATAAGACAGGAGGAGGCCCAGCCGACGGAGACCCCGGCTGCTAAATGAAAGGGGGATAGAAATTGGATAATCTGCACCAGATGCTCGTGTTTTTTTACAGGCTCATTCACTTCAGACGAAATCTTTGCAGGCTGGAAGGTGGCCAGCTCCTGCTACTGAAGGGAGCATCTGGAGGCAGTCCCAGCAGGACGCAGACGGAGGACCTTCCCTGTTTTCTTATCACTGTTGTGAAACAAACTGTCACTAAAAGGGAAGCAAGGCAAGCTCCTTCTGATGCTTGGGGAAACAAAACGCCCGAGACGTGAGCAGTGATTCCTGCAGTAAATTATCACCTTGGAAAGGTTTCCTGATGCTGTCTCCAGCACAACACACTGTGGTCAAGGTGGACGTTGAATGTCTTTACAAAGTTTGTAAAATAAAGGCAAAACCACCCCAACTTGCCTGCTTTTTTGGATGGATGGATGGAAAGAAAGCAGCAGGTTTTCTTGCTGTGGTTTAATATTTTTCATGATAGAAACCTGACAGATGCAGCACTTGGTTTTACATTTTGATGTCAAAAAAGTGTCTGCTGCTTATTAATGCACATTTGACCACCTCCAGACTGCCCACCTCTGAGGGATGGAGGCTGCACCCTGAAAATTCCCCCTGAAAAGGTTTTTTTTTGTGTAATCACAATCTGTAAGTGGGACCTATAAAAAAAACCAAACCACAAAGCACAGACTCCAGACTCAAAAATACTCCTTTGCAAATTACCACAGAAATACAGGTTGGGATTGTGAACCCCCAAAGGTGCCAGACAACAAGTGAGACTTCTCAGTATCCATGTGATTGACCCCTGTGGCTCCGATTGCTTCCCTGGAGCAGTTTGCCCAGAGGCTGTGTAGGCTCCACCACTGAAGGCTTTCAAGACCAAACTGGATAATGCCCTGACCATACTGGTCTGATCTTGTGCCTTACCCTGATTTGAGCAGGGGGTAGGACTAGGGACCTCCTGTGGTAACCTTCAAGGCTAAATTATCCTATGACCCTATGGTTATCCTTCCTTCCAAGGCTATTACCTTGGTCTTTTCCAGGCCTCCAGAAATCCGCTCCTTCTCCAGGTGCTCTGGGAGCTCAGACCTGCCTGCAACACACTGGGCTGAATTCTGTCAGGTTCAGATAATGTGAGAATGACAATTTCATGTAACTCTTCACTACTTTTCCCTATTTCAGCCCAATTCCAACAGCTTTGCCAGGCTTGTTAGCTGCCTGAGCAATCCAGCTCTTTGTGAAGACAGAGGAAAGGCTTTAAACATTTCACTCTGTGTGCTCTCTTGGGACCTTTCCCTGCCCACTGAGTAGCAGGCCAATTTCTCCCTTGTCTTCCTCTTACGTGCATACAGAAAGGCTTATCAGCACTCCTCATGTCTCCTGTTGATTGTTTCGCTTTTTCTGCCCTGCCCTTTCTTTTTACCTCTGCAAATGTTCCTGTTATTGTTTCATGTTTTTTCTCCCTGAGTTGACCCAGTTTCCATCCCGCTTGTCACTGAGCAACTTCTCTGCGTTGGGATGGTTTGACCTAATGCACTCAACAGAATTCACTTGTGGTACTACCACAAGCACTCTTTGATGTTTTTTTCCTTAGGTTATTTTTTTTTTCTGCAAAAACTTACTTATCAAGTTTACTTTAAGCCCACTGACCTATTTCATGGCCATTCCTCCATCCCCTCCTAGAAGCGTTTATCATTTCATAGCTATTTCTCAGCTCTCTCTAACAAATTCCCTTTGTTTGCAGCTGTTTGATACAGAGTACAATACCTGCCCCTGAGGATTGTCTTCAATTTCTGAGGATACAGAGTGGAACTTTTTAAAGAGGAGAATAGAGGACAGAAATTACCAACAGCAACACACGAATTGCAAATAATGGATAATGAAAAGCAAATATTTGGTCAGGCACACACGGCCCAATTCATGAATGAATAAAAGCAAACAGCCACTCCCCAAATATCTGAGCAAACAGAAACATGCTGACATAAATATTTGCAAATAGCACATCAGAGGCTGAGCCTGAGGGGTTTGCAAACACTGCCTGAAAACACTCCAGTAGGCACAGAGTGCTCTGGATACAGCCTTAACCCAGGCACTTCTGTCTTCTGGCTCCTCTATTTCTCACCATTTACATCCCTCAGACTGCTTTCCAGGAAGGTTATTCCAGGAAAGTTTATTTGCTTGACTCTCTGGGAAGAAATTCTAGGCCCTAATGCTAAAGTTTATGAAAAACAAAAGAGATGCAGAAGGATGAGACTATCCAGAGCTTCAGTGGGAATGTATGGAGCTCAGCAAAACCTCATGAGGCTGAGCTGGGTGTATTGGAAATGGACAGGCATTTGTCTGGTATAAAGTACAAACTAGTTTTGTCATAATTGAATTTCAATTGCCAAAATGCCCATTTTCATTTTTCAGCCAAATGGCAGCAACCAAGATGTCATTCAGACACTGAAGGACTTTCTTCCCATCAGCCTGTTTATCCTGGCTAGACATACTTCGGCCCTTCCATGTCACAACCCAGTGTGGTGCCTCATTTAAAAGCAGCCAAGGCATCCTCACTTTCCAATGCATGAAGATCAGTTCTTAGGGTTTTCTTTCTTCACTTGTTTAACAGCCCAGTAAAGTCACTGAGAAAGTGCTGTTTCACGTGACATTTGTGCACCAGTGCCCACATGGCTTACCAAAGCTGGCAGAATCTCTCTGGGAGATGAAGAGGGGCTTCTCAGCATCCATTGCACTGTCAGGAGTGACAGAGATGCCTTCAGTGAGTTCAAAGTTCACTTATAGGGCAAAGTATCCCAATCCAATGGAGAGGTGTCCCTGCCTCTTGCCCCAGCACACCTCTGGGTATAGAGGCTGCCCCCAGTGCCATGGATGCAGATCACCCACTGTGGGACAAAGAAGGTGAAACTCTGGCACTGACCACGTCAATAAGTGCACAGTGACCACCAGCAAAGATGGACACTGCTGCTGCGGGCTGTGCCCAAGGGTACTGGCAGCTCAAAGGACCTTGTCACTGCCCAGTCCTCCATGGCTTCAAGTAGTTCTTTAGATGTCTTCCTCTTGATTTTACATTTTCCCTTTTGCTCTTTATGCTGATCCCAAAGCCTTCAAACTGGGAAGGAATGTTTGAATGAGATGAGAATGCTGGAAGATTTAGAAACTAGATGAAAAAGCCTTAGTATGAGACTGAACGCTGGCTCACATCTCGTCTGACCCAGCCCACACTTAAAGACCCTGGAGACCAAGTGAAGAGGCCCCTTGGACTCTATTGACACACAGAAGTTAATTCATGCACCCATCAAAAAGAAAGATGAACAAAACCTACAACTATAAAGGAAAGTGAGTTATGCAGTGACCAGATGCAAATTAAACAAATAAAAAGTGTTTCTGGAGGAACTCTCTCATCTTGAGCTAAGAACAGACTCTCATACACAAGGGACCATGAAGAGCCCACACAGCCCTGGGAAAGGAAATGTTGGAAAACAAGTCTGTAATGTTTGGAGGTACTGAATGGTAAGTAGCAATGTAAAATGACAGCTCTTAGCACAAACTCCTTTCCACCCTACCTGCAATTATATCCCCTAATCACAGAGGATTGGAACAGCTCCTGTGTGCTAATAGAGTTAATTTCAGAGCATCCCCGTGTGCCAATACCAGTCCCACTGAACAAAGGAAGAGAGCCATTGGGAGAGCACGTTGTTTGTCCAAAGCAACAGCTCTAGAGCTCGAAGAGGCATCACGTGTTGGGACCGGTGTTGTTCAATATCTTCATCAACGACCTGGATGAGGGTACAGAATGTATCCTCAGCAAGTTTGCTGATGACACTAAACTGGGAGGAGGGGCTAGCACAACAGAAGGAT
>VZRW01010517.1:240361-321430 GCA_013398125.1 Aegotheles bennettii
CTCTTTAGCTTGGAGAAAAGGAGGCTGAGGGGTGACCTCATCCATGGTTACAAATATGTAAAGGGTGAGGGGCAGGATGATGGAGCCAAGCTTTTGTCAGTAATGACTAATGATAGGACAAGGGGCAATGGTTTTAAACTGGAGCATAGGAGGTTCCATGTAAATATCAGGAAAAACTTTTTCACTGTGAGAGTGCCAGAGCACTGGAACAGGCTGCCCAGAGAGGTTGTGGAGTCTCCTTCACTGGAGACATTCAAACCCCGCCTGGCTGCGTTCCTGTGTGATGTACTCTAGATGACCCTGCTCTGGCAGGGGGGGTGGACTAGATGATCTTTCGAGGTCCCTTCCAACCCTTAGATTCTGTGATTCTGTGATTCTGTGATTCTGTGTGGAGCTCCTGGCTCTGGTGTGTGACTGGGACACATCCCTGCAGTCAGGTCCCAGCTCTCCACGTCAGGTCCAGCTCTCCACGTCAGGTCCAGGTTTGGGGATACACTGCTGTCTGGGCAGAACATCAGCATTTTCTGTCTCACACTTGGCAGGCACTAATTAATAAGGTTGTTATGTCTTTTGAAGATGAAAAAACTGAGATAAATAAAGTCTCAGTGTCTCAATTTTGCTGATATTTTTTGAATGTGTATTTCCACAGGCTAACCCATGTAGGGATTGGAAGAAAGTGAACAGCACAAGTGGCGTACAAAGGAGAGAATAAGCACACACCACAGCAGAGGACATTATTTGGGATTTCTTCTTTCTAGCAGAGACCCCATGAGCAGCTTCTGAATGCTTTTCATTAAAAAAATCTGCCAGCTTTCTGTGGGTGGCAGTGAAGCAACAATTTTCACTTCTCTACTTCTTCCTTCTTCCCCAGAGAAAGTATTTTTTTGGGAACACATTTGATTTTCAGAAGTCTAAAATTGTCTTGAAATTCCACGCTTCACAATGTGAATTGCTTCTCGCTTTTATCTCACTTTATAGGGTCTTCATTTTAATACTATTAGTTTATATGATTCCTTGACAGAGCAGTAATAGAGTGGGATAATATGTATGGCTGTCAGTGTCTTACAGAGTAACTGAATAAAGCCTTTTACACTCTGTACAAGTTTATCTGGGTTTGTTTTATTTTCAAAACCACTGGGAACTGATTGAAACACCTTTGGCTTTTTTTCCAAGAGGAAGGTGTCTCCTGGCCTTCGGGATGAGTCAGTCTGGAAAATCACAAAGTGGTCTTTGGTGTCATCACTCAGGCTCAGCTCCTCTCCCTCCAGCATGTAATAACATCTCTTTTATCCTTCCCTACAAGCCCTTCCATTTCTCTCATTAACTTAGCAGCTTTGGGCTGTCCCATTCTCATTTTAATGAGATCTTTCTTCATATTGGGAGAGTAAACCTGTGTACATCACCAGGTTTGTGAAAGTCTGGTCCGAAGCCCCTTGATGAGGGCTGACTTCTAAATGATGTCACTTGCCCCAGGAACACAATATCACTCAATGTGAATAACAGTTGTCCTGAAATAACACCAGCATCTCTCTGCCCTTCATTTAGCAGCCTGTGCCAAAGCAGTCAGCAGAACATTTTCAGGTCGACAGGGATGGCCAGAACTCTCCCCTTTAGGATTTATGCTACTTCACATTGACAAGGACTTCAATCACAAGACATGGCTGTATGTAAACACTCGGTCTACACAAAGTCCTGATGGCAGGTGTGTGGCAGGACTTTGCTCTCTGCTCATCACATCCTCTGAAGGATGCGAGTGACAGCTCCATCACAACAATGGAGCCACGAAGTGGCGAGTCACCAGTTTAACTCCAGAAGAACTGAATCACATTAAATAAATTCCTCCAGCTGGCTCTCACCCAAAATGAAAACTGTCACAGTGCCTGTGATACCTGTCAGTGTAACAAGAGATGCCATCCTGGAGGGCATGTGGTGCTGGTGGGGAGCAGGACCTGGGGAGATGGAGAGACCAAGCACAGGATGTACAAAACAAAATGTAAGGCTGGTATAGAATCATAGAATCATAGAATCATTATGGTTGGAAGGGACCTCCAGGGTCATCAAGTCCAACCTTTATCCCATCATATTCCTGACCATTAGACCATCAGACCATGGCCTCAAGTGCCTCATCAACCCATTTTTTGAACACCCTCAGGGACGGTGACTCCACCACCTCCCTGGGCAGCCCATTCCAGTGCCCAACCACCCTCCCAGGAAAGAACTTCTTCCTAATCTCCAACCTGAACTTCCCCTGATGGAACTTGAGGCCATTTCCCCTCGTCCTGTCATCAGCAATTGGGGAGAAGAGACCAACACCAGCCTCACTACAACCTCCCTTTAGGTAGTTGTAGAGGTCAATAAGGTCTCCTCTCAGTCTCCTCTTCTCCAGGCTCAATAACCCCAGTTCCCTCAGCTGGTCTCTATAAGGCTTGTTTTCCAGACCTCTCCCCAGCCTCGTTGCCCTTCTCTGGACTCACTCCAGCACCTCAGTGTCCTTCCCATTGTATCTTCTGGAGTACCCATCCCCTAACCTCCACTCTCACACAAGCTCTGTGAGACAGAGATACAGCACTGAAAACCTCAATTACAAGCCGGGATTAAAAGGCTGTGTGAGAATTCATCATGGGAAACTGCATCAAGACAAGTCATATGAAAAAAACAGATTTGTGGAATTTATTGGTCCCCCTCTATCCCGACTGATAGTTATTTCATTAGAAAGTAATCTCATTTGCCTGACATGATTTACGCCTCACAAACTCAGCCTGTCTCACACCTTTTCAAAATACACTTTCCTGAATGTATCCTGAAGCTACCCAAAGACAGCAGCTTCCTGAGTTCCTTTTCACAGGGGTTTGGCACCAGGGCTGCTTCCAGTAAAACTAATTATCTGTCAGAACAACATGCAAACTCAATATGCGAACTGGCACCTTTGGTATTAAATATCATTAAAACATAATGATCATTAATGACTCTTTGATTCCTAACTTTGTATCTCAGTTAGGGATGTGGTTCCCAAACCTGGGGCTTCATGCTATTGTGCTGGGAATGTCTTAGTGGTTAATATTGGCTGTAATGAATACAGATGTGAAGGCGGCTTTGGTACTTCACACACTACTCTTTCAGTAACAAGTAATTTCCTACTTTCCTGCCTCCTAACAACATTGATTTTCTCATTGTTAAGATCACTAGATTATGACACTGATTTAATATGTGTTACACTGGTGATAATAATAAGCAGTGCATCATTAGTCCATAAAATATCCCCCAAAAGAGAGTAACACACACGATTTCACAGCAAACCGAAGCACAGGGCAATGACAGAGCTGTGATGCTGCTGCTGAACAGCTGAATGATGTAGAGCTAAACCCCAAATTTCAGGGTTGGCTGTGACATTAATTGCTCCCTTTTTGACAGGTTTAGATAAGGCTGAGGCCTTATTGCACTGGTTGCTTCATAAATCCATAGTCAGATGCAGCCCCTGCTCCACAGAGCCTCTTTGAGCAGTTTGAGATTAGGACAAAGGTAGGTGGTGATGGGGCATGAGGGGTAATCATAGAATCACAGAATCATTATGGTTGGAAGGGACCTCCAGGGTCATCAAGTCCAACCTTTATCCCATCGTATTCCTAACCATCAGACCATTAGACCATGGCCTCAAGTGCCTCATCAACCCGTTTGTTGAACCCCCCAGGGACTCCACCACCACCGTGGGCAGCCCATTCCAGTGCCAGTAATAGCACTGCAGAGGTCCTTGGACAGGTATTCATGACGTACTTGTCATTTATCACATTTTAACCCATCCCTGCTCACCTGAATTATCACAATGGCCATTTCTGAAGAGCCTGTGTCACTTTTTGAAGGGCAGCTTTGCAGACTTTGCTTTGCAGAAAACAATTGCACGGCTTTCTCACATGCACACCAGCCTCATATAAGAAAGTAAAAAGATCCTCAAAGGAAAATTTCCCACTGTTCTGCAAGAGAAGGGTCTGGTGGGCAATTCCCAAGTGGTGGCTGACCTCTGGTGATAGCCCTGAGATGCTGAGCCGCGGTACTCTCATATGCTCCATGGTTACCAAGGCTCATTTAAATGCATCTGTGTACTGGCTGCTTTGGATCCTGTTATGAAACCTGTAATCCTCACGAGCAATGAGACACTTCACTCCTGGTCCTGGGTCCCACTGCCAGCCACAGCCACCAGGAGTTATGCATTTTCCTATAATCTGTGCTGTCTCTACACCTCAGATCTTCTGGGCAATGAAAACAAGAGCACCACCCCATCACTTCTGCATAAACTATTAAAAATGCACCGGGAAGGGTGAATCAGTTTGACAGAAGGATTATAGATTGTTTTTGGGACAAATATCCATGTTCTTACAGGGTTTTACATGGCAATGTTGCCCAAGGATGAATCCTGCCACACTGCTGCATACTGGCCATGTACCCTCACCTCAAACTCTTGTTTCTAGACAAAAAAGGCTCCTGAATTCATAAGGAGCTCTAATGGAGGAGACCCAATATTGCAGAAAAACTGTGTAAATCTTCTCAGTGCAGGAGGACACCATCAGGCACATGGATCACTTATGCCTGACATTAATTAGCCTTAATCAGGACATGAGCGCTATTTGTTCTTACATTAGGAAGAATTTTACTGCAAAAAAGACACTTAAGACATATTTTTTAAGTGAATAAATTACGTTAATTAGACCAGTCAATAAATCTGACAAAAATCCCAAAGACGTTTTCAAGAACAGACCCCTTTGTCCATCACGGGTCCCAAAAAGCTCAGTTTTTTCCCCATCTGCACTGTCGGTCTGTTGGAAGTTACCACCTCTTTGCACCTCAGCTTCACTGACATCCTCATGTTCACACCTATCACAAGGGTGCTTGTACAAATACTTTCTTTTCTTCTGTTCCAACCTTGTACATATTTAAACTTTCCTTTGTACTCCCAGCTAGAGAGAGCAAACAGGAGCACATTTGGTATGCATCCATCTGCTCCGAATACTTCTCCTTCCCTTGTGCTTGTGTAACAAGACTCTGCTGGCTGAGTAGCACTCATCTCCATAGTAACTTGGGAAAAGGCTTCCTCTCTGATTGAAGAACTGGACAGGGGAAGCTATGGGTGCCAGTGGAAGGCTCACCAGGCATCAACAAGGCACTCAGCCTGTAGGACTGAAGCTAGCTGAAGGGCTGCAGGAGAAATTCCAAACAAAATTGTCTTCCTGATATTCGTAGTAGAATGCCTGAAGCTGGAACAAGATCTTGTAGGAGCAGGACTCCATGTGGGAGCTTGCTCCTGGAGGGAACCTAGAGGAGATGAAGAAAGGGAAGAGCATGAGGAACATCTTGAAGATTTTGCTGGCACTAAAGCATGTCACTCAAGTTACCCGTGACCAGATTTTTATTTTCAGGTATTGAAGAGGAGGAGAAGGAGAAAAAAGGATAGAAAAGAAACCCACCAGCTTATTCGCCCAGCCCTCGATGACTCACTTCACTCATTGCTTGTCTGCAAAGCAGTTCCTGCAGCTACCAAGGGCATGTCTGTGATCTTTGTGGGACTCCCAGACTCCAAGTGATCAAGGAACAAGTCAAGCAAGTTGCAGTCTGCCACCTTGATACACCCTAGACAAGTGGGGCCAAGCCAGCCTTACTTGGACTGTGTGTCCCTGCTCCTGCTCCCCACTGCTAAGCCTGTTGTCCCAGAGAAAGAGGAGGCTCTTGCATGCAGGGCTGTGCAGAAGAAATCCCTGAATCAGTAGGGAAAGGAGACCCCTCTTTCAGATCTGTTCTGTAGCTCAGATCTCACCCTCACACTCCTCCCTCTGCCCTGCCGTTGGAAGACATGGAAGTCTTGGACCTGGCTGAGGAGGCACCAGAGGGCTGTGAGAAGAAGGCGTTGTGGGAAGGGAGAGACAACTCCTGAGCTTTCCTAAACCTCCTGCCCTGACTCTCACTGACCCTCTCCTTCTTCAAAAACACTCTGTGGTGCTGCCAAAAACTCAGTCTTGCTTGACTGGCCAAGGAGCCTTTTTCTTGTCTCCCTTTGCCAGTCAGCACTGGGCTAACAGTGCCCTGGTGCATAGCCTGCCTCCATCTGTGATACAGAGCCTAAAATCTGAGTGCACTGGGGAGAACAACTTCCAATTTCAAGGGAGACACTGCCCACAATGATTCCAGAAAGCTTTTATTGAGCAGAGGTGGAAAATAAGGGAGATAACAGTACCTTAATGACCCCTGTGTGGCCTTAACTCATCCAACAGTGAATGTTGTCCTTTCCTAATGGCAGGAGTTTATTGTTCCCTCATTTTTCAAGTTTCTTTGTCTATTGCTCTTGGTGAGGCACCTGCTGGCTTGGCCTTCAGCTTCATTTGCAGGTTTTGTTGTAGCATACAGCCCAGCCCAACCCAGGGACATCTGGGTCAGGGCACCCTGGGATTGTTCCGGTTAAACATTGATGTCTCTCTCTGATCTGGTCAATTGGGGCTCCTTGTGGAGTCAATAGAGGCAGTGGTGACTAGGTGCAATTAATTTCAATTAAAATGATTGCCTACATTTGATCTGATGAGTCACAGTTCAAATGCTCTGATTTTTCTCCAATGGAATAATGGAGAACAGGACATCCTGGGTGACTGCATTCAAGCTTCCCATTGACTCTTTTCTCTTTGACTGTGGCTTATAGTGGCAGAAAAAAATGACTCATCTAGCTGAGGATTTAGTTAACACGTGCCTCAATAGTTCTCCACTGGAAGGACTGGTACATGAATTCATTTTAAATTGGAAGTTGGAAGGAGTGGAAAATACCCCCGGAGAGAAAGATAAATAGGTTGGAAGAGGGAAACGCAGAAACAGGGAGAGAAAATGCAAAGATATTCAGCTTGTATCATGCAAATGAGTGTGTTTGCAGAATAACTGGCCAAGCACTGCAAAGAAACAGCTTTGGTATCTTTAAATCTAAAGGTGAGACTGTAGATGGCAACAGGGAGAGCTAAGATCAGCCTGAGCTTCATGCAAGAGGCACAGCAGGAACAGCTGGGAGACAGTGGGGCTCTGGCTCTGGATGCTTGTGACTGTCTGAATTATTGGAGAGCAGGAGGTGTCACTTGTCCAGGCAATGAGCACATCATCACACCTGAAGAATCAGATTGTCTAACCAACGGGAACAACAGAAAAAAATCTTAGATTTAATAGCTCAAAGGACAAAGTCCTGCCTTTTGGGGTAACAGGAGGAGCTTTTTTCTATGAACTGAGGATTCACTAGTTAGAAGTGATGGAAGAGGGAAGAGGTCAGCATCAGTGTGCATTGGTTAGAACCAGCATCACCATGGATTGGTGACGTGCTGAAGCTGCGAAAACAGCCCCCATAATTCTGGGGAAGTATTTTTGGCAGAGCTACAGAAGTATTGATACTATACACAAAGCAAGAGTAAGAATTTGCTTGAACTGTTTCGCATGGGTTTGGTCCAAAAAGTGAAGTTTTAAATTGCATCAGGAAAGAGGAAAGCTGTTGAACCGGGCAGTTTGAGGCAGTGGAGTGTCTGTCTTAGGAAAACACACCCAGAAAGCTTTGCTTTGTCAATATAACAAAATTACTTTGAGGGGTTAGGTGATGATTCTTTATATAAATACATCCAGGGGATAATATCAAATGTGGAAAAGCTATTAAGGAATAACATGGAAATAGATCAAATAGATATAAATCAGTCATGAGTACAGCAAGGCTGGAAATTAGAAGATTTCTAACTATCCAAAGAGTGAAGTTCTCAAATGATTTCCAAAATGCATTTGTCTATATGGAGATGAGGAGGGGGAGACAGGAAGGAGGGAACATAAATTATATGAAGATGGAGCTGTTGATGAATGCAGTTGTTTGATAGAGTGGAAATAATTCTGGGTCTGGAAGTTAAAAGCCTTGGGCATGTGATTTATTGCTCTTCCAGCAATGGAGATTTGATCATTGCGTGCCAAGTGAATTTGCCTGTGCTATATTTATATCACATTAATCCTAAATTTCAGGCTTCTGCTCGTCCCTTGCCTGACCTGGGAAGCTACTTGATTCACATTTTATCTTCTGGTCCTCTTTTAACCTCTGAAAGACCTCAAGTGCTGGCCACAAAGGTTGTCTTCAGAGCAGGGGACAGTTGTGGTTTGCTGCCTTCTGCAGAGAGTGGTTGTATCTTCTTTACTAACTGGGGATTGCAGTGATCCTCATCTCTGGGATTAGCAATTCTCTGATAGAAAATAGGATAGTCAGGGGTTTTGTTTTAATTTCATAGCGTGAATTGGTCCATTTCTTGATATCATTTCTGAGAAATTAATCTACATGAATTCTCTGCAATGCCCATAATCCAGCAGGACATCTCTGCTGGGAAGTCTAACAGAGGTGGATTGGCTTTCTTATGCTGTACGTGTAACCTGTGGAGCATTGTTGGGAGGTGGTTGGTGGGCTCTGGTGAGAGCTGGCTTGTGAATGTTCTACTAACCCTCCTGGGTTAACCATTATTGCAGGATTGTCCATGACTTCAGAACATGGGACTGAGACCTGTTGGTACCTCTTAGTCTTTTTTTGCCATCAAAGTGTTCAAGAAATCACTTTGATCAGAGTCATAATGAAATACTTCTGTCCTGGTTTAAGTGGAACCATGGTTCTGGATTCTGCACCCTCCATTACAGAAGACTTTGATGCACTGTCTCTTTTGCTTGGTGCCTTCAAGAGTGGGATGTTGCCTGAGCTGCTGCCAACTTCTCTGTGCTCAGATCATCCATGCATGGCTCCCTTTCTTTTTAACTAGTCCTGGCCTGGACTTTGCTCAATCATGTTCCTCCTTTTCCTACATCTCAGCCACTCTGAGTCTTGTCCAATTTGCCTGCACCCTGACTGAGAGTCTCACTCTCCCATTAGAAAAAGAAGCAGATTCTGACAGACACTGAGTGAGCCCCAGCAGAGTCACAGGAGCCTGTGTGAGGAGAGAACAGTCCTAGGTTGGGCTGCACCCTCATCCCAGCTGGGCCTCAGAACAAAATCTGGGTCTTCTTGGACACCAGATGAAAGCACCAGAACACAAGGAGTCTATGGTGTTGTATCAACTTAGGTGGGGCACCATGGACTTGCCTGGCACTTGGAGGAGATCAGGGATACTGCAAGGTCCAGAGCTGAGGAAAAGTCAATAATGGATGCTTCAGAGTGTCCTTTCCCTGCCGTGTGAATTTAGATTTTATTTTACGTTAGGATGTTAAGGTTACAGCAGCACAAAGGGCTGTATGAGAGAGCACATCTCTTTCTTTGAGGGTTGTTAGTATTTTCCAAGAAAAACAACACAGATAACAGGGACCATCTTACAGACCTTTGTCAGCTCTTCCCCACCTTTTTGTAGAGTTCCCTGTGTGATACTTTTTTGCACAGGGGAATGCAGTAGATGACTGACCTCGCAGAGATGAGGCACAACTCCAAACACCACCAGAGCTGGAGCCAAGCCAGTCTGTGAGCTGTGCCTTCCTCCCTTATCCATTCATAAAACCGATTTCTAGCTCAAACCTTGTTTGTAGCTTTCTTATGTTAACCTCCAAAATTCTTTGTACTTATGTCACTAATAACTAAAGGTAACAGCAACTACTTGTTTATTACCACACCAGGATGCAACAAAGGTTTTGGAGCTCCATCATTTTCATTGTAATGAGTAGTGATGTGAATGTAGGGAGTGAGGTGTCTGCCTCCTGGCTTTGTAAAACCTACAAAAGCCTTATGCCGAAAATATTCCTCTGCCTCCATTAATTTTTCTGGTTTTCTGAAGTTTAGCTGTTGCCCTTGAGTCCCTTTTACAATTTGCCCTGGATGATCCAAATTGCACCTTTCTTTATTTCCAGCATGGCTTATTTTCCTGTTCGTAAGTGGGTCATACTCTCCAGTGTGCCTCACCTGTCATTGGCTTCCCTAGTTTTTCCTGCCTCATTGACATAGATCTGTGTTGACAAAAGTTTCTGTGTGACTCAGTTTCCCATCTGAACATTTCCTTTTCACTTTCCTTTCTCTTCAGGTTTCAGAGGGATGTGACACACAAGGCTACCCTCCCTCCACACCATCTGAGATGTTGTACCACATGGCCTGGCTAATTCAGACCCACTCAGGATCTCTCCTGGCTGATTCAGTAAGGTTCAACTATCCTCTCTTTGAAACAAGCATCTTCTTGGAGTGTAGCAGAACAATAAAAATAAACCCATGGCTCTCTGGTGGATTTCCACTGCTCCCATTTTCCAGTGGGAATCTGCTTGTTTGGCAGACTAGTATCAGTAATGAGCTGAGCAAATTCATGGCAAAGAAAACTTCCCAACTCTCTAAATTATTATTGTAATGATATATTGTAAACGTGCGCTACCAAACAATTGGCTTAGTTGTTTTACATTGATGACAAAGATGATTTAGATCTCAAGTGGGAAATAAAATCTGAAGTTGTTAGGTTTATTATAAAAAAATACATTAAGAAGCCATCTTTCAGGCAGAGTATTGGGGGAGGTGAATGTCTACTAGTGATGGCTGCTTCAGCTGTCTTGAAATGCATGTTATCATTTCACCAATTTAGCTGAGTATGCCTATCAAATATCTGAGAAGCTGAAATGCTGACCTCTAAAGCTGAACTTGCTCTGGAAGTCTGTTAGATGTCTGTCATTCCCGTGAGCTCCCAAGATCTATCTGGGAATTCATTGGATATCATCTGTGTACGAGGCTTTGCTAGAGTCAAAATCCATAATTCATGTGTGGTCAAACAGCACTGACATGATGTGGTGTGGAAGGCACAAAGTTTATTATTTGAACAGTTGGAAAATAAGTCTCTTCTAGCAGAAAATCTTGACAAAAGAAAAAAAACCCAGATAAATTCAATAATAAATTTCAATTTTTTACTGAAAATCTAAACAATTATTTTGGCCAGTGCAATCATCCCCTAAAATGCCATTGCTGGAGTGTGCTTCAGGCTGTCAGTCTCATGGCCATGGAGGTATCGGTGTCCCACGTGGTGAGGAGCCACAGTTCCATCGTGGCATTCACATGGTCACCAGCTACAGCACAGGCAAAGGGTGGCACAAGGAGCCGTGACCGCAGCAGAGCACAGGGACATGAAGGAGCTGCTAAAGCACTGGAGGCAATATAGCAGCAGTATTTCAGCAGTGGGGAGCTCAGCGAGAACATAATGTTTCCATGGAGCATATGCACATTTCACACACACAAAAAATTGGTTTAGACAAACCCCCAAGTTTCCTTCAAAACACATTTGAGAGGGAATTTTTAACCAGCCTTTTCTGTATCATCACATCATCTGAGACTGCAGTGGCTTTCCTTTTACCAGTGTCTACATTTCCATCTCTTTGTCTGCCTGCAGAGCCTACAGCCATTTTCTTCTTGTCGTGGATTCTGCTTTCTGCAGAGGACATAAACCACGGTGCTCTCATCCTCGCTACTCAATACTCAGCCCTCTTAGTCTTCCTTCTTATTGTTTTGGGGATTTTTTTACAGTAAAGAAAAAATACAAGTGGAGAGCACTGCTGTGGCTTTTATGTATGGAAAATAAATGAGGAAGCCAGCAGCACGCAGGAACAGATCTTGTGTACACTTAAGTGACACTAAACCTGCTGTTTCAAAGCATATTTCTGCAAGTACTTCCATTGTCTATTAAAGTCACTTATGAGCATTAGTAACACCACTCAAGGGTAGTTTGCTTCATAAATTAGCTGCACTCTTCTGTGACAGAAGCAGCAAAGAGAAAAATGGGAACCGTTTGTGCGCTATAAAGCCCAACACGATGGAGACGTTGCTCCTGGAAGAGTTGGCTATGAGATGGGTGGCTAATTGATATTACTGTGCAGTTTAAAAACAGGGGGCAAATAGCTGGCCATGTTAAGTAAGTCATTTAGCTGTTGCCATGCCGACCATAGCTGTACCTGGGCCTCAGGGTGATGCAGAGCTAGCGGCTATGGCTCACTTCTGTGGTTACAACTCAGTGTCCACTGGCTGTGTGAATGTTCCTGTGTTAACGGAGCTCAGAAACACCCAAGAGCTCCTGGGTCGACTGTCCTATAAGGCTGTGAGGACTTCATGGCTTCAGAACAGCAGTTTCCTCCCTCATCCTACTCCTGACTTGTGAGGTTTGTAGTATCAGAGCTGTCCCAGTGACCCTCCAGAGCACCCTGTCTGCTGTTCCCTGGTGAGGAACTGCTCTCCTAGCTTGCACTCCAAGGGTTCTGTGGGAGTTTTGGGCTGTAGTGATGTCTGTAAAATAAATTACCGTGTGTCTAGAACCTTTCTTCCCAACTCATGGCAAGAACTCCTGGTAGAGCTTGATATATTGGTGATTGCTTTGCAGATTTCAACCTGCATCCCCACTTTGCACTCCACCTGGGGCAGTTGTTCAGAAGATGTCTCTAAACAGGACAGTAAATGAGATTCTTTCTTGTGTCCTGGACTTTCACGATAACCAGCAAAGCTCTTGCTCAGCCCTTTCAGATATGAACTCTTTGTATGAGATTACAGAAAGAAGGAGAGCTGCAGAAATCAAGGATTTAGCAAGTGCAGGCAAGGAATGAGACGGGAGAAACCAGTCTTGTTCTGTGACAGGCGACTGGGCAATGACACCTACTTGCAGCCAAACCAGCTGCATGTGGGTTGAGGACCTTCTCTCGCATCAAGTGCTGTGCTGGAAACTGAAGCTGGCATTTAAGACAGGAGATGATTTAATGGCCACATGATACTGCTCCTCAGGCAAATGGATGTCATGTCTCATCAGCAGTGCTATGTTCCTTGCTAGGTATCTAGCTGAGTCTGAAAGTACTTCCCTCACTGAAAGCACAGGCATGAAGAGTTTGCTTGTCTCTGCTCCAGAGAGCTCAGATTTGTTGTGGACAAACAGTTCCATCCAAGCCCAACCATCCTGGAAAGCCATAAGACATAACCAGTAGGAAGATGCCACCAGCCTATTCCTGGCATGCACCACTGTTGCTGTTGTGTTCACTGCTGCCCAGCTTGCATGGACAAACTACTCATCCCGTCTTGTTCGTCTCTCAGACTTGGTCCATCCACTGTAGGAGGTACCTAGATGCAGCCCTTCCACCCCAACTGGATTGTCACTCGCTCAGTTCCTCTGCTTTTCTTCAGACCTGCTTCTGCCTTGGGCTTAGGACTGATTGTGTTGTGGGACCTTGACAGAGCATGGCTAGTACTGCAGGCAAGTATTTCCTTAGAAGAGAAGCCCATAGAGTGATTTTCCTAGCCTGTGATCAAGAAACAAGCACATGACACTAAAGCTGTTCCCTCTAAACTGCTCTTCAGTGGCACCTAGCTCTCTCCTGCAGTGATTTCACAGAAGCACAGAATCACAGAATTCTAGGGTTGGAAGGGACCTTCCAGATCCAGGAAGGATCATCTAGTCCAACCCCCCTGCCAGAGCAGGGTCGGTTGGAAGTGAGGAGCCTGGACTCATATCTCAATCTTTTATGGACAAGAAGTTATATGCAATTCATTGTATTGTTGCTGAAGTCGAGGGACTGAATATGGCACGTGGGGAAGGTGGGTCTATGGGCATGAGGTTTTGTGCCAGACAGAGTACCTGGGGCCTAGAGATCAGCTGCTTTTCTCTAGGTGGTCTAAAATCCACTTAGCTGCTGACTGGGCTCTGCCTTTTTTCTTCAAAGGCTTTAGGAGGGCAGGCACTGAGCTGAAGTGTCAGAACTGCTGTCATACACATAGCTTTTAATGAACGTGAATACACGTCCTGCCCCAAAGAGGGCAGGAAAAAGTCTGGAAAATAAATAATGGGAGACACAGAAGAGGCTGTAAAATTATCAAGGGGATAAAGGGTCTGGAAGAATTTTTCCTCCTAACACATCTGGGGATACTGAATTAAATGAATAGGAGGCAATTCTAGAACAAACAAAATAAACATTTATGTGTCCCATGTGGGGCAGAAAACGAAGCTGAGTACCAAGAGAAGACAATCGGGACCAGGAGTAAGGGCTTCCACAAGGGGTTAAGTAGCTCCATAAGGGATTAAGTAGCTCCACAAAGGAAATCCATCAGAGCTGCAAACTAAGGGGCAGGTTTTGGATCTCCTGAGCTCTGAGTTGCCAGAGCCTGGCAGGATATAGCACACGTGGGAGTGCTCTGCAGCCAACCTGCTTCTTACATGTTTCACCTCTGCACTTGCTGCTGAACGGGCAGAAGAAGAGACCCCGGATTTAAATATCTCTGCTCTAAGCCAGGAATCCTCTCTGTTCTTATAGAAAGGGCCCTCAGTGTCATCGCCTCCAGCCCCTGGATATCTCAGGCACTGAATTATTTCATTCCCTCCACACATATCCCCTCCATCTCAAAACTGGCTCGTTTTTTTGGTTTTGTTTTGTTTGCTTTTTTATTTTCCTTCTTTTTCCTTCTATTTACTACCATCTGTGAAGCTGTACCACAGCCTCATTACTCCAGCTGTTAGGAGACTTCTTCCAATTTCCACCCTAAATTTATGTCTGGTCAGTTTACAGCCACATATTCTTGTAATAATATTGCTTTTAGCTTAAATGGCTCTCTTCCTCCTCGGAGTTTCTTCTGGTGGATTTACAGAGAGCAATATCCCTCCTAGCCTGGCTAGATTACAAAAAAACACCAAACACCCCAAACTCCTTATGTTCCTCATCACATAACACATTCTTTCTTCATTGCTCATCATTCAAGGAATATCTGCTGTAATTTTAGGCATTCTTCTTGAAATGAGTCACCAGCAAGAGCCCAGTGAGAGGCAGGTGGAGGTAGGGAGGCTGCACCTTCTCTCCTGGAAATAATCTTCTGATTCATTTAAGGGCTGCATTTAAATGTGGGTTGCATGCATGACATCTTCATCCTGTGACCAGCCAGTGTATCAAGATCCATTTCCTCAGTCGCTCCTGGCTAATGAGCACTGGGAGAGTGGTTTGTTGCCATCACAGCAACCTTGTGACTGGTGCATGACATGTGCCAGCTGTGCCCAACAGGGGACAGGGTCCTGCTTGCTTCTCAAAGGCATCCCACATTTTCTAGGGTGACACTGAGTGCAAATGGGATCACCGAGCCACTCCTCATTCAAAGCACCTAGGAAATGTAGAAGAGAAACAACGTTTTTCCAGCACACATGGTCCTTGCTATTTCCATCCCTCAATCCTGTCCTGCTGCTCTGCATCAGTTGCTGGCTCAGCAGATGTAAGGATGCAGGTTTAAGGATGCTTAGTTTACCCCTTGCATTGCCGAGCCCATCCAGATGTGAAAATGAAGACTTTGAAGACTTAGAATCATAGAATCATAGAATCATTATGGTTGGAAGGGACCTCCAGGGTCATCAAGTCCAACCTTTATCCCATCATATTCCTAACCATTAGACCATCAGACCATGGCCTCAAGTGCCTCATCAACCCATTTTTTGAACACCCCCAGGGATGGTGACTCCACCACCTCCCTGGGCAGCCCATTCCAGTGTCCAACCACCCTCCCAGGAAAGAACTTCTTCCTAATCTCCAACCTAAACTTCCCCTGATGGAACTTGAGGCCATTTCCTCTCGTCCTGTCATCAGCAATTCGGGAGAAGAGACCAACCCCAGCCTCACTACAACCTCCCTTTAGGTAGCTGTAGAGGGCAATAAGGTTTCCTCTCAGTCTTCTCTTCTCCAGGCTCAATAACCCCAGTTCCCTCAGCTGGTCTCTATAAGGTTTGTTTGCCAGACCTCTCCTCAGCCTCGTTGCCCTTCTCTGGACTCACTCCATGGCCTGAGCTCCTCCCCAGGCAGACCTTGGCAAGGGAGTGATGTTTTTGAGTTGCACCCTTGACCTTGGGGAACAGGGGTCTGTGGGACAATGAGTGTGGAATTGAAGACAGGGATACTTGCACCAGTTTTCCACTTTCACACAGTGTGAGCTTGAAGAAGTTCTCATTTCTGTAGGCAGGCTAGTCAGGACAGAACCAGCCTTTTGCTCTGTGAGTCTATGGTCAAACAGTGGGTCCTGATCTCTAATTCAGGGTGAAAAGATTTTTCGGTAGGACACCTGCAGTGCCCATCAGGTGTTGGCTTGTACCTGCTGAGGCCTCTTCCCTGGCTCATGACCTCCTCAGGTATTCACTTTCAGGTTTTTCACATTTGTTTTGTCTTTCCTGAGCTCATTGCTTCACGTCTGTGTTTGATGTTTTTTTCTCTTACGCATTTTGTAGCTTTTCTCGTATTCATAGAATCATAGAGTCATTGAGGTTGGAAGACTGGTTTGGGCTGGGAGAGGCCATGGGCAGGGACACCTCCCACCACACCAGGTTGCCCCAAGCCCCATCCAACCCGACCTTCCACCCTGCCAGGAAGGGGCAGCCACAGCTTCTCTGGGCACCCTGGGCCAGGCTCTCACCACCCTCACACCAAACAATTTCTCCCTCCCATCCCATCTCTATCTCCCCTCTGGCAGTTGGAACCCGTTCCCCCTCGTCCCATCACTCCCTGCCCTTGTTACCAGTCCCTCTCCAGCTTTCCTGGAGCCCCTTCAGGCACTGGAAGGTGCTCTGAGGTCTCCCTGGAGCCTTCTCTTCTCCAGGCTGAACACCCCCAACTCTCTCAGCCTGTCCCCAGAGCAGAGCTGCTCCAGCCCTCAGAGCATCCTTGTATTCACTGATATTAGCTTTGAATCCCATCCCTGCTCTCGGAAACACTTGCTCCTTCCAGCTAAGATTCCTGCACTAGTTTTTAAGCGCATCTCCAGTCCATCATCCAAGCCATTAATAAAAACACTGAACAGAACCTGACCCCTGCAGGGCTCCACTCGCAGTGCCCAGCCAGCACATCAGCAATAGCTGCTCTGAGTCGTGTTTCTAAGTGCTGCTTCTGCCTGTTTGTCTCCTGTACCCAGAGCCTCCCCTTTTTGTTTAGTTTCATTGTCAGGGCATGTTCCCCTCTGGCCTGTGTATTTACAGGCTGGCTTTATTGAGTGCTCTCCCTCGTCAGATGTGCAGCAGGCACAGGAAATCCATGCACCACCACGTTCCAACAGGCAGCTTCATAAATCACAGGTGCTGTGAAACAATCTGTCTGCTCGGGGCTGGATGCGGCAGGAGCCACATCCACATCGATGGCACGAGGAGCATCTGCTGAGCTGTCTCACACTTGCGAGCATCACAGTGACTGCCTGGTGGCACTGGGACTGCCATCAACTTCATGAAGTGTGGGCAGATAGGTATGAGGGCCTGTCCCACAGAAATGGTGTCACAACAAATTATTTTGCTCTTCCCACCCGCCAGCTCCTCTACAAAGGTCTGTACTGACTGGTGGTGCCAGTGTAGCATGCAAGGATCACAGAATCAGAGAATCCTAGGGGTTGGAAGGGACCTTGAAAGATCATCCAGTCCAACCCCCCTGCCAGAGCAGGGTCACCTAGAGTCCATCACACAGGAACGCATCCAGGCGGGGTTTGAATGTCTCCAGCCAAGGAGACTCCACAGCCTCTCTGGGCAGCCTGGTCCAGTGCTCTGGCACTCTCACAGGAAAGAAGTTCTTCCTGATATTCACATGGAACCTCCTGTGCTCCAGTTTACAACCATTGCCCCTTGTCCTATCATTGGTCATCACTGAAAAAAGCTTGGCTCCATCGTCCTGCCCCTCACCCTTTACATATTTGTAACCATGGATGAGGTCACCCCTCAGTCTCCTTTTCTCCAAGCTAAAGAGACCCAGCTCCCTCAGCCTCTCCTCACAAGGGAGATGTTCCACTCCATTCATCATCTTTGTGGCTCTGTGCTGGACTCTCTCAAGCAGTTCCATGTCCTTCTTGAACTGTGGGGCCCAAAACTGGACACAATACTCCAGATGTGGCCTCACCAAGGCAGAATAGAGGGGGAGGAGAACCTCTCTCGACCTACTGACCACCCCCTTTCTAATGCACCCCAGGATGCCATTGGCCTTCTTGGCCACAAGGGCACCTTGCTGGCTCATGGTCATCCTCCTGTCCACCAGGATCCCCCAGCCACAGTGCTTTCTGCTCTATAAAAGCTGCTTTGGTCTGGTCAGATGAACAACATCAGGAGCTGGAAGAAACACAAAAGCAGAAGCAGTGTAGGCATCATTTCCAAGCAGGAGCATCTGTCCCTTGGAGGGCAGGTTCAGGATCTGTACTCTCTACGCAAAGTCTGGAGCCTCCTGCAGTTCCCCCTGACTTCAGCAAGAGCAGTATCTCAAAACCTCCCCGGCCTGGTGTTGCACAGCCCCTCGAGAGCAGGCCCTGTAGACATCAACATTACCAAGGAGTATGATAAGAGAGGCAGGAGGGTAAGTTTGAGTAAAACAGAAGTGAAGGGTGGATATGCCTCCCTAAAAGGTCCATGTATCTTTAGTCAACATCTATGCATTTGTTACAGGAGCACTGGTTCCAGTAAGGAGCCAGACTCATGGCAGGCTATACCAGTATGGCTGCAGCAGATCTAAACATCCATGGTAGCAAAACCAGAGTGACTGAGCAGAGCAGCATGACAGTGACTGCAGGACCACCTTTGTGCCATGCTCTGCACTGCCCTGCACCCAAACATCTGGGCTGCTGCCGTGGCTCCAGCCCTTTCTGCTGCCCTGGTAAGAAACAGGGAGGTTTCTCAGCTTCTCTGCTCGAGCAGTGGGGAGGGAGAGGGGCAGAGGGGTGGGCTGGCTTCCTCTTTCTTGTTGGCAGAGCTCTGCTGCCCCAGCAAAGTGCAGTCCTGCTGTTGATGGTGACACTGGAAGTGGTCTGTGAGTCCTTGGAGTCCACTGTGGAGTCCAGTGCTGAGGAAAGTGATGCCCAAGCCCATGGTGGCAGGCAGGAGAGGGAGACCTCAGGAGGGCAAAGGCTGGGTTTGGCTGGGGTACACCTTCCTGCTCCAGACATTTGCTTGTATTTGAATTCCAGCTCTCTCCAAGGACCTGGTTAGGAATATGATGGGATAAAGGTTGGACCTGATGACCCTGGAGGTCCCTTCCAACCATAATGATTCTATGATTCTATGACAATGCCAGTTTTGTGTGATTTCAGTGATATGGTTTAGTGGTGATGCAGGAAGGCAGTTGAACTGGATGATCTTGAAGGTCTCTTCCATCCTCAATGATTCTATGATTCTATAATGGGCACAGACTTGAAACCCTGTGTTGGCACTAGAGCAGAGGAGGGGCTGATGCAGGTGGTTTCTTTTAATGAGCCATGTGGAGGGCAGCTCTTACCAGTGCTCTCTTGAACCGGCAGCAAGAGGAGGACGTACATGTGTGCAACCATTAAAAATGAGACTTAGAAAGACTCCAGAGTGATCCTTCCATACAGGGCACAAGTCAGGTTCTGCATCTGAAATTCAGACAAAGGCTTCAAGATACAGGAGCTGTGGCAGCAATGACAGCAACAACTTTTTGATTCCAAATGCTTGCTCGCCCCTCCCTTCCCGTCCACCTCCCTCACCTCCTCCGTGCTCCAAATGCCTCATTATCCTTCAATTGTCTGTTGGTGTAGGCTGTGAATGAGGTCTAAGACATGAAAGAAACACCCTGAAAAGACAGTGAGGCTGATCCCCTGCTGCCTCTTGGGGGAACCGAGTGCTCAGAGGAGGAATAGGGATAACAAGACACTAGATGGTCCTTAAGACAGTATGTGCTCCCAAACATTGTGTGCAATCAGAGCCAGTTTCAAAACACATCAAAACTTTACCTTCTCAATTTGGCACCTGAAACCTGTAGCCAACACAGCTCAGCCCTGGTGTCTCAGCTCTGCAGCAGAGCTCCCAAAACACGTACAGAGCCAGGCATCACCCAGCCTTCAGCCATGACTCTAAGGATGCCTCAGCTCTTACCACCTAACCTCAAACAAGTCCTGTGCACCCAATCTCAACAAGCATGTGGACTGCCTTGTAACCCTGTCATGGCCTGTAGCCCTATCATCACCTAGGTTAAATCTTTAATTTCAACATAGCCCAGCCCTGTAACCAAATCTCTACATTCCCAAATAATCAGACTGCAACTCCAAGAGTGTTTTAGATCTAAAGCAGTGTAGCTCAGCCCTTGCACCAAGCTGTAGTACAAGTCATGGGCTTCCACCTCTGTTTGAGCCTAGTTTTGAGCTGTTGAGCCTACAGCAACCCAATATGAGCACCACATATGGTTTGTCTTGAACCTTGAAGTCCAGGGCAATCTAATCCTAAATCCCTAGATCTAGCCAAGCCATGAACTGATTGGTTTTCTTGCTGCTTAATCCTGGATCTCAACAGTGACACCGCTCAGCACTGAGCTCCCAGCTGAACATCCGAAACCGAGGATCTGTTGGTCCCATCTCTGATCTTCTAGCTTGGCTCAGCTTTGACTCTCCATCATGCAAAAAATCACAGATTTGAATATCCCACCATAAAAAGCACAGTGCCTGAGGTGGACGAGCCTGAATAGTCTTCCTCATCAAGCAGGCCCATGTTATCTCAGCTCCCATCACTAGCAGTGTCCACAGAGCCTTGAGTCCATCCCTCTGCCTGGTCCCACAGGGCCCAGGGGCTGCCTGCTGCTGGGTGCTGGCAGTGCTGTGACTGATCTATAGCTGTCTTTGTCAGAGGGCTGTTGTGGCACATAGATCAGTGACAGCCTGCACAACGTGTGGGTGTTTGCTTTGTCAGTAATACTTCATCATCTTTTAATTCATTAAATATGTTTGTCATTCATCTCTATTAGGGGCTGACACTGCTGCTGTTTGCTCTGCCCTGTGTCAGCGTGCTTGTAAATTTATACAATAACCAAGAGAAAATCACATTTGTCTTCTTTTGGATTTAGTAAATGTGCTTTAGGAGATCAGCTTCTCTATTCCACGTGTTCCCCTGGCTCACAGCCTTCAACCTGCTGACCTCCCCTTCACACTGAGCAGCTCCCAGCCCTACCCATGCACTTCCCAGTCTTGCTTCACTCCACCAGGCATGTGTCCCAGTCCTCCAGCCCTCATACCTCAATCCCAGACCCTTCTCCCCTGATCATGCCTTGGCTATTGTTCATTCTCTGCACCGTCCTACCCCTGTCAAGACACCACTGGGTACCTGAGACCCACTTCTTTTCTTAGGGTGCTTTTCTGAGATGGATGCTGGGGTGGAGAGGGATTTTTCTCTGCCATCTCTCCTTTAGGCAGCTGATTCAGGCCCTGCCTCACCCTTTGTATTCCCTATTAATTAAAAGGATAACACCATGTTCTACTGGCTCTAAGGATCCCTGACACTTTCATTGATACTAGGGTCAAGGTATAGATTTAGGGGTGTCAGTGAGAGTAGCATTAGCTGTGAGCTCAGAAAATGCTTCCCAATAAGGGATGATCTGGGAACATGGGACAGATACCCATGGGGCAGATCTCATAATGTGATGGACACCACTTCTTTATGTATGTTGTTATCCACAGAATCAAGTTCAGTGGGTGTATGTGCATGTGTGCACACATGTGTCCATGTGCATGTCTGTGTGTGGGGATTGTGCTCTTTGGGTGCTCCTGGTCCCCATCGGCTGTGCTGTGCCCAGTTCCCCACTGAAAGAAACACATGGATACATGGGAACAAGTCCAGATGTCAATGTGGTCAGGGGCAGTGGAGTGGGATGTACAAGGAGATGCTCTGGGGACTGTGTTTGTTCATCCTGGAGAAGAGAAAGTGAAGAGATTTTATTGCTGCCTTCACCTGTCTAATTGGAGGGTTTGGAGACTCTTCTCAGAGGTGCACAGGGACAGGACAAAAGCCATTGGACACAAGTGGGAGCATAAGAAATTCAACTCAAATGTAGGAGGAAAATTTCCTAAAGTAAGGGTAGGTAATTGCTAGGACCCTGTACAATCTGATCTTTGGAGGCAGCTGAAACCCAGCTATACGAATCCTGATTAACTGGCTCTGCTTGGCCATGATTTTCAAAGAGGTTCAGACCAGAGACCTTCTGAGGATCCTTCAATTAATCTGATTATTACTTTTCTGTCTCCAGTGCCATTATTTAGGTTATTCAATCTCACCTGTCCCCAGAGGGGATTTGTCCATCTTTCCCATCTGCATCTCTGAAGCTTGCAGTCAGCCACAGCCTGGTCCAGCTCTAGGAGCAGCAGCAATTAGACCTGATGGGTTGGTGGCTGAGAAGGTGCTGAGCAAGGGGATTTTGAGCTTTGAACCAGCTGATGTAAAAAAAGGCAAAGAGAGCAGACCCTGTTGCTGGGCCACGTGTTATGAGAATGTAGTCTTGTGTTTTGGTGCATGTTTTCTTAATGCTACATTTGTGCTCAGCAGCTCCAGAGGCTCAGGTGCCTCTTGGAGATCACCACTTACCTTATCTTGGATTACACTGGCTAATTAGGAAACACAGGTTTTTGTCTGCCTCTTTAAAAGATGTACTTGCTTTTGTTAAACAGAACAGTGCTCAGACTGCACTTTTATATTAATCCCTAAATACTTCAACAGTGTGTTGCAGGCAGAGATTTGTCAAGGTTAATTCTATTAGTGGGCAATGTTTGCTTTAAGCTTCCAGGTATTAAAAATGACACCCATTTGCAGAAGGGTTTGGAGGAGGAACAGCAAACCCAGCCAAGTATCCCAGCCACAGAAAAACCCTTCTGTGGGCTTCACCCCTGCTCATGAAATGCTTTTGCCACTGAAGTTATCTGCTCCTCTGGAAGAGAAAGCAGCTTTAACACTTCATGGATGTGGAGGATGAACATCTCTAGAGTGGACAGAAGAGCAGCCAGGAGGTTAAAACTGGGCTCACTCATGTAAAGTGATAAAAGTTCAGACCCAGATTTCTGCCACGTCTCACACCTGGATTAGACACAGATCCTTTGGGAGACTTGCATGGCTTTGACCTGAATGTTTGCCTTTCTTCCATCAAGCTCCAGCTCCACCAGCATTGCCTGTCCTCCCTACAACATTGTCCTTCTCTGCAGGAAGTAGCATGGGGCATTACAACTGTTTTTCTTGGATATCTGTATTTCATGTAAAAAAACCCAGTGGAGGATAAAGTGATCCTGTACATCAACATTAATTGCTGTGTCTGCACTCCTAGAAACATACCTCTTTCTTTCTAGATGTTGTAATTTTAACATAAAGGAGTGCTTCAAAGGCTAAACACAGACATTTTAAGTTTCAACAGTGGCTTTTAACACATTTGGTCCTCAAAGGTCTCCTTTCAATCAAGCTTCCTCTTCACAGAATCCCAGAATCCCAGCATGGTGAGGGTTGGAAGGGAACTCTGGAGATCACCCAGTCCAACCCCCAGCCAAAGCAGGGTCACTCAGAGCAGGTGGCACAGGATCCCATCCAGGTGGGTTTTGGATATCTCCAGAGAAAAACCCACACCTCTCTGGGCAGCCTGGCCCAGGGCTCTGTCACCCTCAAGGGAAAGAAGTTTTTCTTCATGGTCCTGTGTCCCAGTTTGTGTCCATTGCCTCTTGCCCTGTCACTGGGCACCACTGAGAAGAGTCTGGCCCCATCCTCCTGACATCCCCTGGAGATATTGATAATCATTGATGAGATCCCCTCTCAGTCTTCTCCTCTCCAGGCTGAACAGCCCCAGGTCTCCCAGCCTTTCCTCAGGAGATGCTCCAGTCCCTCCATCATCTCTGTAGCCCTTTGCTGGACTCACTCCAGTAGTTCCCTGTCCTTCTTGAACTGGGGAGCCCAGAACTGTACACAATGCTCCAGATGTGGCCTCACAGGACAGAGCAGAGGGGAAGGAGAACCACCCTTGACCTGATGGTCACAAAGCTCTGCAGCTTTCCTGGAGCCCCTTCAGGTACTGGAAAGTTCTCTAAGGTCTCCTCAGAGCCTTCTTCAGGCTGAACACCCCCACCTCTCTCAGCCTGCCCTCAGAGCAGAGTAGTTCCATCCCTCTAAGCATCTCCATGGCCTCCTCTGGACTCTCTCCAACAGCTCCGTGTCCTTCGTGTGTTGGGGACCCCAGAACTGGTCACAGCATTGTGGCAGGGTGTGTGTGTCTCATGAGAGCAGAGTAGAGGGGAAGAATCCCCTTCCTTGACCTGCTGGTCACCCTGCTTTCTCTAATCATGGATTAGAGTAGTTCTTAATATTCTGTCTGACTCACTGGGGGTTCTGAAATCACTCTGATTCAGTACACAACAAATGCACCATTCCTTTTATCAAGGCAGAAACTGATGTCCCTTTTTAACAGCAGCAGCATCCTCTATGTCCAAAGGAGTTGCCCTTTGATTATGTGTCTGCATGGCAGACTACCACATACCTGCACTTCCTGCAGAGCTCGGAGCCCAGCAGTGCTTGGATGTGGGTGCTAAGGCAGAGGAGGTGTGGGGAGGGATTGCCATGCCCATGCTAACAGAGGAATAGATGTACCAATTCAGCTGTGCGTTGAGGCAGCAAATAAACAACTCTCATGGGATGCAAAGCAGGACTGCGTGGAGGATCAGGGATGTTTGTGATGAAAGGAGTCCTCTGAAGGAGGAGTCACAGGTTCTGGTTCCTCTTTGCTCCTATACTGTTGTTTGTTAAATATAAATGCATGAAGTCAAAGGGCCAAGTGCTACTGTGCCAGTTTTTGCTTGCCCTGTGAACTCTAATGGCCAGTTAAGTGGTTTATAGCCACCTCTGGTGCCCTGACAGAAGCTGCTGTGTGCAGGGCAAAGAATTCTGGCACCTTTACTGCTCTTCTGCCCGGTCATATGCAGCTCTTTAATTTCTGACATGAATGGGCCCCAGAGGGCTGCTTTTCTCCAATTAAATGTTGGCTCATCCTACCTGTGCTCCACGACCATGAGTGTGCTAGGACAGCGAGGGGTGGAGGTAAGCACAGGGGTGGAGGTAAACACAGAAGGCTGTTGTGTGATGCTGATAGTCCTGTGAGTCAGGCACAGAGAAGAGCAGATGGAGCAATGGCTCCATATCCAGAATGCATCCGATTTGAATACATTGGTCCTGATGTGGGCAGAAAATAATTTCAAGGCAATTACAGAAATCGTTTGCATCTTCTGAGTCTCAAGCTGAGAGAGATCTGATCAGTCAGCATTTCTGGGAGCCAGTCCTGGTGTGCCCAGCACTGGATCAGGGATGCAGGAGGTATATGAGTTTTGCACTTAGTTTTCCCTAAATCTTGGCCCTCTTTTTGTGAACAAGTTTTAGCCTTCAGAGTCATGGGGAGAAGCATCAGTCAAATAAATAGAGCTTCTCTGCCAGGGCTGCTGGGGGATGAAGGGTTCAGTCACTTCTATCTGCTGGAGCTAATTCAGCACTGTCCCTTCAAAACGTGATCTCGTCGCTGAGCTGAGCTCTCTGAAGTCTGCTCAGATCCACTAGTAACAACCATGAAACCGTGGCCTCGGTAAAATTAAGGGCACTCTTGTCTTGGCTCACGAAAAAGTCAATAAGAAATAAGTCAGTGATGACAGAGTTGTAGAGTGTGGATCTCAACAAGCCTACACAGGGCTCAGTCCACAAGCCATTCCATCCAGGAGACTGGAAAGCTGTGCTCTCCTCCGAGTCAAATGTGCCCACCCCGAGGTCTGGTCCTGCACTGGTCCCAGTTCTGCATTGGTACTGGTTCTCAGGCTACATTTGACCCTATCTCACACACACCTCACACACCTGTGGGTTAAAAGGCACCCTGCAGCACCTCCATCTGATAGACACACTTGGGAAGAGAGGAGATGCTTGGTCTGCCTCTACCATTTAAGGTCCCTTGTCAGAGATCTCCCACCCATCACTGCTCTCACCCTCACAGCAGCTGTGCAGGCTCAGCTGTGCCACGCGTGTGTTTAGCCAGACAAGGCAAAAGCAGGGTCTGTCCCTGTTCTGCTATTTGCCAAGCAGACTGTCTACAAGATGCCTCTTCTCTGAGAAGCTGTGAGAGACAGAAAAGCACAGGCAAGGAGAGCCAGACGGTGCTTGGGAGCAGCCAAGACCTGCCTTTTTCTGTGCCTGCCTCACATCCTTCCTTTCTGCCTTCAGCTCTTCTCCAGCACTCCAGGAGTCAAAGTGCCTGCCTGCAAATGCTGGAGCACACAGTTCAAAACCTTTCCCTTCCCTGGGCTGGGGCTGCATGCTGGAATCAAGGCTTGATCTGGGCGCTAAGGCAGTTTGTCCCAGATAGCATTAATATACACCTAGCAGCCAGCTGTATCAGAGGGAGAATCCCACCACAGCTGGAGCCAGTCGTGAGATCTATGATAGCCACCCACTCCCTGCATATCTCCTTCATGCACATGTGGTCCCAACTGGAGCAGTCAGACCTGGAGAAATCATGCAACCTGTCCAAACTCTGACATACCTGGCCAAAATCAGACTGAATCGGTCCAATTCATTGTGAAAACAGCTCTAACACACACGTACTCCAGTGGAAACTGAGAAGACCTGACATGTCCCACAGCTCATATGGACATATTGCTCACTGGTGTCCAGGTAAAGCACCCAAACAAATGGCTTTAGGGAAATTGGTCTAGCAAAGGTACTGTAAGGCAGCTTTGGCACTTGGGGGAATTTACAGGCTGCAGGCAGCTGCTCTGTTGAGGTGGTGAAGGTCATTAGAAGGCAATTTGCAGGGCAGTCATCCTGTACCCAAATCTGCCTTGTGGTGTTCAAACTGCCCCTCAAGAAACATCACATCCTCTCACTTACTTGTCCTTGTTACCAGAGATGTTGTAGTGGCTCCTACATGGCTCTTCCACTAATCACAGGAACTGAAGGATGATCCATGACAACTCTGTCCTCAGAAAAATGCAAATGCGCTGGAGTCAGTGGGCAGCTGGTGGTGGGCAGAGTCAGAAACACTCCTTCATCTTTTAACTCTCACTCTCATTCAGCTCAGCCTCTGTTCTTCCTTATGGTTTGCTGGTCATTTTCTCTCTTTCATAGACTCATAGAATTATTTTAGTTGGAAAAGCCCTTTAAGATCACCCAGTTCAACCACTAACCCAGCACTGCCAAGGCCACCACTAAATCATGTTCCTCAGCACCACATCTACACGGCTTTGAGATCCCTCCAGGGATGGAGACCCCACCACTGCCCTGGGCAGCCTGGGCCAGGCTCTGACAACTCTCCCAGGGAAGACATTATTCCTAATATCCAATCTAAACCTCCCCTGGCACAACTTGAGGCCATTCCCTCTTGTTCTATCGTTTGTTACTCGTGAGAAGAGACCAACACCCACCTGGCTACAACCGCCTTTCAGATAGTTGTAGAGATGTTGATGAGCTCCTTCTTTGTTACAGAAGAAGTTGTGAAGCTTTAAATTTTGTTCATAGAATGTGCAACCATAAGATCTGGTTGAAAAGACTTTTACATGGAAACCAGGAGAAGGTGTTGTCACAGACAGGCTGGTGTTCTCTCCAGCAGCATTTCAGAAACAAGTGGAGCCTACATACACCTTGGTCCTCATGCAGCACTGCAGACCAGGAAAAGAAGGCAGCCAGAGGTCACAGTGAAAATGCTTGTTCACATTTCTTGGCATGTTTTGCTGAAGGTCCAATTTAGGGCCATAAATGGAGCATTTGCAGTTGTTAAAATCATCCTTGTACAGGAATCCTCTCCCTGCAAATGTTCTCATTGCTTTGTTGGGATTGGGACCTGCTACACTGCAAGGGAGCAGGAATTACAGCAAATCACCTCCCTGGCAGCCAGCGAGTGAGGAATGTCCATCCTCTCACCAGGAATAATACTCCATGATCTGCTCCATGACCTGCTCACTGATCCCAGGCTGCTGCTTTCTGCACCCCCTCACTGCCTCTCATCTCCCTGTTTCTGCTCCTGCAGTTGTCCAGCCTGGTGAGTATCGATGATACACAAGTGACAAAATAAAATAGAAATTATTAATTTCAAGCTCTGCTGGTAGTAGGGAAGAGAAAATCAATGCTTGGCAAATGGAATGAGGAGGAACTGAAAGAAAAGAAAAAAGTCTCTCTCCTAGCTTCAGTAACTTGTCTGTGACAAGGACGGAGGACTCTAAAAAAGGGGCTTGACAGTGTTGCTGTTTCAGCTGCTGCACGTTAAAGCTGGCTTTTTGCATATTAATGGAAAAATAAGCTACCTGTTTGTTTAAACAGCCTTGTTGATATTCACTACAAGAGCGGGACAGCATTGAGCTGCATGAAAGAGGGAAAGGAGCGTGCTGCTCCAGCATGACTCCTGCTTCTTTTTCTTTGCAGCCAGGTGTGCGAGCCCTGAAGGTGCCAGCGAGGCCCTTTGTTTGTGTGATCCCTCGGGTGTGCACCTAAGGGACCTCCAGAGCTAATCCCCAGGGAGATCAACCACCTGCATGCAGGAGTGCTGCACAGCAAAACTGAGTGGGGAGAGAAAGCCCCCGGAATACAAAGTGCTCCAGTTAAAGCCAGGACTTGGTCGTGTACTGCAATATTTAAAGGAGCTCATCAAATTTACAAGCAGCAACAGTCTGAAAGGATGCTGGGATGCCAGACACAGATGTTCAGAGTCAAATTTCAAGAGCACAGCTCATAACTAGAGACCCAAATAAGGGGCAAGATGTTTGAAAGGGCTTTGGTCTTGTAGCTGTCATTGTAGCAGCATAAAAGGATTTTTAAAAGGTCCGGGGCTACAGAGGGCACCAAGAGTGATCAAAAGCTGCATAAACTCTGCCTGAAAGGGGCTGGAAAAGATTAGGAACTACTCGTATGATGAGCAGATGAATAACAAAGGGTGTTTTAGCTGTCTGTAAAACAGCCAGGTACAGATAAGTCCTCTCTGCCCCATGACACAGGCAGAAGCATATTTTTCAATTAAACTGAGAGATGGCAAATCCAGAATTGATGAAAGGACATTTTCTTTTGCACAGTGAGAGGGGATTCAGCTCACCAGCTAGAGACATCTAAAACACAGACATCTGCTCCTGAACTGGCTATTTCAGGCTTCCCTTTAAGACGGTGTGGGAAACAGGCATTTCTAGGGAGCAATTCATTTAACCAAATACAAATATCCATTTGCAGAAGAGATAACTCACACCTCATGCTCTGCTGACTGTATTGACTATATCTGCACTGATAATAAGACCGACTGGGAAGGCCAGCACAGATTAGACACCTGCCTAGTCAGGTGAGCTTTTTCTTGGAATATTAAACTGTGGAACTCATTTCCACAAGATGTTATGGAAGGCAGAAGATAAACTGCATTCAAAACCGAGACTGGAATAAATATGAAAGACAAGAAGAGCCACAGTTATCACAGATGGTGGTGAGAGTATTTTGGAACGGATATAAAACTGCTTGCTTCAAGGCTTAAATCCATTTAAAACTCTTAGGATTAGGATTAAGATCTTCACATGGGGCATTTTATTTCCTATCTACCTGCTGAGTGATCAGAGGTAGGCAACTAAGCTGGATGGACCATGAATCTACTTTAGACTGTCAATGTTTTTACCTGCACACATCGCCCAAGATTTCTCAAAGATCTAGCAGCTTGTACTGAATCATAAGTCGTGTGAAATCGGAAGCTTAATGGAATAGTCCAGATGAAATGGAGTACAGCAGAATAGAGTAGACTAAGGCAGAACAGAACTAGAAAATCAAAACAAATATGTGTGTAAAGAAAAAAGCCAAAGCCACCATATTGAAAACAATGCTTTGAATAAAAGTCCTGAGCACATGGCATGGCAAATGTTCAGGCAGGTAGGTTGCTGACTTTCTTGATCTCACAGTTTTTTTCAGCAAACAAGGAGAGTGACTGTGGGATCAAATTATAGGCTAGACTGTGCAACCTGTCTGCAGGCTAGTGAGCAGTTTTATGAATAGTCCTAATGGACTCAGCATAACTAGTTAGCATGGAATACACTCCAGAGCACATAAATCTGAGCCTGGGAACTGCTGCTCTTGCAACGAGAGAAGATGCAGCACAGAAAAGAGGGTGGCATTTAGACAGAATCTCCTATTACTATGGAAGATTCAGGGGGAATGGGGACAAGATACAGTGTAGTGCAGAGCCCATGAACAAACCAACTTGGTTTTATGAGCTATAACTGTGGTGACTTCTTTGGAAAAAAAAAGGGAGAAGCAGCAGATGCTACTGCCTGCTAAAGCACTGGGAAGATGAGTTAAAATGGTGAGTACAGGAGAGAACAAACCCTGGCCATTGGATGATGCTGAGGAACAGCTAAAGACAGATCACTTAATCACTCATTCCAAACTGCATCATTACAGAAGTGATACATGGACATACCAAATATGTTGTCCTCACTCTAAGCAGATCAGGTATGAACTTCAGCCTAGCTTCTCTATGCTATGGTTACCCAAAACCAAACTGATTTTGTCCAGTAATTGGTTCTTGCTGTGGAAAGTTCCTCCCTCTATAACCACTTACTTGTGACAGGTTCTTCTGTTCTTCTTCACTTGATAGTGGGTTTTGGTGCAACCTAGGAAAACCTAATCTGAGAACATCTCCATCTGACAAAGCACTGTGTAAAAAACTTCATAGAAATCTAGCAATATTCCTCTCCTAGTTTCTCTGTATACACCTTCTGCTTGTTCTTCAGGTTAGGAGCCATCTTTCTAGTTTGTGTCTGTATATCACTTACTGGATCAGTTTTGGCCCATGCCTTAAGCTCCCAATAGTGCCAAAGGTCTATGGACTGAATTAATTGTCTGTGTTTAAGGGTATTCTGTCAGTATTCTTGAGTGAGGGTGTTTGGGGATGGATTTTGCTGTAGCTATTCTTATCTTTCTAAACATGCATGGAATTAGCATAAAGAGAACCGGTGACAGGGACATTGGCTACAGCCCAGGGGGTTGCAGACCTCCATCATTCAGTAAGTTGGAAGTCTGGCTGGAGTCCAAGGTAAAGGGAGAGAGACTGGAAGTAAGAGATGGCCCATCAGGGCAGGGCTATCTTCCAGTGTAGCACCAGAGACACATACAGCAGGTAGATAGGAGAGTGTTGCTACAAAGACTGTCTGCAGGAATGTGCTGAGCTGTTTGCAGTAACTGAGCTGCCCATAACTGAAGCGTAGAGCAGGAGATAGGAAAGAGCAGACTGCTGTGAATTCCTGTTGTCCAAATGCTACTTGTGTGCAGGTGGGAGATTGGTAGCATATTCCATCTATATGAACACAGAAGAGGTGGGTACCCAGAAGCACTCAATGGCACTTTAGGAAAGGCTTTTGCTACCAGTGCATCTCCACTCTTGAAGTGTAAATCTTGTAAGTGAAATTAGACTTGGCTTCTTGAGTTATAACAGTCATAAAGTATGGACCAGGCATGTGGAACCTTGTGCCTTAGCTGTAGTATTTACACTTATAATCAGAAAAACATGATATAAGGATAGCTCAAGACCCATATGCCCAAGACATAAATAAAAGAGTTGTGACAGGCACAATACTTTAGGGCCATTTGATACAGGGCTTAGAGGATGAACCTTTGCGTTTCAAACCAGAACACAGTGAGGACATTTGTGGGGGTATATGCCACTGCTCAGCAGAAAATCCAAAAGCTACGAAAAACAAATTTCTTATAAAAGTAAGAATGCATAGTCAGCCTTAGCCTGACCCCTGGGGGATAGAGAGAAGTGAATACAGATCTAAAGACAATAGTAATAACTCAGAAGTTGAAGATCTGGCTAAGAATTTAACAGAGGTAATGTCTAAAAAGATATGATATGGTAGAAAGTTCAGGGGTCACTGGCTATAAAAACTTTCTCTTGCATCAGTGATCAAGGTAACGATAGATCTTGTAGTACTAGAGGTAAAAGAAGTGCACAGTTGGATATAAGTAGAGAAACGTGGCAGTGAGTCATTATAAGTCCATGTCTTGAGATGCAGTGCAAATAACCCTGACTGGGTCCTACCAGCTGAGGAAGAAGGTTGGGAACACCAGGATGTATTTAAGGGAAAGTTTAGAAGTACTGGAAACTTTCTCAGTTTCAGAGAAGAAATGTTTTAATAACAGGGAGTGGAACTGAAGGACTGGAAGCTGAAGAAAGGAATATGAGAGAATGAATAGGTGTGTAGCAGAGACCCAGCAATGAAGATTTGACCACGTCCAGCATGGGGGAGCAAGCTTATGGCAACAACTTCTACCTTGTAGGTAGCTGTTGTTGGTTTCCTTTAGACCCAAAGGCTGCAGGCAGCCATCAGCCTGCCTTGGGCTGCATCTCAGGGAAGGCAAGTCAGCAGCTTCCAAACGTGACTGTGGTAGTAACAGGACCTGAGCTTTGCCTGCGGGGTGCTGGAAAAAAGAAAGAGGCTTCACTCCTGCAAGTCTCTTTCCAGAGGACAGGCCAGCTTTTAGTTTCCCCAGTAGTTACTGCATTTATTATTAATATACTTTGTATACTTTAAAGGTCTTTACACAGAGGACTGAGAAGCAGTAGGGCTTCTCCTGGCTGTTAACAGCCATCTGGGCTGTCTCATTTCTGTGCCAGTATGTTCTGTTTTGAAGACCAACATCGGTCTCCAAAGCAACCTGGTGCATGGTATGGAAGATGCCTACAGTGCCTATGCTGGATCTGTTCTGCTCTAGATTCTCTTGACAGAAGCTCTTGTAAGATGCTAATACAATGCATTACACATGCAACTTCCTGACAACTAATAGCTTAATACCCAATACAATTTCTACCTTACAGAGCAACAGAGGAGCAGCTGTTCTGCCTTTGTGCAAGGAGCTGAATATCGCTTTAATTCATTCATATTTAGCTCAGGGTCCCCAGAGGGCTGCCGATTTATCTCTGCTCCTGGGCTTCCTATTTGGTGCTGATATTGTGTGTCAGAGAGCAGAAGGGAAGGATTTGCTGCACCTTATCTCCATTCAGATGATAGTGACGCTCTCTGATAACTCGCTAATCCGCCCAGATAAGAACACTGCAAGCAGATTTTGCAGCCTTTAGGATGAAATGTGTGCAAGGATTTACGTTATTCCTGCAAACACTGAAATCATACATTTTGCTGTGGGAGCCACAAACTTCATGTCACTACGCCAATTAGCTGCCAGGATCAGGCTGATTTCAAACAGCATTAACCAGATGAGCAGACAATGTGTTATAATAAACAGATAAATAAGATGAGATGAACAAGACTTTTAATGTAATATAGCACTGAAAACTATTATTAGAGAAATAGAATTAGAAGATATGTTTTGCTGTTTTTTTTATTTTCCCTAATGGATTTATTTTGGTTGTAATTTAGTGCCAGTGAGTACAAAGAGGAGAACAAAGGCCCTGGACAAACCTCCAGCTTCTTGGGGAATGAATGTCTGCCACAGATGTTGGACATGAATAACCCTGAGAAGCAATAGCTCTGGACACCGGGGTTTCATCCTCCAAAGGCTTTCAGGACAGTTATCAGGGCTGAACAATACCTGGGTAGAAAGTCTCAAAGTTGGGCCTTAGGTGTAACTTCATCTCCTCTCCTGCATCCAGGCATCCTCTGCCTCATTAGTGCTCTGTGCCATATCTTAGGAGGGGATCTTGCAGCTTGTCTGCTACAGCCATATCTACACTTTGGGTTACTTTTATGCAGTTGGGGTTTTTTATTTGTTTGTGGGTTTTGTTTTGTTTTTAATGATATTTCTTTGGTTGTAGTGGCCTGGGATGTCTTTATTGACTTGGACTTTCACTGTGGAGTTCCCATGAGTTCCCATGAGTTGTCCATTCACCGAGACACTTAATTTCTTTGCCTGACAAATACACCTCAAAGCTGCCTCTTCCCCATCTCAAACAACACAGGAACATTTTTGATGTAATAAGACCCACTCAGCACCTGTAGAGAATCTCAGGGTTTGGGCTGGGATGAACATCAACCATGTCCAACTCTACTTTCTCCTCACAGCCCTCTAGATGACTTTATAGCATCTGTAATATGGTTTAAATGTAACAATAGAAGGTTAAAAATGTCAAAGGCCTCACCTACCTAGACCTGTAGGCAGACACAACGTTGCAGGCTGCTGTATCAAAAGGGCAAAGTCCGAAGAAGCCAATGGTGGAGCAACAAAGTGTTTTGAGAAGCCACGTGGCAAGTCTTCATGGCAGCAACTCCCCTGAAGAACTACTCTGAAGTCCAGCACTGGTGTACCTGTGCTCCCAGTTAAGTTGTCAGAGTTGTCTTCCTCCAAAGGAAGAAGTCTCTGGTTTGTACCTGAGAGAAGGGGCAGAATCATAGGATCATAGAGGTTGGAAGAGACCGTCAAACTCATCCAGTCCAACCTCTACTTACATCCCCACTAACCCACATCACCCAGCACCACATCCAGATGCATCTTGAACACCTCCAGGGATGGTGACTCCACCACCTCCTGGGCAACCTATTTCAATGTTCTGAAAAATCCCTCAGGGTTTTTCATCTGCTGAAAAATCATTGGCATTATTCCATTTTGCATGGCCAGTTTCCCTGGGAATGAAGAGACTCTTCACTGCTATGAGTCAATCCAAATCCTCTCAGACAGGCCCTTGCAGCAGGGAAGATTTCTACGCTCCAGGATCTTCGGGATCTGCATCCCTGATCATCCCTGGTGTGGGCTAACAGTGATCATGGATACTCACTGTTTGCAAAAGCCTCCTCCAGTGCTTTGCTGAAGCTCTCTGACTGCAGGGCTGGCTTTATCATAGAATCATAGAATCATAGAACATGTCGAGTTGGAAGGGACCCTCCAGGATCATGGAGTCCAACTCCTGTCCCTGTGCAGGACACCCCAGGGTCACCCCATGTGCCTGAGAGCATCATCCAAATGCTGCTTGAGCTCAGGCAGGGTTGGTGCTGTGACCACTGCCCTGGGGATCCTGTGCCAGTGCTCAACCACCCTTTGGGGGAAAAACCTTCTCCTGATACCCAACCTGAACCTCCCCTGATTCAGCTCCTGCTGTCACCCCCAGTCCTGCCATGGGTCACAGGAGTGCAGAGATCGGCACCTGTCCCTTCTCTTCCCCTCGGGAGGAAGCCACAGACTGCAATGAGGTCACCCCTCAGCCTCCTCTTCCCCAGGCTGAACAATCCAGGTGCCCTCAGCCGCTCCTCACAGCTCATCCCTTCTAGGCCCTTCACCATCCTCGTGGCCTCCTCTGGACATGCTCCAGCACTTTGATGCCCTTTTGAACTGTGGAGCTCAAAACTGGACCCACTGTTTGCGGTGAGGCTGCACCAGAGCAGAGTAGAGCAGGACAATCCGCTCTGTTGACAGGCTGGTCCACACTGTGCTTGATGCACCCCAGGACAGGGTTGGCCTCCTGGCTGCTGCTGCTGGCTCGTATTCAGCTTGCCATCAACCAGGATCCCCAGCTCCCTCTCCACCGCACTGTTCTTCAGCCACTCATTCCCTAGCCTGTACCACCAGGGTTGCCCTGTCCCAGGTGCAGAAAGTCTTTCTTCTCAGAGTTGTCATTCTCCTTTCCCATCACTCAACTCCGGAGTCCTGGTTCACTGCAACAGGCTGCAGTGATTTCAGAGGGATCAGGGTTTCCAGTCCTTCCTGAGCGCTCTGAATATCATGAGGACACCTGCATTCCTAGCAATGAGGAACCTGTGGATGCCCATTCCAAGACTGGGTCTCCCTCCAGCCAGCCAGGCACAGGTTCCTGCATCCACACTATCGTTATGCACTGCAGAGCATTGAACTTCAGCTATGGAAATTCAGCACCTTAATAGCACTGGATTCTTCCATGAATTGTCCCCCCACCCCAACTCCAAAAACCTCAAAAGCATGGGTGTCTCCAGGAAAAGTGTAGACTGGACAACTATATCCTATTTAGCAACTTGAAGCAAACCAGATAATTCCTTGTGTGTACAGAACAACGCACAGTTTGGAAGTGAGACCACAGGGACCCACAGATCCCTAACCATAGGTCTCCCTACTTCTCAACTGTACCACTTTCTTCAACATTTCTATCTAAGAACCTGTCACAAAGTCAACCCCCTGCCAGTGACAGTTCTTGTGCCACTTCTGGCTCAGTTTCCTATTGCCAACCAATTCTCAGACACCTTCAAACCTGATGACAGAAATAACTATTTCCCTGATTCCTTCAGACTGCAAACAGCTGTAATGTCCCCATGAGCTGACCTCTGACTCCCATGCTGAAGGGTTCGCTGGGCTGCTTGGAGAGGTTCTGGCAGCTTTAATTTACTCTCTGTGTTCAGGGTGAGGGAGGGGGGCTAGCTTTAGCCTTATAAATAAAGAGAAAATCCAGAGTCTGTTGAATTAAAGGCTAAGCACCAGCATCTATAATCACTCTGTACAGTCCCTAGGAGCTTTCCTCATTTAGAGAGTGATTTTTCACTTTAACTTTCTGCACAAGCCTGCTTTCAATTAATCCTCCTCTGCCCAAGTCCTTTCAGCATATGGCCTGAGAGGTTCTTGGCATGGTGCGGGTAACTCTGAGACCTCCTAATCCAACATTTGCCAGCTGATAAGTCCCTCTGCTCTTTTGAAAGGCCCAGTAATAACTTTAATGACCCCAAACTGTTCCAGCTCCCTTTTGTGATGCTTTGCTCCTTCCAGCAAGGAAAGCTGATTTAATGCCTGATGCTGCTGTGGCAGGATTTGGAGCCAGCTGTGAGAGAACAGCTGGAGGACTGCACTGTCACTGGCCAGGACTTTAGGGCATGAGTTCCCCAGGAGAAGAAAAAGTGCTTGATATGTGGTACTGCCCTGCCAAGGTAGCAGACCAGAAGCCCACTGGCCTCTTGAAGAATGCAAAGAAGAAGCTGTGCTTAATAGTAAACAGCAGAACACCTCAGGTTACAACTGCCTGTGGCACCCTGGATGGGGATGATGAGGTCCAAAAATGTGAGATGTCATCCTGGGCTTCAGCTCATCAGTGCAACATGGATCAGATTCAGAATTCCCAAGCCATAACATGTTCAAAAAGGGCCTATCATTTGGGGCCTGGAGAATCATGGGCATTACAGAGTTAGCATCCAGCGTGAAGGAACATGTAATACTGCAGATCCAGAGTTCTTCTTCCTGGAATATGTTGGTTAGAGGCTTTCATCCTCAGGATAGAGGCTTCTTCAACATGGCAGCACTACAGGCTTTGGTGGAGAATGTAATTTTGTAAAATATCTAAAATTGAACTTTCCTTGGGTAGTGGGAGCCTGCTTTTGGCTTTTGCTATGTAGAGAATTCAACTGAAAGGTTATAATGCTTCCTTCTGTTTTCATAAGTACCATCATTGTACTTGTCCCAGGCTGCCTGGTCTTGTTTGTCTTGATGCAGCTGAACTTTCCCCTGGCTGATAAACAGGGGAATTCACTCTTCTTTTCTGTTTGCTCAGCAGCTGAATCCTCTCAGGAAGCACAAGAATAGAAAAGATTTATCCATGGTACATGGACGATCATGACAAAGAGCCATTCCAGGGAGACATGGTCCCTTGGACAGGAGGGAAATAAAGCATGTGTGGGCACGGAAGTCTCTGAGGCCTGGAGGAGCTGGTGAAAGGCAGGAGGCATCATCCTTGGAGCAGGGAGAGGGACAGTGCTGGTGACTGTGTGCTGAGGTCAGGGGTGGGCAGACCTTTTTGCAGCATGCCTGTTTTCTGAGTGCAGCACAGTGAAAGGGTTGGAAGATCCTGAAGATCCCAACACTCTCCATCTTCTGCTTTTTAGGAGAATTTCATTTAGATAATATAAAATCACATGCATCACCTAGGATCCACCCAGGAGGGTTAGGAAGACAAAAGATTATCTTCCTTGGATCCCATTTGAAATGTGTCCTGCACAGAAAAGGAGCTGCACACAGCCATGTCCTTATCTTTCCTGACATTACATGGAGTCACAAAATACTACACCAGGAACCTCCTACAAGGATTGTGGACACCTCTACTTTGATTTGCTAGTACTAATTAGGCCCATTTGCTTCAGTTTCTGACATGACTTAAACCACAGCCCAGCAGTGATATGTGACTAAATGGCCCCTTTCACTGGTTTCCAGTTCTGCTGTCTCTTGCTGGTGGTGTTTCCCAGGGGTCTGGTGCAGGAGGTCTCGGTTGGGGTTATGTTGTAAAAATGAAAAGCAGGTGGAACATCTCCCTTATGAGGAAAGGCTGAGGGAGCTGGGGCTCTTTAGCTTGGAGAAAAGGAGACTGAGAGGTGACCTCATCCATGGTTACAAATATGTAAAGGGTGAGGGGCAGGACGATGGAGCCAAGCTTTTTTCAGTGATGACCAATGATAGGACAAGGGGCAATGGATGCAAACTGGAGCACAGGAGGTTCCATGTGAATATCAGGAAGAACTTCTTTCCTGTGAGAGTGCCAGAGCACTGGAACAGGCTGCCCAGAGAGGTTGTGGAGTNTGGGCCTGGTGCAGGAGACCTTGGTTGGGGTTATGTTATAAAAACAAAAAGCAGGTTTCTTCAGCTTCAGAAGTTGCAGTGAATTTTCAGGGAGGTATTGGAAACCTCTCTGTCTCCCTGTCTGGCAGGTCAGACTGATAATGCAACTTCTTCTTGCTGAACGTCAGTGCTGCTGTCTCAGCAGTGCACAGCCCACCAGGTGCTGGGAACTCACATGGCTGGAGGGGAAATGCTGGAGTGGACACTGGAGACAGGTCCTGTCTCCAGCACTTCAATTAGATTAAACAAGTAAATCAAAAAGCTGCAGGAGATCGATGCTCCCGACAGACGAAGGCCTTTCAGGAGAAGTGGCACTTGTTTGGAACGTGATTCATCATGGTGGCAGAGAAGGGACCTCAGAGGTGCCAGGGGAGCTCTCTGAGGCAGAGCTCTGTGCTACCCTGAGCCTGGGAAGGAAAGGGCAGTGGCTTTTCCACGTACAGCACAGAGCAGAGAGAGTGAACTGCAGCTAAGGGCAGGACTGTGGCTCTTCTCACACACCTGATTAGCTTGGAGAAAAGGAGACTGAGGGGGGACCTCATCCATGGTTACAAATATGGAAAGGGTGAGGGGCAGGACGATGGAGCCAAGCTTTTTTCAGTGATGACCAATGATAGGACAAGGGGCAATGGATGCAACCTGGAGCACAGGAGGTTCCATGTGAATCTCAGGAAGAACTTCTTTCCTGTGAGAGTGCCAGAGCACTGGACCAGGCTGCCCAGAGAGGCTGTGGAGTCTCCTTGGCTGGAGACATTCAAACCCCGCCTGGATGTGTTCCTGTGTGATGGACTCTAGGTGACCCTGCTCTGGCAGGGGGGTTGGACTGGATGAGCTTTCGAGGTCCCTCCCAACCCCTAGGATTCTGTGATTCTGGGATTCCCCCAAGGTTTCTTTCCCCAGTGCCCCAGGAGGGCCTCTGTTGTTATGGCCGGCCTTGCTTCTTCCAGCACAGCATCTCCCTGGGTGCAGCAGGCTGTTCATGGCAGAAGACTGACAGGAAGTATGAAAAACAGGGAACTGGGGCTCATATGGCTTAAATAACATGCTGAGTGGTGGCAACCACTTTGGGATTGAGGCTGTGTTCTGGGGTCCTCTGCCCTGCCTTGACTCCACATAGTGTTGTCTGGTCCAGGGAAGTCTTTCCCTTTCCGTCATACCTGAGGCTGTGTGCCTGCTGCTTATTCTCAGGACTCCTTTTGCCTGGATGGACCAGCTGATCTTTCTTTTTCTGCCATTAATGTGCCCAAATCCTTTTGAACATGTTGTTGTCCAACCTGTGGTGAATCCCACAGGCAATTTGCACACTCTATGGACACATTTTTTCTGCTTGTTTTGAGCCTACCACCTGATAGTTGCAGGGCTCTTCTCAGAAGGAGTGACAGACAACTGTCACCTCTCTGCCAAGCTGGAGACTCATGGTCTATTTACCTCTTTCTTACACAGATGCCATTTTGTACCTTTCATCATGTCTGCTGCCCTCTTCTGTGTTTTCTTGCCATTATTATAACAATCTTTCTGAGACGGGGAAATCAGACAATATTCAAGAAGTGAATACACCACGGATTTACACAATAGCATAAGGTTGTTTTCTGTACTGTTCTTCATTCGTTCCTGAGTATTTCTTAGCAGGATTTTCTTTTTTCATTATTATCGGCAAGGGAAAATCCCCATCTTTAATCCATCTCTCACTGGATTCTTCTCCTAAAGCATTCTTTAGTGACTGTCACCAGGAAGAAGCCCTACCCTGGGAGTCCTGCTCTTCTGCTCTGCTCAGGGCAAGGCAATGATTAGCCAAGGGTATTGTATGCATTTATTTATTAGTGCCACGTTGACTTGAGAAAGATTCATGTGATGATTTGTAAGATATATGTCTAAAAATACTAAGGGCTATCAAACACAAGGCTGTTGGATATCTGTGATACTAAACTGCATTATCTTCTGGCATATTTCCTAACATATTTAAAGTAGTATGGCCCTGATATTAGCTTCCTGTCCTACTGTTTTCCCTGCAGAGACCCACATGAGTTAATAATACGAGGAATCTTTACAATTATCATAGTGTAATTATCTGTAGCAAAGATATGTTTTGAGGTGGAGGAGAGATGACTAATTAGTGCCACAAATCTATAGTAATTAGAATTAAATTCTGAGAGTATTGGATTCCCCTCAGTGACCAGCTCATTGATCTCCTCCCTGTATAATTTTAAATATTTTTTATTGTTAACTTTCTTTTGTGAGGGTTTTTTTTCTTTTAAATTTCGCACAGAAAAATTCATCCCCTCCCTACACTGAAGACTGTTCATGGGCCTAAATAACTGCAACCAGCAGTTCGAAATCTGCGTTTTCTATTAAGGCTTTTCCCTCTGTTTATTGGTTATCCAGGATCAATTTAAACAACTCATGACCACCAGCGTTCTTCATGAGCTTAAAGAAGTGACCAGTGTTAATTTTCTGCACTGTGGAAATGGATTGAGTGCTCACGTGGTATAAATTTGCTTTCATGAAGCCTCACCTATTGACATTGCCTGATGACTTGTCCAGTCTGTCATTCACTGGAGTCTGCTCTGCCTGTTGGCTGTTGGCTGACAGTGAACAGGGATCTGGATCTGCATGATTCATATCCACGTATCTGAATTTGGGAGGATCTCGATCCAGACATCAGCTTTTATTTAAAGAATTGCTTGTGCTGAGGATGCAGATCCAAGAAACTGAATAACGTTGTTGTTGGTTGGAATCCAGAAGCAGCCTGGAAATGCAGTCTGTTGGGAACAGTGTATGCACTCTTGGAGAAAGGGACCCATACTTTAAAGGTTTTTTTCTTTCTGCTAGAATCAATCTCAATAATGCACTTCCAGCTGCAACAAAGCAGTATTTTAAACTAAAGCAAGGCATCCCCTGGAACATTTAGATTCTTTTGGGTAGATTATCTTGATGAATTTACTTGTGGGTTCATGCATCTCAATAGCACCCACAGAAAGCATCAGACTTTGTGAAATTGCATTAAATTAGCAGTTAAGTGTTTGGAGACTTAGTTTCTTAACATTGTTTAGCCAACCATATCATGCAGATTGTGAAAAGTGCTTTAATCTGCAACATACAGGGTTTCCCGAGGGATTAGCAGCAGCCCTGATATGTTAATATTGCAAAAATGGATGATCCAATTAAGCTCTACTAAACCATGGCAGAATGTAAGGTCCATATGTTGGCTTAACCTTATGGTTTGTGTATTAGTCTGAAATTGCTAGGCAGCCTGTGCAGTTCACTGGATTCTGAGACTTCATCATGGGTGGTAGAGAAAGAAAAAGCTCTTTCCTTTACTGATGAGGGGCTTTTTCATTCCCCTTTCAATGTATTCTCACTCACAGGGTGGTTTTCCAAGAAAAGAAGCATCTTCCATTGATACTGTGACCAACTCGTTTTTTTTTTTTTTGATGCAGCCCAGTGAAGTCAAAGCTTTCTCTCTATGTTTCTGGCCTCAAACACTACCCCTAAAAAGCACCTATGTATGGAGAATTAAGCTTCCACCTGGGCTTAGAGCAAAGGACTGACCTGTTTTCAGACAGGGAATATGGGTGATATCACAGCCTGCATCTGTGTTGGGCTCCTATTGAATTACTGAACTGGCTTGTGGTCATATCTCTACCCAGGCCAGTGGAAAATTTGGTTCTGGGAGCTCTTCAATAACAAATTTATTCTTTCAATGTGCTATTTGCACTGCCTTGTCATCTCTGCACAGGGCAGACTGTCAAAAAACACTTTGCAAATTAGTTCCTTGACCACCCTTAACAGTGTTTATGTGTTGCTTGCATGGGAAATGTTATTCCTGGGGTTCAGGAGCAACCTTTTCTGGAGTAACTGCTGTTCTGGGTTGAAGTGGGAAAGGCATAGTCCTCCAAGCTTCTTCTAGGGCAGTCCTGTTCTCTGTTATAAGCCATTCCCTGCTGTCTACCCTTGCAGACTCTGTTGTTGAGATTGTCTGCTGGATGACAGCTCACAGCAGCTCCTCCAGCTTGTTATCTCTTCTGAACAGAGTCCAAGATATGACAGAAACCAAAAGGATTCCCTGTAGGAGATCTTTTCCTACTCAAGAGCCACTAGACAAGTCCATGAACACTTTCATCAAAATCCATTCCGTCTTCAGTGGAGGTTGGACCAGAGGCCTCCAGAGAACCCTTCCAGCTTGTATCAGTCCCTAAGTTTATGGTCAGGACTTATAGAGGCCACCTTGTCCCTTCCTCCCTTGGAGCACTACTCCTGGCACTGCTAGTTGATGATGTGTGAGGTCATCACATCAGAAGAGGGTTTGCTGCTGGTCTTTGTGATGTTGGAACAGGCAAACACACAAAATCCTCAAGGATGACATTTAAGTGATGCTCTGCTGTTGCCTCTTTTACTCTAAAATTGTGAATTAGGAATAGAAGATAGCAGTTACATCCGTAGTTACTCATTTCCTATGGTACAGAGAATCACATATCACACCTTCTGGTGCTGAGAAATAGTTAAGGTTTTTCCCTCTTGGAGGTAAACAGATATACACTGACATTTGTTGGGGTACTTCTGAAGGCTTCTCATTTGTTGAGTTCTCTTTTGATCCTATTACAGTATATTTCTCCTCATATTCCTAGCTGTTATTGTCCCTTATTCATGATTTCTCTTGGGGCAGTTGGGGCAATATTAGTGTACTTTACCTATCTAATTATCTTTAAAAAACCTTTGCCCTTGGGTTTGTTCAGCAGGTTTGAATATGAATTTATGGCTTTGCCTGTCAAGATTAAGAAAAGACACTTCTCTCACCTCTTTCTTGCCCTTGGAATTCCCAGTTAAGAGTAAAGTTCACATTGGAAGTCAAGATATTATCTTCTTTCCTAATAGTTTAAGACATTTTGCATTTACAGAGGTTCAGAAGTTCACTAAGTAAGATGATACCTCTCTGCTTATTATGGAAGCCTCTGGTTAGATAAAGAAATTGGGAAAAAAAGGTGAAGTATTATGATGGTCTCCTCCCTTATCAATCCTTTAATGTTCGTATACTTAAATTAAAATTATAAAATACAGCTACATTTTAATTGTAGGTTCTTTGCTAATGTGCCAGTTTATCCCAATAGCTGGAATGATGTCCTGAGGGCATTTAAAAATGGAAACCAGTGAGGAATGGGGCCATTTTCTTAATACACAGATATTCATCATTTACACTTAGTACTGCAGAACTGAGTAATGAACATTACTGGGTTTCAAGTGCAATTGTGGTTTTTTCCTCCTGGGAGGTAAGGCATTTCAAAGGCAGAACAGGATCTCCCAGCAGTTAGGGCTGCGTTCCTTGGGCTTGGTATGATGTTTGTGAATCTCTCCTTTTAGTTTCTTTGCTTTTCTGACAAGTGTACAAAATAAAACATTTCATTTGGGATTGTATGAAATATTTCATGCTGAATGGAACAACTTTTTTGGTTTAGCAAGAAAAATAACATTCCAGTATGATCCAAGCAAAGCCTTTTTTCCACTTGATTTTTCAATTTTGCTGTCAAACTGAAAAATCAGCTATTCCCTCAGACCAATAACAGCGAGCTCTGTTCTCCTGTACGGAACAGCGGTGTCCTGATGCTGAACAGAAGAATATTTCCTGGCAGCATCATTTGTTGCAAGTCTTAAAAGATACTCTGATCATAGAGAAGAAAGCAGAGCAGAGACTCCAGCCTTTCCTCACCAGTAGCGTGGCTGAGCAATTTCAAGAGGCAACAGCAGGAGGCCAGCTCCTTTCTCTGCCTCGGGATCTTTAAAACATCATAAAGAAAAGTAATCTTATTCCTGTTTTTAGATCACAGGCTCTTAAAACAAATGAATTTCCCCTTCGGCAACCCTGGAGAAGGTGTTTTCGACACGAAAAGGGGAAAGGGGCATTCACTGAACCATTGAGGCTGTCATGTGGACAACCTGAGAGATCTGGTCCCATCTAGCAGAGACTCCCAGGGAGTAAAAAAAATAGTGCAGAAGGAAACATTTCTTCAGCTCAGAATCATTCTTGGTTTTGCTGCCTGAACACTAATCAGCCTGGCCCTGGTTATTAGCAGTTACTTTGTCAAATCCCATAGTGAGCAGCTGAGATCCTGCTGTCTCTGCTGGTCTTACTCTTAGCCCTGAGCTTGGAGGTGTGGTGGCACGACAATGCCAACTGCACTGTGGGGAAATGCAGACTTCAACTAACACAGGTGAGAGAAGAACTCCAGTATGGATACAGCCACTCCACCAAAAATACCCTAGAAGAGCATCTCAAGGACATTGGTTATGTTTTTCTCTTGTCTCTGAGAAAGAAGAGAGATTTATATTTCTCTCCTAAGAAATATATATGTACTGGGTTCTAGGACAGAAGCCTGCATGAGCTGCCATAGCATTACAAATCTTCTTGTAGGACTCTCAGTATCATTAAGCTAACCAAATGCCAGATGACTTCAGTGAAGATGATTGACTATGAACAGCTGACCGTGGACCCCTTTTAAAGTAAGCAGAAAGGGATCAGTACCTTCACAGAACAACTCATCCAGACTTACAGGTGCTGACATCAGGGTGAAGTGACTGGTTCCAAAGCTACACAGATGTGTTTTTTAGCTCAGATTTGGATGTCTCCACTGAAGCCTTCACCACTCAGATGAAGCCTCCAAATATTCTCTCTGACCTTGGAGTCTGTTCATGAGCCCTTGGGACTACCTCCCTTTCTTTTATGCCTTTTGTAGGAGTGTTATATTCCATGTATTCTTGTACTTCTCTTTTCTTCTAAAAGAACTAACGTTATGCTAAGACTGCTACAGGATGTTAAGTGGTAACAAGCCACAGGAGAGAAAGTGAATGAGTGATGAGCAGGTGAAGCTCTGTAGGTTTCTAGAAATAATGATAGAAGAATAATGATAGAAAGCAGGGCTTGAAAAGACTGGTGCTCAACCAAAAATGTGGGGCTACAGATTTAGAGCAGGAAATGCAAAACCTGGGAGGAGAGCTGAAAGCTCTATTAGAGCACTGATGAGATTATTTACCTGTATAAAAGCTTTGCTAAAACATTAACCAAAAGAGGTGTCCTAGAAGTTACCTCCTACAGATCAACTGTATAGACGAGATGCTAACAAGGTTCAAGAGAAAGGCACAAGCAAGCCTGAAAAACTCAACAGAGATGTATGAACTGAACATAGAGCAACTCAGTACCCTGTCATAAGGATGAAACATGCAGACCCAAACTGACATGAAGGTACGATTGAATTAGAAGACTCTAATAGAAGAGTCACAACAACACTGTGCTGGTTTGAGGGATCTGGGTCTGTGTCTGCCTCTTGTGATGGCCATGTATCTCTGTCAGTGCCTTGCCATGGACCTGTGTGCTTTGACATCCTTTCAGTAAGCATGTCAGGCCGTGCCTTGGACAAGATAAGTGGCTGAATCTGACTGCCAGTCTGAGCTTTTATGTGGTTATCTACTGCTTTCTTCTCAAGGCATTGAAACAGGATGAGATACTGAGTAATGGAAGTGAATTCACAACTGGAGCATTTTAATAAAGAGACTCATGAAGCTTGAAGGTAATGGAGCATCACTGATCCTGAAGAAAAACAGGGAGAACCTGGAAATCAGCAGTTTTAGTGGAAGGCAGTGCATTTATAACCAAATTTGGATCTTACTTGGCTCTAGAAAATGACAGTTCACACAAGTTCTGTGTTCCCCTGCAACATGAAAACCACTGAAAATCAGAACAGAAGGGATTTGGGTGGTCATCCAAACCATCTCCCTGACCAGGACAGGAGTAACCTGTATGACTCCTGTTGTTATTGCCCACCCTGCTCTTAAAATCCAGAGAGATGAAGGATGCACCTGTTCCCTGGGAAAACCTCCTTCATTTCTTTACTAGGCTCTGTGTTAGAGAGCTCTCTCCGGTGTCTGACCACACTGTTCTCAGCTGCACTTTAAGCCCACACTGAACAAGGACAAAAACTTTCCATCCCTTTTTTTAACTGCCCTCTGTACATCTGAAGGCAACTATCATGTCTGCTCTCACTTCTCTGTTCCCAAGATGAAAAGGACCTTGGTTCCTCTTGCCTTTCACTACATCACAGAAAAACATCAAATTTAGGTAAGGTTGCCCAAGGCACTTCCCACACAGGTCACGATTCCATGTTTTCTTGTTCTTGCTTCTGGGCTGTTCCCCATAACTCCACACTGTTCTTGGACAATACTCCTAACAGCAGTGCCCAGAACAGAGTCTCCTTCTGCAGCTGAGGTCTTACACACAAAGCAAGTGGACCACAGCATGTACACACGTGTCTTATATTTGTCCTTCCATAGAGCTCAGGCAAGCCATAGGGTGCCAGTGTTGGTCATGAGGATACAACATTGGGCTTTGCCTTCCTGTTCTTTTGCTATTGTATCCATCTCCAGCCACTCATTCCTCTGGATTTTATTTAGAAATTAATATTATTTTCCCTTAACTTTCTGAGTGTGCATATGTCCTTCCTGAAATGCAGACTGGTTTTCCCTGGTTCTTCAATTTGTCAAGAACATTTTGAATTTGAATCCTTTCTCCCAAAATGTTTCCAGCCACTTTCATCTTATCTGCAAACATAATAATCACACATTTCATTCCATTATTTAAACTAGCAATAAAAATATTGCCTAGTATCAGACCCAGGGCAGGTGCTCACAAAATCCCATCTGAATCGCTGTTCCAGACTAATAGTGAGCTGTTGATAACTGCTCCATGAGTGCAGCTTTTAAACTTCTTAGCAGAGCTTTCATCCAGCTTGTGCTTGCTCAACTTTCTAATGAGAATGTCACATGAGCCTGTAACAGAAGCCTTCCTAAAATCAAGATATATGATCTTTGCCACTTCTCCCTTCTCTGCAGAGCCTGGTACTCTGTCATAGGTGGAAATTGCATTAGTTTGACATTATTTGTTTCTTACAAATCTTTTGGCTGTTGTTATCTCCTTGTCATCTTCTGGGTTTTCAAAAATCATGTGCTATTGTATTTGGATCTGCATTTCTCTGGGACTGGATAAGTCTGTAATTCTCTGATACATCATTCTTCCTTGTTTATAAACAGATGCTGTGTCTGCCATTTTTCATCCTTCTGAAAACTGTCCCATCTTGCTTTCCAAGAAAACCACAGACCTGTGCTGAGATTACAGACCTCTGAGAACTGGCTGAGATGGGGTGAATTCATTAGGGCAGGATGATTTGAAAGCATTTATGAACATTATAGTGCCTTTATTAGATAATGAACTTTACTGTAAGTTATCACAATCCTTTTGCTAAAAAGAGCTTTCTCTCCCTATTGATGAGTAAAATGGTGCTTTCCAAAGTCTCTGACTTCTGAAGTGCTTGCAGTATGTCTCCTCCTGACTCCTTATCTCACTAGTGGTATTTTATTTGGGTCTTGATCTCTCTGGTTCTGTTCTATGATATTACCCCCATCAATATGACCTACTTTTCACCTTTTTTTTTTTCTTGGTTTTGCTGCCACTGATTTAGCCAAGCTGGTCACTCTTGGTCCTTCTCTGCCATTTCTTCCTAGGGGTAAATTGAACTTACACTCTTCCTATCAGTTGCCTTAAGAAGCCATTAGTCCTTCTCTTCTGTTCAGCTGCTTTTATTATGAACACTAATCAGCTCTCTGAGGTGCTTGAGGTCTTTTTCCTTAAAACTCAGTCTTTAGTTTGCTTTCTTCCTTCCTTGCTCTTCTAAGGATCATTAACTACTGTCGTTTTTTGATCACACTTTTAGACACATTCTCTCCTGCTTTCCTTATTAGTGAGGATCAAACTATCACAGTGTTCTTCCAGTGGCTTTTTCTACATCTCTATGCAGTTATTTCTTTCGCATTACAAGAACCTCTGGAAATTAATACCCTGCTGCCTACTTTTCCCAGGAATTAGCAGGGTATTTGAAGAGCCCTGAAATCACCAGCTTTGGTGATTTGGGATATCCAGATTCTGCTGGTTTCTGGATATCCAGAAACTTTGGGGGTTCTATATGGTGTCCGTGGTTTGAAGTGGCAGAGAACTTTGTATCCCTGATCTTTCTGATAGGAGAGCATATAGGTGTAGTATGAGGCATCATGAAGGTGTCACACTTGCTTTTGCATTTATGCGTAAGTCATTTCTCTCTTGTAGCTGAGGTCCCACCCTTTTTTCTGCTGTGTCAAGTACTCTTATGCATATATTATGGAAGTTAAGAAAACTACTAGCTAAGTCTCTCAAGAGCCTAATTGCTTTCTATTCCTAATCCTTCACAGGCTTTAGTACTAAAAGCCTTAATTAAACAAGAAATACCTTAAGATGTTTAGCACAGTGCTACATTGGGGAGCTCTGCAGAAGGTAATTCACTCTTCTGAGGAATCAAGCAGCTTCTGGTACCTGTGTTAGCTCAGTGGTTTTACACTGCACTGGGATGTGTTGTGTAGACGTTACGTGTCAACATGTACAAGGGCAGTGGAAACAACTGAAGATCCTTATTAAAACCAGTGTGAACTTGTGTTACAAGTGAAGTGTAGAGATGTCCATTTTGGGGATGCCAATGGCTTTTTAGAAGAGAATCTCTCTCCTGAGAGCCTAAACTGTCACAAATTTCTGGCGCACATGGGTTCACTTTCACTAACAAAGGATGAGCTTTAGTCCTTCAAACAGAGTTGTTAGCTAAAAGATGAGAAACATGAGTTTCTTCCACTTCTCTTGGATAGGTCACATGCATCTAATGTGTCTTACTTTCCCCGCTTGTAAAGTGGAGTTGAGGATTCTGCACTTTTTGTTTCTACAGCACTGGGAGAGATTTGAAGGAGTGATTAAGAGCTCCCATTATTCTAACAAAAAGGAAATATCCACTTGTAGAAGTGAAACACTGGAAATGGGCAAAAAGAAAGGATGGAAACATGGTTATGGTGTACTTGTGCTCCTAGGAAAGTGAGGAATCTTGCAGATGGCTGTGATGGGTATGGCTGGAATGCTCAAGGTTTTATTGATCAAAATTAAGGTCAGGAAATAATTGGGACTGCACAGTTACCTTACTGTAATTCCAGGTGAAATCAGGATGGCAGGCAGAGGCTATGGCTACACAGTAATGAAAAAAAAACCCAACAACCAAATTTTCAAAAGTGTCTGGAGACTTGCATGCCTCAAGGCCCAATTAGATATACCTTGACAGAGACAATGTTTAGCAGAAGCCAGCCTGTATCTCTACAAAACAGGCAGTTTTGCATGTTCCCTGTGTAACTGCAATCATTTCTGAAACCGTAAGTCACTCCTGAAAACCAGAGCCAAAGAAGCCAAATAGCTTTTTCAAAGTGCAGAGCAAGCTTTAGCCATTTCAATGCATGAAACTGAGTGAATGAAGCCTTCATGAATAATAGATGTGAAAAACACGGCTGCCTTTTCTACTCTTGGAATGTAAGGAAAGAGGTGGCAAATCCTTCAAATGTGTCCACTAGTGAAAATTATTCCACAAATTTATCACCTCCTCTAGCTCCTATTTGTCAGGCACCAACAGTTCTCCAAACCATTTGCCACTCTGAGCTGTGTTAGTGAGCTGTGGCTGGTCAGATAAGCTGGTTCGTGGTGGCTTTCTCCCTGACCGGGTGGCTGCACGGGCACTTCCAGCATAGATCCTTCTACTTGATGCAGTTGAATATACAGCCTCATGAATGTTCAGGCAGGTGATTTGAAAACTGACTTTTGTGCGCACTTAGGTGCTCATCTGAAAGTTCTTGGAAAGCAAACAGCAAGGGGGACCCAGTACACCTCACAGCACTGGTACTTCCCACAGAAAACAGCCTTGGAAATAATTTCACGTGTCTGCTTAGCTGGGTGACAGCATCCTGGGGCTGTCACATCCCAGTGCTTTGTCTAGCTGTTTCTCTGCCCAGTGCTGCCCTCCTGGCCATAGAATCATAGAATCACAGAATCATTATGGTTGGAAGGGACCTCCAGGGTCATCAAGTCCAACCTTTATCCCATCATATTCCTAACCATTAGACCATCAGACCATGGTCTCAAGTGCCTCATCAACCTGTTTTTTGAACACCCCCAGGGTTATCCACAAGCTCATTCTCATGATGACATATTCTTCATTGTGAGGAATAAAAATTCATGAAGACCTGGAAGGTGCTGTTCTTTGAGCGCTGTTGACTCTGCCCAGTACTCACTGGACTTACTGCCCACAAATTCACTTGAACCAGAAAACCTCTTGTGCTCCCAGAGCTCCCAGACTGAGGGGAGATTTCACCCCTATGTGTATGAGGGACCTGCTGTGCCAGCCAGAAAGGGGCTGTGATTTTCCAGCCTGCCTTACTGTGTTACTTGAGGAGGGCAAATTAAGACGTAGACTTAGTTCCAGTGTTCAGCCAAAGTGGAGAGCATGCGAATAATCACTATTCTAATTAGTATAATTACTTCAGAGATAGCAGAGTTTTCCCCAGGAACTTTTGCTCAATTGCTTGACAAAGTAAACGTGTGGCTAATTCAGGCCTCCGTGGCAGATTGGCTGAGCAAGCACATCCCCAGGAGATGCTGGGAGAGCCGAGGGCAGTGGGACAGCCTCCCATCTGAGCACACCCCCCCCAGGGGGGGCTCTCATGGAGGCTTGTACCCTCTCTGCTGCTTGGCATGAAAAAGCACTGTTTTTTGGAGTTCCACAGAAATTACAAAGCTGTATGGTCAAGACCATTTAACTCTGTTCTCTCCAGCAAGGGTGTAAATGTGATTTAAATCAAGAGAACTTCCTAGTGTAGAGAAGGAGGAAACACTGAAGTATCAACATGCCTGATGAATCAGCAGTGGATAGAATCATAGAATCATTATGGTTGGAAGGGACCTCCAGGGTCATCAAGTCCAACCTTTATCCCATCATATCCCTGACCATCAGACCATCAGACCATGGCCTCAAGTGCCTCATCAACCCGTTTTCTGAACACCCCTAGGGACGGTGACTCCACCACCTCCCTGGGCAGCCCATTCCAGTGCCCAACCACCCTCTCAGGAAAGAACTTCTTCCTAATCTCCAACCTAAACTTCCCCTGACGTGGAATTTATCTTCCTTCACCCGGCCCTGCTGCCTTAGGGGTTCTTCATCCCATACATGTCAAACACAGCTCCTTCACCACTCATGGCTGCAAGCATTGTGACCCTTGGGCACTAACTTCTAGCAGTATTTCATCAAAAGGTGACACTCCTACAATGTCTCTTCCATCACATGCAAATGATTCCCATTTGCCCTCCATCATGCAGCAGTGTGGTCCCTCCTCTGCCCACCTGGTCTGTCAGAAAGTCACGTTTTTGAGCTGCGGATTTGCCTGGTTTCACCACGGCTCTGCAGCCATGGGCAGATCCTGATTTTGCTTCCTCCTCCCTACTCCAGGGGCACGTGCAGCACGAGGAGGGACTGCCACTCCAAGCTGACCAGAGAGCTCTGGGAAATGGAGAAACAGTTTCAGGAGAAAGCAGGGAAATACAGAAGTTGTTTCTCCCTGGAGAAATCTGAGCTAGATCCATTTTTCCACTCAGCCGCTTATTTTGACAAGATATATTTTCAACACATGCCACACTGGTTTTGCGTTTTTCTTTTCTTTTCTTCCTCCCTTTCACAAAGAATACGAAGTGTGATTTTTGCCCTTTTTCCCCCTTTTGTACTGAGTAGCCTTACAAATGTTCCCAATTCATGAAAGTGACACTGTGACAAATTCACTTTTCTTTTCCTGCTCCGTCACTATTCCAAAGTTGAGAAAGTTTCAAGAAGCTGAGAGGGGAAAAATGAAAGGGCAAAGGAAAAACCCGGATTTTTCTTGTATTCCTCTGTAAAAACAAGGAAGGACAGGATTCCTGCCGTGGTACAGCTTGATGTTTGAATTTAGTGGGACAAAACTAGACTGAACAAGCCATCCTGGACTGCGGAGGTTATGTTTTGCCTTGTCCAGGTCCCACAGCCTCTCTCCCCACTTGCTGCCGCTGTGCCCAGATCAGTCTAAGGCTGCCACTGGGGCTCAGCAGGCAAGAAGCAACTAAGAGCAGGAAGGCAGAAAGGAGCATCTTCTCATCACCTTGCAGCTGGCCCAGACTCGGTGAGCAGGGGCCAATCAACCACTGCACAGTTCTTTCCCCTGCACCTTCCAACGTTTCCATCATTCTGCCCCAATGCAGAATCAGCCAAGTCACCTGTAATCACTGATGACTGGAGCAGGTTAGGAACATGCTCAGGAGCTCCTGAGGTGCAATTTAAAAAGCTCCTTATCACCTCCCAGTTCTCTTATTTTTTTGCACAGGGGAGACAACACCAGCTTGCCTGGAGATGCTGACTCTCCATTGGTTTCATGCTCCTGGGTGGCTTCCAGACATACCGGAGGGGCTCCAGCAGGGACACCTGCCAGACATCCCACAGATCAGAGACCAAAGCCCAACTGGTAGCATGGGTGTACCCTGCCAAGGTACCATTCCCTGCAGGGCTGCTTCCCTGTGTTCTAGAGACGTTTTCCTTACAGCGTTGTGCAGCCATTCTTCCTCCTGAAATGCTGCCAGTTTGGGGCTGTCACTGTGACAATTTTTTCTTAATGCAAATAGGCCTCTCTTGCATTGCCTCTCTTGCTCATCGTTCCCATCTTTCTCTCATTTCACTGCCTGCTGTATCTATGCACTGGAGGCTCTCGCAAAGAAACCCTTCACACCCACCAATTTAATAATCCCCTTGAATATGGAGGAGATTCTGCCTGGGCAGCCTTGCAGATCTGCTTATGAATAAATTAGCTCTGCTTTGTGAGACTAAATACATCTGCACGCTCTGGAAACATTCGTAATTACATTTGAAATGTAATCATATGTTAGAGATGGGAGTTTGTTTGTTGCTGTTGTGATTTATTTTTCTCTTTTTAATTTTAAAAAATGAGGGGTTTTTTTTCCATCCTGCCTAAATTAATGACAAGTAGTGGGAGTCTTGCTAGTATTTGGTAAGATCCTGGTGATCGTGGTGGTTCCTGGAAAAGGTCTGTTCCTCCTCACTCTGCTGAGAACAGTCTTCCCCTGGCCTTGTCCCCAGCAGGGAGCTGTAGTAGTAAGAGCTGTAGTAGTGAGAGCTGTAGCTGACAGTACAACCATGTCTACACAGAGTTCCCAGGGGCTTTTCTACCTCCATCAGCCTGTGCTTTTCTCTCTGATGGCATGCACTTATGTTTTCTCCCTCGCATGGTGATCAATCCTGTATCTACTCCCTGGTGTGCTGAGACCTGAGGGCCAGTGGTGCTGCTTGATGCTAAATCCTTCCTGGTGTCTCCTATGGGGCAATGCTGATGGCTCCTCTGTTGTCTCTGCAGATCTCACCTTGCCAACCTCTCACTCCCTGTTTGTAACTTCCACTTGTCCTCTGCAAAGATGAGTCCAGAACTGGCAGGAAGGGGCAGTTTCCAGTCTCTTTACCTTCCTAAATGGCTCTTTGCTTTCCCTACTGGCTTTCACCTCTTGGTTTGTGATATCAGGGAGCTGCATTTTATGCTGAATCCCACTTTGGGCTGAGTTGTTTTGTTTCTGCTTCAGAGACCTGTGAATTCTCTTGAGATCCAGGCCAGGCCAAAGCTGTAGCAAGGATTGGCCTTGCAGCCTTTCTAATCTGCATGAGTGTCCTAACCAACGTGCCATCAGTAATGGCACAGCACAAACTTATCTCAGTGCAGGAATGCCATCCCAGTCCTGAGAAAACAGTGACAAATTTTGCCAAGGCTAATATGCCCACCAAAGAAGTGAGCATTAGCCAGCAGAGGGATGTTCCAGCAAAAAATGGATCTACTTGAGGGCAGCACATTTACACCCTGCACATCAGACCCAGCTGCAGATGCAGTCATCACTGGGTGTCCTTCAGATCCCAGCTCCCAGCTCCAGGGCCATGGGCTGACCTGCCTGAGCAGTTCCTGTTTCTGGGAGTGGACAAGTCTGCTGAGGTGCTTTCCACCAGCCAGTCTAACAGTTTGTGGACTACAAAGTCTCCTCATGCTGCCTGTCAGTGTACTTTTTGCATCCTTCCCTGTGTGCACATGGTGTGGCATTCATACCTCTTCAGCCAGTGCTTCTACACACTTGGAAGCTCCCTCTAAGGGGTAACTCCCCTGCCATCTCAGCCTCACAGCACAGTGCTGGAATTGCAGGAACATAAGCTGCAGTCACTGGGGTGCACTTAGCAATTTCCTCTCTCTGTGGTGTTACGTATGGACTTACAATCAGTGCTGTTCCCAAAGGCAGCTCATGAAATTGCTCTGCTCCAAGGAAATCCTCACAGGTTTCCTCATCTAGCAGAGCACAGCCTTCTCCTGAGTTTTCCAGGGCTCCAGGAGCAAATGCTGCCCCTGCCTTAGTGCTGCCCTTTGGACTTCTCTGGGATATCATGTATAGCTGCCACTGGTCCTCAGGCCTGTATCACTTTTGGGATGTTGCCTCGAATAGGATTTTCTTTACCCTTTCTTTACATGGGCTTTTGACCCTCTTGGAAAATGTCTTTGATGCTGACTTTTAAGAACTCACAAACATGGGGAAAATATGTACAGAATCTGGAGCACACACACGTGTTGGGATGTCTGCATACTCTTCCGTCATGCATTTGGTCAACAGCTTTTAATTTCTAAGAGAGCTTAGAGTATGAATGCATTTCCTTCACAAGTTCAGTCTACCTGCATCCAGCCTCATGACTGAGTCTAACCACTAATCCAGGAGCTGTTACATCTTTTGTTCATAGTTCTGGGCACCACCAACTTTCATTACTACCCTTACAGTACCACTCTCCTCAGTGTCAGTCTTGATTGCTGAAGACCTAGAATTTAGCCTGGAGAAGAGAAGACTGAGAGGAGACCTTATTGCCCTCTACAGCTACCTGAAAGGAGGTTGTAGTGAGGCTCGGGTTGGTCTCTTCTCCCCAATTGCTGATGACAGGACGAGAGGAAATGGCCTCAAGTTCCATCAGGGGAAGTTTAGGTTGGAGATTAGGAAGAAGTTCTTTCCTGGGAGGGTGGTTGGGCACTGGAATGGGCTGCCCAGGGAGGTGGTGGAGTCACCGTCCCTGGGGGTGTTCAAAAAACGGGTTGATGAGGCACTTGAGGCCATGGTCTGATGGTCTAATGGTTAGGAATATGATGGGATAAAGGTTGGACTTGATGACCCTGGAGGTCCCATCCAACCATAATGATTCTATGATTCTATAATATGGCAAGCCAGGCTCAGTACTTTGCCATTGAGAAGCAGAAAGTGATCACTCTAACCACGTGGTTTTCTCAAGTCTGTTTCCTGTAATTCCTTACTCTCCTGTAAATGATTCACTACATTCTTGTCATCAGTGATTGGTTGCAGCCAATGGAAATTCCAGCTACAGGAGAAGACTATATTGTCATCTTGCTCTGCAAGATTAATCTTAGTGAATAAATGGTTCTGGCATGACACCTGTTTAATAAATAATAACTCCCTGATGCAAGAACAGTCTAATACAGACATTTTTGGCAGGAAAGGGTGTTCACTTTTCTCTCTTACACTTCTGGAGCTAGTGGTGTTTCTGTGCACCACTGCTCTAGACTTGGTGGAGCAATTGGTGTGGGGCTCCAACAGACTGAATTCAGACTTCACCTTGTGTCTGTCTGTAACAGTCAGGAGTGAAAACATGATGGTCCACCTACTTGATTAGAAATCCTCACAGTTCCTGTGAGCTGCCTGTGCATGGGGACCTGAAGATAGGATTCATCTCACTAAGTGCAGATGTCTCCAAAGGAGTCACTCTGGTCTGTGGGGACATGGTTAGAACTGTGGGCTTTGGACCTAACCTAAAGGAGGCATCTGAAACAGTTGGCTCATATCCAAAAAATGCTTGTTTCCCTCCTTGGATCTCAAGGCAGTCAATGGACTAGTTGAATAGTTGAGATTCAGCTCCCTTATATCATCCTGATAGACAGTTTAAATTAGGAGAATTTATTCCCATCCTGAGCACCCGCGATACAGATCATTTCCTGTGTTTCCACCCAATATAAAATCTCCAATAAAAGCTCTTTCCACATTGAATGTTGATCACTCCAGGCTCTTTCACTTCACACACACAAAGCTTCTGAGCTTCTGGAGATGCAGGTCCTCATCTGCTGCATCCATCCCATTAGTCTGAATCACTCAGCCGAGACACAGGACCCTGCTCTTGCTGTGCACCTCTGTCTCAATCTGCTCTGCATGATGTGGGTTCCTTGCTCAGATCCTTTGATGGGTGGTTTTGTACTGAGGGTTTGGGAGGGTTGTTCAGCTGCTGGGTGACTCATGTCCTTAGGTCCCAGGTAGGTGGGTTGTCCAGCCTCTCTGAACATGGAGAGATCTTTCTTCCCTTCTCCACCTGTTTCACCATAGACTTCCATTCTTCTTACCAGTTGTGTTTGTGTTTATAAAGTCTTGTTCCTGTTCAGTTGCTAAACACCAGATTATGATCTCAGTCTGAATCCACTGCAGGAGACTTAACTCTGCCACTGCTGTGGTGTAACAGACAGAGGGATTAGACCAAGTATGCAGCCATTAAAGTAGATCAAGCAAAGAGAATCACGGTAAGGAAAAAACTGCAGAAGAGAAAATAAAAAGAAGAAGAAAGGAATGTAATAAAGAAATGCACCAAACCATTTTAATTTGTCAAAAGCAAATATGTTTGTTCTCCTGTTTGTTGAAGCAGGCCATGAATTATGATTGGGAACCAGAAAAACGCAGTAGCTAAAGACACATTAGTTGTTCTTTCAGTTCTATTTGTGAATGTGTATTGGAAGAGAAACATGATAGGAAAAATAATGAATGTGTGATATTTTTCCTTTTAAAATGAATGGTTGTGTATGTCAATGTGGATCGTCTGCTGTGTACAGGAGCAGGGTACCTCACAGCTAAACTTCCACTTCTCCACCATGGCTGAGCTATTAAACTTGTTTCCATGGAATGGGAAACTGAGACACAGTATTGTCAAGAGTTATATTAATTTTACCTCGTTTTACCCATTTAACAACTCAGCAGCCAGGTCAGACTATTCACTCACACCCCTCTGTGGTGTCTGGAAAAAATCAGGTTTTTTAATGAGTCTTGCTTGAATCTTTGTCCAGAGTTACAGGAAATATTTTTGATGTGGACAAGAAATGCATTCAGGCTGCTGAATATCATGCTGATTTCCTAACCACTAATATATCTTTCCCTACACGTCATCTCAGGGATGATGAGGCCCTGCTGAGCTGTGTTTGTGTAACAGATGACTGAGACCATGCCCCTGTGGTGGTACAGGAGGGACACGGAAAGACATCCCTGAGGGGAAGAGGGCAGCACAAAATTGAGATGAACCAGTGTGTGGGTGTTTGGGGAATCTGGGATGAGGAGTAAAATGCAAGACGCAGCAAACTTACAGTGTGGATGTGACCTCCTGGCTCAGTCACATCTCTGAAATAGGAAGAGCTGGTGAAGAGCAACCATCTGATGGCTTTTGCTTCCTCTTCTGTGAGCTATGGATCAATCTCTCCACGAACATCCCAGAGCCTGACTTCAAGTCACCCTAGTGTAATAATAGTCCCTGAAGGCTCTTCTATTTTGAGTGGGAAAGCCAACAGCTAGATCTACCTGCCCCATCACAGTCCAGACAGATGCTGATCGGTGGAAGGCCAGCAGGGGAGATACAATCCTTACAGCTCAGCAAGAGAGGGCAGGTGAAGATAGGTGAGATGGCAGAGTAGCTGGAGGGAGGAAGGACAGGACACCTGTGCACACCTGCATCCTTCAAAGCCTCAAGAGGAAGAACAACCACTCCTCTTTCTTTGTCTTTGACACCAGGATCTCTTCATACATCTTGGATGAAGCCAAGGATCCTGACACCACTGCTGCTACATCACAGTTTTCCAAGTGGGATCAAATAGCAGCCAGAAAGCAATGGATATGTGTGCAAGTGTGCAGCATAGTGGGCTCGCATGGCAGCTGTAGAGGATCAGAAGAATGTGAAGGAGGAGGGCAATGAAGAGTGGGGTAAGAGCTGGGAGATGATCAAGCACACAGAGGAGAACAAGGGAAAATGCAGAAGGCAGAGAGGTTTTGTGCTTTTCTGACTGCATGTGTGATGAGTGGGAGGATGAGTAATGTGCCATGGTATGGTAATGCAGGGGCTTAATACAAAGTTGGAGTGCAAATACAATAATGATAGAAGTTAAAGTAGAGTTTTTCATATAAAACTGATGTTTCTTCATAAACCTTTATTTATCTTAAAAAATGAAGAGCAATCTCTGAGCCATGCAAAAGCATTTATCACCTTGGAAGGAAAAGGCAGGAGAATGTGTAGTTCCCTGGTGGGTTATTTGTATAAATTGCATTTGGATTAGTACTGAGTCCACCTAATGTGTTAGTTCTACAATCCCCAACAAGCATTAGCCTTGCACTTGTTTTAAGAATGAGCATATCCAGAAGCCCTACAGAGAAAAAAATCAGTCTTATTGTATGTCAGGCTTTGTGTACTGTTGGAAACAGGGCCATATATATATATATATATATATTGAAGACAGAAAGCAAATGTATGTGTGGTTAAGAATATGGGTGGTTCTGTGCTACAATTCTGGTGGCTTTCAAGCCTCTATTTGCCACTGATACTGGACTAGGGTGAACAGAAAAGTTGTGTGTATGTAATACAAAGAATATTTGTATATAATAATCACTTCTCCTGTCTGACCTACGTTACTCTCTTGTCCAATTTTATACACTCCCCAGCTAGCTCAAGTTTTTGAGTTGTCTTTCAGGTCCCAGCTAGGGATTACCTGTCTCTGCTACCATCTGTAAAACAGGTGTCTGATGCCTACTCAAAAAAATTAAGCAAAACAGGAAAATAAGAGAAAAAAACCCCAAACCACCCAATAACATATTACTAAACCATTTTCAAGGTCATAAAGTCAAGCAGTCAAAAATTAGGAAGCATCAGATTTAAGGATATCTGCAAAATCTTCATTTAGTTTTCCTGTGTGTAGTAAGACTGTAGTACAGTCTTAAATCTGTGATCACTGCTTCTCTTTAGACAGAATCCCTGCCTCATTCACCACACAGAATAGTCTTGCTCGCTGAATGAGCAACTCTTCAATATTTCATTTAGTCTCATCGTTCAGTGTGTGGTTCAATGCATTATTTACTGAATACAGCACTGAATACAGAATTATTAATTTCTTACGGGGTTTTTCTCTTGTGCTTCACTGTAGAATCCTCCTTCTTTACAAAATTTAATGAATATATCTTCACAATACAGCTGAGGGGTGAATTGGTACTAATGCCTTCATTTTATCAAGGGGGGAAGTGATGCAAACATAAGTATTAAAGTAAAAATAATCCAAAGCATCTACTGATTTTTGATTTACATTCTGATCCTCTGACATGACTTTCTTGAGCACTGTGTTTCCAGAGCAAGCCATGCTGATCTTGTTTGCAGCTGTTTGCATTGTGGTTACTACTTTTGCCCTTGCAGAAGTTCCTACTTTCACAGGCTTGATCTTACTGTAGGTGCTTAGAGTCAGCAGAGAGGTAGGTGATAGAATCAGTGGGGTTTAAGACAGGATTCATCTCACCCTAAAATAGATTTCAAAATGAAATCCAATTATCTTACTCTTAATGTGCCTGCTTCTCTCCACGTAGAATAAGGGAGCCCAAGGCAAATGGCTGAGAGTTAGACAGCTAGTTCTGGATTTGTTTTCACAGGTGAAACCCATACTTTCGTGAAATAAATAAGCAAAAGATCCCAAGCAACCCAGCAGCTTGATTTTTGGCAGAAGCTGGAAGCTGGGTGAGTGAGTGAGACAGATGGTGGACATTATGAGGTTGTGGTGGGTGACTGTTACTGTGGAAGGCCAAACTCAGCTGCTGCTTCCATTGCAGAGTTCCCAGATGGTGCTCAAGGAACAGCCCTCAACCCTTTAATAATTTTTTTTCAGTGCACACCTTCTATGAAAGTTATCTCTCACTTTAAACATCTACTAGTCAGCTTTGTTTTGACCTGGTCTCCCCAGGGTACTTTCACAACCAGAAGTGGATTTAGCTGATTCTACTTCAATTCTGTCTTCAAAGACCACATGCCTTTGCTCTATTTTATGTCAAGATGAGGTAGTTTGCCCTATTTGGCAATGAAACAAGAGTACCATTCCAGAGAGAGCTGGAAATACCCTCATAGGGTGGGTCCCCAGACCTGCCAGAGTGGCTGTTTGGGGAAGGAGTGAAACTCCTTTGGGAACGTTTTCACCTTCTGCCAACTGTAAGGAGTGATAGGATGAGTGAGGACCTCAGCATTGACCATCTGACTTTAGGTGTGCCAGTAGGTGAGGGTAGGTAAATCTCTTCTCAAGGGTTATTTCCACAAAGTCAAAGTTTCTGGCAGAAGATAATATTTTTGGCTGAAAGAAATATTTCCTTCCCAAAGAACTGCTGGTGACTCAGTTGTTACAAAGTTGCATTTCTCTTTTGTAGTACATTTGCCACTTATGGTGGCAGAGTGTGGTTTCTTATTCCTCCCTACAAGCTGTGCTGCACAGAGGGCAATAGTCTTCAGCCTCCACAAGCTGGTGAAAAAACCTCAGAAAATTCAGTTATTTTGAACTGAATAGGAAAAAAATATTTTTGGATAGTTCAACCAAAGGGAAAGAAATCTTCTACTGCAGGAATGCTGGGAAGTTTACTGTCATCAGCCACATCCAAAAGATTTCTGCATTTGAGGTTCATGTGAGTCTGCAATATTTAATTCAAAACAAACCTCCCTTTCAAAACTCTGTCCCTGAATGAGATAAAATGGAAGCTGAATTTCCCACTGGGTGGAAACTGCAGATGCTACCAGAGGAATAGACAGTGGCAGGCTTTAAGTGGCATGTCCCTGGCTCACTCCAGTGGCAACAAACCCATCACTTCCCTCCAAGAAAAGAAACAACATTTGAGGAAAAAAGCCACAGAGTGGGAGAGAAACAACAGAGTGGTCATCTCATTAAAACTCACGCGTGTGCTCAAGGGAACTGAGGTGATGTCCTAGAGAATAACACTCCAGTTCTAGCATTTTCTAAGTCCTGCGTGCTTGAATGAGCTAGGTGGATATTCCTTGAAGATAATGTTTTGAACTAAAATGCATAGCTTTTGACTCAAAAGAACCATTATGATATTTAGTCTGATTTTATGTACTGACAGATTTTTTCCTGGTTAGCTGTGGAATGAGCCTGACAACTTGTCTTTAACCAAAGCATCATCGAGAACAGCATCCAGAGTTTATTTGATGAGGTGGGGTCTGCACTCCTGGCTCATCAGGATACTCTCCTAACTATTAATAATTTTATTTCTAATTTGAATTTGTGCAACTTTACCTTTGAGCTGATGGCCAATTCCTCTGCTACTTTGTAGAGCATATTTTAATTTCCTTCCTTCAGAAGCTGTTTGCACACCATATCGCAAGCCATTTCTCAGTCTTGTCTATTTTTTTTGATAGTCAGAATATATTGAACTCCTTCAGTGTTTCATAAAAACTCATTTTCTAGCCTTCAAATAATTGTATTGCTGTTCACTGTACTATCTTCAATTTTTCACTTGACTAAATGCACTATTCCAACATTAGTCCCACCATTGCCTTGTAAGATGTAAAATAACTAACTAATCCTTTGTTTATCTACCTGAAGATCACACACAAGTCTTTTTATCACTGCACTGGGTAGATCACATTGAAATCTTCTACGTTGAGTGGGAAAGAGGTAATTTTTGTGTTGAGTACTTGTACAGCAAATAGCACAGAGGGTTACACTCCTTGGCAAGGGCTCCTGTGTAGTCTCACAAAACAGCACATATTGCTGATGTAGTAATAGTAATGTTAATGGGCCATGGTGATGGTTTGTCATGGTGGTGTACAGAGGGTTGTCACAGGGGCCTGACTTCTCTTCACACTTGCCAAATTTTTTGATGTATCTTTTTGTACGTGTTCATATTTCATTGTGCTGAGGTACTTAATAATGAAATAAGTCAAATCTGTCTCTGGGACACTCTAGGGCTGGTTTGGAGGCAGCAATTGTCAGAAATGCCCCAGTTTCAACAGGGGAACCCCAGACAAGATTATTGGTATTGTTTGCAGGGCTTTAATATGCAATTTGTATTGCATATTAATTTGTATTGCATATTAATTTAATACACAATTTGTATTGTATATTAATTTCTTGATTTAGAAATTCTTCTTCATTAAAAATTCTTGTAGGAGTTAGAGGGATAAAATGATTAGCAGATACTACTATGTCTTTAATGATCACATAACTCAGAACGAAAGCTTCCATTGATCTGCTCATTGGTACTGACAGGGTGTTGGCTGAAAGAAGAGTTTGGTTCAAAGGGCTGACTTCTGCTGTCTCAGGCAACTATGTATTGGTTGAGGAGGGTCCTCAGTGTGATCCTATCACATATTCTTTCACAAACTAACTAACATTGCCCAGTACTCTAAAGCAAGGAAATAAAAGCCACAGCTTTATTATCTCCAGGAAGAGATGAGAGCAGATGAGAGGACTGGCTACTGTAGCCAGGGAAACTGGGTAACTCTTGTGAACTATTTTCTTAGGGTCCATAGGTGTGGACTATTACCTACAGATCAGGAGATGGGATAAAAAGCCACCAAAGAGCATCCAGAATTAAAATCTCAAGGAAGAATCCAACAAACTCCATGGCAAAGACTTTTACCCTGAACCTGAGAGCAAGAAACGCTGAACTCTGAAATGAAAGCTATTAATGGTGCTCTAAGTGCAATTTTAGAGCAGGTTTGCTGCCAAGCTTACTCGCTTGCATGTGTCTCTCTTCCCATCCTCCAGTGCTTCAGAGGAAGGGAGAAGAAAAGGATATACTCTCATGAGCTGGGTTATGAATCAAGACAAGATTACTTCTTCATGAACTTGGCAGACAACCAAAGAAGTTCTGAAGTAGAGGATTCGTACAGTAAAGGTTAGTCCATCATAGCTGATGGAGATCATTTCTTTGATGTGATGTAGCCATTTATTCTCCATGGACTCCCAGCTGGTCTAGGTAATTTTACCTTAAAGGAGATGGGAGCATCGTAAATAGATTTGACCCAAATAGTAAATCTAAAGCTTTTTCTACTCCATATTATGGAAAGCATGAAAGACAGTTTACAGGGTGGTGTTAAACTAGTGTTCACTTGGAGAATTTTTCTCCAAGCAGATTTTTACACCAAGCAACCTGTCTGTAAAGGACCTGCTGGACATCCTCAAATCTTTGCTGTTACATGACTAATGTAGAAAGGTGTGATCGGTAAGGCTGTTTCCCTCAGTGTTTGGCTGTGTGGCAGACACCTTCCTTCCCTGCTGTGCACAGCATTCTTTAAACTCCTCAGCTTATTGCATGACAGACATCGTGTTCAAAACCTGGACCCACAGAAGACATCCAATGATAACAGAACCGAGATACTTGGTTCATTCCAGACTTGATTTTGACAGTGACAACAGATAAACCTGCCCTGAAGAGCATCATTTGATTCTAATAACCACCTACCCCAAGGACCTGAGTGTTTCAGGATGCTCTGACAGCAAGTACTCTCTTTTCTAGGTGGGTGCTAAAGAATGGGTGTAAGAGTGGAGCAAGCCTCTGGTTACCTGCAGCTCCAGAACTACTGAGAACAAGGTGGTACCTTAGTGTTTCATAGCCTCCAGTGCAGCATGAACCTGCCCGATCTCATTCTGAACACAAGTAGGCTTTCCATCATGCACAACTACCCATGACAAATTTCACAGAGTACCTCTGTATTACATGACCAACCTCCTCTCTTTTGTTCCAGACCTGCCATCCGATAGCTGAGTGTAACTGGTTAGGGAAGAGAAAATGTACAGTTATTACAATTACTCCTTGGTTGGCCATTCCCTCCATCTCGTGCTTTTGTAGGTATCTACTCTACCTCTCTTTGCCTTCCCCATCAAGATATTTTTCTTTCAGGATGAAGAATCATAGTGTATGTAGCTGTTCCCTGAATAGAAATCACTTTGAAGCTTTCATCACATCTGCTGCCTTTTTGTGTGTTTTTCAAGTTCTGGTGTATCGTTTTTGAGCTGAGGATCAGAAGCACACAAAGCGGTCAGCAAGTGCTTGTGTCATGGATATGCTTGCTGTCACAGTGTGTTCTTTTTTTTGTCATAACAATTTCTAACAGTTTTTTCACTAACTTAATTCACTGAGCTAATTTCAGCAGCTACCAGCCTTACCTGTGAATATTGATCATTTACTTACAAACTTGTGTTTTGTACTTTTTAAACAAATATTTATTTGAGTGAGGACCTTCCCTCTCTTTCTGCAGCAGCTTAACTTCTTTAAGATTTTTTAGTGAAAGACTTCATAAAATGCCTTTAGAAATGCAAATACACTATCAGCTGGATCTCCCTTATCCCCATGCCTATTGGCTTCTTCAAAGAGCTACAGTAGGCTGTAAAGCATGATTTCCCTTTACAGAACTGCATGGACTCTTCCCCATTATACTTGATTTATCCATGGATCCTCTTTTATATTACAATTACTATCAATTACCCTGGTACAGATGGGCTACCAGTCTGTAGTTTCCTGAACCTTACATATGATCCTTTTTAAAAATTGAAACCACATTATCTACCTTCAAGCGTCTTGACACGGAGGCATTTTTACATTTCAGCTTGCACACCAGTTATTAATTCAGCAATTTCACAGTGGAGTTCCTCAGGTACTCTTGGAAGAACACCCTTTGGTCTTGGTGATTCGTTATAATACCTTTTGATATGCTTCATGATCTTCTTCAACATGAGAATGATCCTCTGATGTGTCCCCTCATAAAGAAATAGTAGCTGTGTGGGACCCTGCTTGATATCTTCCATGGTAAAAACAGCTGCAAAAATTGTATTAGTTCTGCACTGAGCACTTATTTCTCTAAATCTTGATTATCCTTTTGTATTTCCAGTACCCTTTTTGCCTCTCTGTTGAGTCTTGCTGGTTTCTCTTGGTCTGTATAAAGTCCTTTGGGCATAGTGGCATGGATTTGCTAAGAGCCCCGATGTAGTATCTCTGGTTTCTACACCAAAGACAAGGATTTTACTCTTTTGACTGTTCTTTTTATTCTCTTTTTAATACAAGAGACATATTAATGGATATTTTTCATTTAGTGCCCATTTTTTACATTAAACATATTGCAATGGCTTGCTTTATTTTTGTTATTCCAACAAAAGTGCTAAATATAAGCACTTTGTGATGACTGTTGTGGATGGCTTTCTACAGTAACATTTCAGTCAGGTACAGTGCATTGGTTGCACTGGATGCAACCAAGTTAAGAATTGGTTTTCCCCTTGCAGTTTCTCTGACTGATTTTTCCATTTCACGCGGCATCGTGCTGTAATGTGAAATTTAGCCAATACACCTAAGTAAATAAAGCTGAGAGAGAACTTTATCAATGGATGTTAGTTTATCAGTTTCTTTGAGTCTAATCCCATTCACTGAAAAGCTAGTTTGGAATTGGAGGAAAATGACCTCCTGCTTCTCGTAGTAAGACATGCTTGTGGCTATGAAAGAATTAGGGCTTTGCAGCATGTAGCAATTGCCATTAGCAAGCAGGTATTTCTTTCATGATCCAGGAAAGCTAAGGCCAGCAATCCTGAGCACAGAAGGCTGAACAAAGTAGGTACAAGTCCACAAGACCTTGTCTGATTTCATTTTTGACACAGAATTCCTTTAAAATAAATTTTTTTCCTTTACACAAGCTTTGCTGTTACAGAAAGAATAGACAGGGTTACAAAAATATCCACCAGGACAGCTCAGTTTGCTATGTATACAATGCAGAATAAATACAAAACAAATAAACACAAACATGGAACAACAACCAAGGCTCCTTCCATCCTCTCCTTTCCTCTAATAAGTGTCAAGGTGAGTCACATAAGAACTCATAAATGAAACTCTATTTCATTTATTACTCTAGGCTGACCCATACCCTGCTTCACAAGCTTTCCTAAAAATTTTTCACCTTAAAAATACTTTGAGTTTCTTGCCCCTGCTTCTCTGCTTGGAAAGTCATTCCAGGATATAATTCCATAATTTTTTTTTTTGGGGGGGTTTCTGCCTTCTAGTCTGAATTTATTCGTGATCACTTTGATCTTATTCTAGCATTATCCTCTAATTTACATATTCTTTTTTGGTCCTTGTTATTTACTCACCCAGTGTATTGTAAAGAATCATCATGACTCTGAGATATTGTTTTGCTAGGTTAAATAGGGCTGGGAGCTTCTGAAGTCATTGAAGCCAGAGCCAGAACAGTAGTGTCTAAGAGCCAGTGTGATTTTCTTCTGCTAAATGTTAAAGAAGAGGTAGCAGAGCACTGAACTTCATATCGGAGTCACATGGTTAATACTCTAAATAACAGCAAATCTATACCAGTTCTTCATTATCCTTGAGTATCCTCCAGTTGTGCATTAAAGAAATGTGACCCATAACTGCTAACCCTTTGTTTCATAATTCCATTGAAAAGGACTTGATGTTATTTAATTGATTTGTTTTCTTGTGAAAATCAAGTGTCATTACCTTTAATATAATTTATAATGACAGGTGGCAGACAGACGCACTTACAATCAGTATCCTAACTTAGTAATTCAACCATTAGTTGCTATACAGACATAAAAGATGATATTGCCTCTGGCTTGGGAGTTTGCACAGTGATACATCCTCTCTAACTGCAGGGTGACCCCCTGCCCCCTTCCCTGCTATGGCTGAAGGATCTTAAACCTGAGATATAGCTCTCCTGTACTTGTACCTGAGACCAAATACTTCATTTAGCTGTAAGTCAGCCTAACATTTCATTTATTGCTCTAAAGCTTCTAGGGAGCTGAGTGCATCTCTGAGTGCTCAGGAATTCTTTGTGTCCTGGGAGATATCGTTCCAAATGAATGCCTTTCAAGGCTCAGAATGAGTTCAACCTGCAGCCTAGCATGAACTGTGGTTACGTTTCAAGCTCGAAGCATCGCACAAATTAAGCAGGAAAATGGGATTTTGGTACCGCCAGCAGAAAGAGGATCCCTGAATTCCTAATGTGTGTGAAGTCTCAACAGCCTTCTTTTCTATTCCTACCATCTCTCCCCTCCCCTCCTTCCCCTGCCCCTCTGCCAGCCCCTCCTCCCCTTCCTTACGCAGCAGTCTGGATGGGATGCCGTCCATCGGGCAGAATTATTTATGAGAGTTCTGCAAATGTAGATGTACTGTTTCCAGCTAATAGAACTCAAATCACTTGCACTGCACCATTAGAGAGGAAACCTACCCAAGTAAATTATATACAGGCCATAAATGGAAGCAGTTGTAGTGTTTTTATGACTCTATAAAACTCTGGAAGTTTATTGCTATTGAACAAACATGTAATCTGATTCTTAAAGCTGAATATTAGAAACCAATAGGGTCCAAAAACCTGCATTTACCTTCAGACCTATTGCCATGCTGGTCATACCATGGAAGTTGTTTTTCAGTGGCAGGTTTTGAGAGCCATTAATAAATCCAGGACTACTTTCTAGAAGATGTCCCAGCTGGCCCAAACGTAGGGCAATACCAAAATTCAGTGGAGCAAAGAAGTGACTCCAGTTTAATATTCTCTTTTTTTGTAAAGAGGTCCTATGAGGACTTCAATAAAGAACTGACTTCTTAAATTCACTGTTCTGCAGCCTGCTGCCTGTGAGGAAATGAAAGTAGAAAGTTTTTTCTATTTCATGCTGATAAAATATTGCGTGAACAAACAAGCAGAGGCTAAGATGGAGTATTTAAAGTTGGGGTTGTTGACCTGATTTACAAATATTTGTAAGCCATTGGCAGTACAACTGATTTTTCTAAGGGTTGGTGAGATTCATCTGAACAAAAACGTATGCACAGCTGTGCAGTGAGCTGAGCTATGCCCTGCAGGGATTAGTGGGACATCATTTCTATGAAGGCAGGACAGTGTGTGTGATCAAAGCTCTGATTCATCATTTCTTTTCTTCATGCCTCTGCCCTTTATTGTTATTTTTGCTTGTGCCATTTCCATTTGAAGACAGACTGGCCTTTCAGTGGAATGAGTGAGCATGAAAATATTTGAACTGCTCAAGGTTTATGTTTTTCTCTCTTTTTCAGTGATATTCAGGGCCTGTGACACTTCAGTTTTGTTCTCATGGCCTACAGTTTTCTGCCAGTTTTCTGCTATGTCTCTGGGAAAAGAGGGGTCATGCGCAGCTCTCAGGGAGCATTTCTGAAGGGCTACAGGAGGACCTCTGGATTGCAGAGTCATGGACTCTCTGTTCCCATCTGAAAGCCCCTTTCTTTGTGACTGGGAGATCTTACTTCCATAGCACTCCATTGCTCTGGAATTAGTTACCTTGGTAGGTTTTGGCAGGACAAAGGAACATCAAGCCAGGGAACGAGAATTTTATTCTCAAACCCTTGGTAGGGGAGGATGGAGAAAAGAAAGGCTAGGGGCATCCCTCTGGTTAGAGAACCTGCACATGTCTAGTGTCTAGGATGGAGGGGGGATTGGAATATCTAAGCCCTACAGTTTCTTTGTTGCTTTTATGAAGGACAAGGGTGGCTTTAATTTGGTCCTCTGATCACAGGCTTATTCAGGAAAGTTCCCAACAGCAGACTGGATGAGTGGGGAATATTCAGCAAAGCTGAAGGCCTGCTGTGGTGTGACCTTCTCCTCAAAGTGTGCTGGAGTGATGGTGGGAGTGCACAAGGTGGTAAGTGTGCTAGAAGGGCCTGGAGTGGGAAGATGCAAAGCGTGTGGTGTAGTTGTTGCACCCCCATGTGCTACAAATGAAGTGCAGTGAACCCTTTTGAGGCTTGAGATAATAGCTGGCTCTAGGAACATCACTCTAGACATAGCTAAAACCAAGTGTCGTTTTTTCTGTTTCCTTGGGAGAAAGAGAAGTGCTTTTCCTGGTTAAATGCTGGATAATGTGCAAGAAACTTCAAGTACTTTTGAGATATAAATGTTTGGTCATTCAGTAACAACAACAACAGACTCATGAAGGTCATTTAACTGTGTCTGTTATTAGATGTGTATTGGAGAACTTTTCAAGCACCTTGCAGAACCAGCACTGTGGCTGGACACTTGCATCACCATCTGGAGAGTTAAAAATCTCACTTGAGATGAGAAATTTCAAACTCACTAGAAGTGACTACAATGCATAAGAACTTAGTATTAACTACAGCAAGTAAAATGCTGTGGTCCTGATGATAAGAGGTGATGAAGAGCAAGAAAACCTGTATTTTTAGCTAAGGGAAATCAGATTATTTCAGTGACCAGTGATCAACTCTTCACTATTAGCTGAGTTGCAAAATCATTTCAAGTTTAGCTGTCACCAATAATTAGTCTAAAATTTATCACTGAAGAGAACATCAAGTCAATGAATAAGAAAATGGAAGATGTAGTCCAGCAAGGCATCTGTTTTCTTCCATAGATCTGTTTTCTTCCATGGTAGACAGCATCAGTGTGCTTCCTCACCCCCTATAACCATGTGTGGACCATGTTCAGCTGGAGGTGGACAGCAGAGGGAGGAGCTGGGTGCTGCAGTTGCTCTGCATGTGGCTGGTTCTGCCTTGCAGCTCCTAGGCACAGTTTTGGAGTTTATAGATAAGTTCCTTACTGAAAAACCAGTTTAATTTTAGGAACATGGGACTTTTTTGATGTTACCAGCGCATTATGAAGTGCATGTGGTGGCAGCTGTTAAGCCTTATGAAACCATCAGCAGGGAAGAAAACAAAGCATCACCTACAAAAAGAACAAGCGAGGACCATGGGCAGATGTAAGTGTCTGAGAATGTTGGATTTCCAGACAATATAGCCTTTTTTTATCATTTCACTGTGGGGAAGATGAGAGAGGACTGGGATGAATGAGGCCATGTGACTCCTAATTACAAGAGAGATTTTTTTGAGAAATAGATCTTTCCCTAAGGAAATACCTCCAAATAGCAATGTCCTTGCACAGGATTAACAGCAAGGAGCTTCCCACAGTCCCTCTCTACACCCACTGAAGCAGAACCATGATAATGGCTCGGACTAAAGGGATGCAGGAAGCAGAGTCACAAATGGATCAGGGGAAATGCAAGCATTATGATTCAGATACTTTTGTGTGGAAGGCAATGATACAAAAGGTAGAAGGGACAATGTTTGTTCTCTGGAAAGTAGGACGAGTGGAAGGGAGAGCTGTAAATGGTCTGGATGTGGAGCTGCCTTGGCAAAGAGCTCCAGGACAGAGGACTAGAAAGTGATGAGGAGAATCATGGCAACTTTCTGTGGGACACATGTAACTGGATGATGAGAGGGGGTGTCCAACATGCTGTCATGTACTCCAAGGAACTAGAACTGTTCATAGTGGTGTTCACCTACTGGAGGGCAGCAGGTGGTACTTGCTGGGGGCAAGAGTGAAATACTTTTGTAAAATTGGTGTTTCATAGAGGACTTTGCCTCAGTCTCACTGAAAGTCAGAGAGGCCTGATGTCGTGTCCCACTGAGAATGGGTTGTAGGCTTGACAGGTGTTTTAGTACTTTGGATGGTTGCTGTTGTAGCCAGAATACCACTTTCTTGAATATAGGATTCATTTCAAGTCCTTGAGGAAAAGCTCTCTTCATATCAATGGGCTTTGTATTTGTACCTGTGCTAGAGGGAGAGATTAATAAGCACAGCAAAATAAAATGATCCTCCCTGTTGATTGTCTGTAGCTCAAATCTCCACTGGCAATGAATGAATGGAGCAATGACCCTTGAGAGGAAAGGAAATGTAACTTCCTTTCCTTGTGCCTCATTGTCCTCCCAAGATTTTACCTGTTTATGAGGAGTTACTGGTAGTGAATGAAATTTGTGATGTTGATTTTTTTAAACAGATGAGTCACACGCAAAGCTACAAGGTCAGGGAGTAGCGTTGTCATGCTTTTCCTGACAACTTTTGAGGGGACGTCGAGGGATGAATAACATCTCAAGCTTAAAGCTCCCAGGAGAAGATCAAGCCATCCTCTCCTGGAGCAACAATGCACAACTGCTGGTTTCACTCCAGTTCCCTGAAATATTTCAGCCTTGGTAGACCCTGACTAATCCTATGAAGGTTACTTTTCTTCTCCAGACAGCCTTGGGACCCCTGTGGACTTGCATTCACTTGGATGTCCTTGGCTCACACTAGCTGGGGACGGTGGAGGGGATGGTAGAGGACTGGAGAATTTTTTCCTCCATCTTCTGCAAGTGCTGGACACAAAGCCTTGACTGTAAGGGTGGGGGATGTAGAGCACATCAGGAATGCTGGGAGGTGGTGAAGGAACTCAATGTATGTCTGTGCCAAGTGAGCTAGGCTCTGCTTGCTGCGTAAACCACCAGACCAGAGACCAGAAACCACTACCCAGATGTTATTTTAGCTTCTGTGAGGTACAGGATTTACCTGCCCAAACCTCTGCTTTAAAAGTGAGCACTGCATCAAATCATTAGAGCACTGCTTACATGGTTTAGCCATCAGCTAACTGACAAAATAGTTGTCAGCAGGGAATAATCATGTAATGATGCTCTTTGTAGGGGGTCCCATTGGTAAGGAGCAGCACTGATTTGGAAAAAGAGCCCTAAAGTCACAGTTAAGAATTTTAGTGTTACATAAAGGTTGTATATAGTGAGGATGGCAGATCACAGAAACAGAACAGGTAGGTTCGATTTGATGTATGACACAAATATAAAGACAAATTCTTAGAAGAGGTAGTAAAATATGATGCACACAGTCAGGAGCACTAGCATCCAGGATCATCAAGATGGCTTTACTGAGGAGGCCTTGCCTTCTATTACCAAGGCCCAAGAACAGAAGAAGGGCAGGTGTCTCACCTGACAATCTGTGGCCCCTTGTGGTGCCTGCTGGGGGAGTCAGAGCCTCTGGGAAGTTTGCTTTCCAGCTCTTGGCACTCCCTGTTTCCAATATGAGAGCTCCCAGCTCCTCAGGGTCCCAAACTCACTCCAAATTCTAGGTATGAAAAGATTTCTTTTTTGTCTGAACTATTTCCAGAGGAACAATATTCTCCTGCTCATAGGAGTTATCCATCATCTCTCAGCACCAGGCAAGATAAACGAACCAAATTTATCCTCGTGAGGAATTCAGTTCTTGGTTACAAAATTGGAAACACAGTGGGAGTCCTCTGATGCAGTGCTGGTGGCCTAAAATGTAGGCAGACTGGCTCAGTTAGGTCTGTGAGCTCCTTTACTCTCTGCAGAGAGAGAAGAGACCCTCCAGAAAGCATCCTGCCCCACCTTAGGGACCACTCTTAAGGTAGGATGGGCTGCTGTGGAAACACTTTTCTCTCCACTGACTGTAGGAAGGGATCCTGGACAGCTGAAATCAGACATGTAGCTTTTCAATAGTGAAAATTAATCCACTTCAAATGATGAAATCAATCTCACTCAAAACTAAGGACATGAAATGGAGTGGGAGTTTGTTCACCCTTGGCTGTTGCAGCAGATGATTTAGATGGGATGAGGTGACCCCTAAGCCCCAGTCTCCTGCGAGACTCTGTCTTTCCCTGTGCCTCTGGTTGAGATGGAGTCATTCTCCCTTCAGCTCTCTCCCTGTTTATTGTATTTCCCAATATTTTATCAAATAGAACTTTAATACTGCATGTTCTTCCACCCGCTGCTGTAGGGCTTCCTCCTCTTTCCTTGTTTCATGGATCTCTGTTATAAAACACAAATATGGCACATGAGTGTTATCCTCTTCCTGGTCCTTCGTGGATTTGATGCTTTTACTCTGCTACACAATTAGTGCACTCCCTTTTATATTAACCAGCCTTTCCTGAGTCTCAAAACGTTTCCATGGCTGTTAAAAAACTTTGCAAGTCTTAGAATCATAGAATCACAGAATCATTCTGGTTGGAAGGGACCTCCAGGGTCATCAAGTCCAACCTTTTTCCCATCATATTCCTGACCATTAGACCATCAGACCATGGCCTCAAGTGCCCCATCAACCCGTTTTTTGAACACCCCCAGGGATGGTGACTCCACCACCTCCCTGGGCAGCCCATTCCAGTGCCCAACCACCCTCCCAGTAAAGAACTTCTTCCTAATCTCCAACCTAAACTTCCCCTGAAGAGAACTGCTCATCAGCTCTTCCACAGAAGGTTACATATGAAATAAAGTTAGTGTTGGGGGGATCATACCAGTTCCAACAAGCTGAGAGCTGATGGTGCTGCAGCTCCAGGCTCCAGCTCCAACCAGTGCTCAGGCTCATCATGGGTTCCCAGTAGGCACATGCACATAAACAGACACATATAGCACATATAGACACACACATATATGTACACAATGTACTGAGACCCCACTCTCCACAGTTGCTGGCACCTGGACATATGAGACCCTGAGGCCACAGCTGCACTCCTGTTGCAGGCACACCTCCCAGCCACTCAAAATAAAGTCCCTCACCCAGGGAAATAGTTAAAAATGGTGTTTAGAACAAGGGACAGACTATGCTGATCAGGTGTGGGACATGGTCTACATGCACACCAACCACCCATTTACATGTAACCAGCCCTTTTTATTCCAGTATCCCTCTATTTTCTCAGACTTGTTCCTCTTTAAATCACCTAGATAATCAATTTCCCTATCTTTTGTTCCTTACTAAACACCCTATAATAAGTCATCTGCCCAAAAGCCCAACTGTTCTTCGCTTGCACTCCATGATGTGTCTCACACCACCAGGCAGCAACCCCCTCAGTCCCAGAAGTGTTCTGGCTTTGACTCATCGTGGTGGGGTTCACACCTGGACCATAGGGCTGAGGCTGTCCTGGGACAGCCCTGGGAGGGGCCCAGAGAGGGTGCCTCTTCCCCTGAGTCCATAGAATCATAGAATCATAGAAACATTATGGTTAGAAGGGACCTCCAGGGTTATCAAGTCCAACCTTTATCCCATCATATTCCTAATCGTTAGACCATTAGACCATGGCCTCAAATGCCTCATAATTCATGTTCCTGTCTGCCTTCATCCTCCTGTTCTCCTCTGGGCTGGTGGGGATGAGCCTTTGATGGGCTGGTGGCTCCTGTGATGGCCTGGGAGCAGCTGGGGCAGGGTGTAATTTGGGCTCCCCGCCCCGTGCCCCTTTGTGGGGGTGCAGATGAGTTTTTATCACCTAAGCCAACAATTAACACAGAGTATAATCCTGGCATCAAAGTACATTTTTCTTTCCACCCTCAGCTACCTTCTGTCAGTTTTGGAGCCCCTGGCACTCTAGATGCATTTTCTATTTTTTAACTATACTCTTTTTAGCTAACACAGCCCCCTTTACCCTGCTGGAAAAGTTTATTTTTTGTCCCTTTGCTCCCCCAGAATCACGCATCCATTCTGCCCAAGTCACTCATCGGATTCCTTACACAGTTTTTGTGTTGCTTGTGACCTGATTAACGTTTAATTCCTCCTTTTAAATCCTTTTACCTTGTTTCCAGCTTGCGAAAGATGGTGGGGAAGGTAGAAAGCGGGGCCTCTGTGCCCTTTGGATTCACCTTCCTCTTCTGCAGAAGGAACGTGGAGGTGCAGCTGCTCTGGTAGGGCTGCTTTGGGGAGTCGTTATTGTTGCTCAGCCTGAAATGATGGGGAAGCTGAAGCAGTTCATGTGTAAGGAGGCAATCTATTTTTATACAGAAATATCTATTACTCCGTGCTTAAACTAACCCCTTATCATTTATGATCTCTTAAGTGAAGGAGATTGCTACTGGGAGAAAGAGATGGGCAGAAACACCTGGAAGTTTGAGGTCTGAGAGGGTGAATCTTAGTGGAGATTTCTGAAATGAGCCCATGCAGGAAAAGAAGCAGGGCTGACAAAAGCAGCTTGGTGCAGCCGTTTGGCTTGGCTCTGGTACATGAGTGGAAACCTGAAAGGTTTCAAGACTACTCAACCTCCTGCAGTTCATCCCAGGGAGGACACCTGCGAAGTGTCCAGGGCCTGGGGGTGCCCACCTCTGACCTTTAAATATCCATTTCCTTTCTACTTGTGCTATTTTTTTACCTTTGTCTACTTCTTCCTTGACCTTGCTTCTTCCTTTTATTTCTGCAATAGCTGATGTTCAATGTTAATAATCCCAAGTGGCACAAAACCACTGGCTCACATCCGAGAAATTGCTGCTTATTTAAAATCTCAGGGTGCAACAGGACCAGGGAAATCCGATGGTGATCTGATCGCATCTTTGACAATTCCACAACCTGATACATTCCCACAAAGTTATCACTGCCTTTTCCCACATCATTTGGCTGCAATGAAAGCATCCCGGCATATAATAATGTAACCACCTGAATTATGTGTTTAATAGCAAGCATGCAGCCAGGAGACAAAATACAAACATTGAATCTATAAATTATTAAATTTAAGAAGGGAATCAGATGTATTTGGCCAGAAATAAGCAAAACACCTCCTTATAAGCTTTCTGCTGAAATCTCCTGGTGTGCTCACAACTCACTGACACCCTGCCTTGAATTGTTGCTTCAATTCCTGTTTTGGTTGTCACCACTCTCAATTATTTTAAAAAAGGACCTAAAATAGATTTATATTTCTCAGATTTTATTAGACAGTAAAAAAGAGAAGTCTGAGCTGCAGTAGTTAAATAATTTATGACCTTTGCTAGAGGGGCAAAAAAAAAAAAACTAAAATAAAAATAAAATACACATATTGGAAAGAAAGGGTTTGGATTTTATTGTTTTTCCTGCCCACTGGTTTTGCTGGATGCAATTTTAAGACATATATTCAATAAGGAAGTTTCTTCCCCATCACACGGCTACTTATTATCATCAAATTCTAACCACCAATTCATAAAAGACCCATCTCAATGGAGCTGATCTCTGCTTCGATTTCACGGTGATAAAGCAGAGCAAGGAAGCAGGTGGTGGGTGTACTTTCTCGCATGAAGAGGTATTTATTGTAGGTAGTGTACTTAAGCATTAAGCAATGATGTTTCTTTTTCATGTAACTTTGAAAATCAATATGTTCCTCTACAGTTCCTCCAATACTATCATTAGCTACCCCTCAAAAAAGGCACCGTTAAACAGTCTTTATGCATTGCTTTACTTTAGCAGGCCTGAATCTGTCTTGTGTGCCCTAATCTCATTACTGCTGATCCACTGAGGATTTCAGTGAGGCACTGAATTGTTTTGGATGTCTGCAAAAGGCTCATCGCTGCTGTGTCAGGGGAACTCTTCAACCAGACCTAACATTCCTCCAGAGGCTGAATTCCCAAATATAACACAAGTTTAGCACCTGACTGATACTATTAAGATCTGAAGATATTTTCTTTTTGGTGCCTGGAAATGCCAATGTCAACCTTCAACCTGCAGGTACCCACACAGGAATTTTATTCCTGCTGTAATTGTGAAGACACAGATGCAACTAAGAGGACACAGATCTATAGATGACTTTCTCTGCCAGACATGGCAGACAGCACCATATGGAATAAATGTCCATAACAAGCAAATGTTCACTAGCATGCTACAAAACTACATCTTTCCTGTCCATCGGGGTTAGTGGCTGATTTAATTTGCGAGCAGGAATAATTTATTCCTCCTAAATACATATTCTCTATCTCATTTTTGTTAGCACCTCTCCTTTTCTATCTCCCCTGATAAGTCCTTAGTCTTTGACATGTCTTACAGCAATGAGTTCCACAGTTAATTATCTATTGCGGAAACCAATTACAATAAAACAAATAAAAACCAGTCCCTGCTTCTGCCTGGTCGTCTTCATTAGTCTTCAATCTGATGTGTGTCAATGCACTGTAATTCTGTACAAGCTGGAGTCAAGATTCTGGGTACACCCGATTGTCCTCCAGTTTGCTCAGTGTGATGTTCCCCAGATTTCATCTCCTTCTAGACAGGGCATGAAAACCTTGTTGCTGTTTTCCAAGTCTCTAATCATTAGGTTAGCTGCTCCTACAGCCTCCTCTATTTGTATCCTATCTTTTATAAGTTCACTTTCAAGCAGAGTTCAAGATAAGGTCGCCTTGCTTGTAGATGCATTGTCATTGTTAAAGTATTATTTTCTTTCGTTTTTTTTTTTTTGGGCCATAATTTCCTATGACACTAAAAAAAAAATGTACAGATCATAGGATACAAGACTTAAAGGAGCCTCAGGAGATCATTTAATCTACCACTTGAACTGAAGCACAGCCAGGGATCAACACTTAATAGATGCTTTAATATGGTTCTCTCCTGCAGTTGTTCCAATATAATTATCCCTAGCCTGTTCTCTTAATGGGCAATGGTTTTTTTCTTATTATATTGCTGAAATCATCATTATGAAAAATCAGCTGTTCATTTTTTGCTCTTTCACCCCATACAAGATGGAGAGCAAGTTCCTGCTGCTCTCTTTGTATCTATTCCCACGTTGTGGGGCACTGGCATGCCTTCCTTTGCTTCCCCTCTTTTCTGGAAGAGAAAATTTACCAATTTCTCCAGTTTACTGATGGGACGTCTCTTTCTGGTTTCCCTCCAGGTTACCAGCATGATTATTAAAGTTCATTGACAGGAAAAGTCCCAGCATTGAGCTGGTGACCTCCCATCTCTTCATGTCTCCTGCTACTACGTTCCAAAGTCAGGTGTAGGTTGCTGCCTGCTCTTGGTCTGCTTTTTGTTTCACAAAGGCTCAGACCAAGACTGTGGCAGGCTCTAACTCTGAGCTTAAGTTGTGCTGTATTATTGTTAGCAAGCTATTCCCCATACTGTATTTGGGCATCTGATTTCTCCTTCATCAAAATGTATGTGCATGAAACTTGGCTTCAGCAATGGAGTTTCTGCTTCTGTGTTCCTGGCAGCTCATTTGTTTCTCCCTACTGCAGATTTCTTCCCCCACAGATACGCTGATACGACTGCTTGTGGGGCTGTGCTGTGAACCAGAGCAGAGAACTGAACCAGGTTAGATATAGCAGTTCATAAATAAGGAAGAGGTATTTTTATCCTGCGTTATCTCAGAGAGCTGTTTTGCAAAGCAGCCCCACAAACAGTTGATCATCACACCTAAAGGGGCAACAAACTTATACTAAGGCAGAAACGAGCAGATTGGGGGTGGAGAGAAGGATAGAAAGTTTTCAAACCAGCTTTGATGGCAAGGGTAACCTCACCTGCCCAAATCCCAGATTGAGCTGTTTGCATTTGTCTCTGTTGGATCTGATGGCATTTATTTTGGGTCATGTCTCCAATTCATCAAGATGATGTTCAGTTCTGATCCTGTCCTCCAGAGTACTTTGAAATCTTCCCAGCATTTGTGTCTCAGAAACCCCCTGGTCCCATTCCTGTCTGTTATCTCCCTTCTGAACCATCGAGAGAGGCTGTGAGTGAACTCTGTGGAAAGCTGAGGTCGCAGCATTAAAAAGAATAGTGCAATTGGTATTTTTATACTGTAAAATGTTTGGCATATTTACAAAGCTCACAAGGTGTTAAGGTTACAAATCACCTGCCAAAGCAGACAGGGACCATTTCATACTGAAATATAAGAGCTTCCTGCTAAGAACACGGGTAGAGGTGGTACCCCGATGTGCCAGAGATGTCACCAGAAGATGTAGCACACAAGGGCTGAGGCAAGTCCATCACTGGGGGTCTGGAAAAGCTTTTCCAGTCAGGAATGGCTTTTCCTACCTTGGTGAGGGATGCACACACAACTCCTCGAGCTCCTTCCCAGGCCTATTTTTCTAGCAAATACATTTGCTTAAGAGTGGAGGAAGAAAATTTGATGGAGCATCTAAGGAGAGGAAGGAAAGAGTGTTAATGTGGGGATGGACCAGTTGGAGACCATTGCCACATAAGAGCCCCCTGCAGTGTTAAACTCCACTGTTCCCCATGAGGGAGCTACATGGGGAAAAATCAGAGGTTTCCCTTGTAGCACTATCCAAATTCAATTGTTTCGTGATTTATTTCACCAGTGATCTTTTCAGTTGTCACATTTGTTAAATATTCCTCTGAACCTTCCCCTGACATTGAATACGTTTACTGTGTTAGAAGCTGACCAGACTGGTGACCCTGCTACTGCTGTGAGAGCCTGCAGTGCTGCAAAAGACACAGGCACTCCAAAGGGTTCACCTCGAGGAAGGGGTTGGAGAGCTGAAGGGTGAGAGGTGTATTTTGCCCATCTGTAGAAGGTCAATACAAGGCCTGGGTTGATAATTGCCAGGTTTGGGGAGGGCAGGAGCACAAATCAACTCTGTTTCCAATAAGCAGGCATCAGGGATCCATCTCACCTGTCAGGAGACTGACTGAGTTGCCAGAAGATGTTGGGCTAATTTATTGTATTCTGCTGTAACAGCTATAAAAGGAAATATTGATTAGCATGCAGCACAAGACAGAACCCTGTTTGAAAAAGCCTCCAAAGTGAGCTGTGAACCACCCAAGGCTATTGCCCAAGTAATGTTTTCAGGGCTGCTTATTGCCACAGTAGTTTCCTGCAGACAGTATTTCCCAAGCACACTTGCAAGACTGCTGTGTGGGACTGTGTCATAAGCCCTCACAGAGCCGAGATATATCACTTCTACCACTTTCCCTATCCACTAGACCAGTTACCCTGCCAAGGAGAGGAAATTAGATTGTTTCGACATGAATTGTTTTTGTCAAATCCACGTGGGCTCTTATTTTATTACCTTATTATCCCCCAGGTGCTTATAAACTGCTGCTTAACCACTTGTTCCAGTATTTTTCCAGGTACTGAGGTTAGGCTGACCTGCCTGTATTTCCCCAGGTTCCTCAATTATTCCTGTTTAATGGCAGATGCTATACTTACTCCTTCCTAGTCTTCTAGGATGTCACTCTTCCTCTGTGTGCTATCACAGGTATAGTCAAAAGCCTCTGTAGCTGCTGAGGATACTCCCTTCAGCACTCTGGAATGAACTCCCTTTTTCTTTCTTCCTCTCTTAAAATTAATTGCATCAATAATTAAAAATTAACATTTTATTTTTGAGTGAGGGATGCATTGAATAGTTAAGTTTTCTCGTTATCATCTATTATTTACTCTGTGTGGAATTATCCAAGGATTTATTACATTTTCTTCATTCATAAATATTTGTTTTCTTGCTACCTTTTTGTCTCTTACTAATTATAATTCATTCTCTTCTCTTGCATGCTGACCTTCTGCTAATACATTTTCACATTTAGTTTCCACTTGTGATGTTTCCTTTTTTGTTTCTAAGCCACTGAAAATTACCCAATGCAGCCTCAAGTTTCTTCTATGACACTTATGTCTGTTTTTCTCCTGCATTAGAGACATTTCTCAGTCCTTTTTTATGCACCTGGTCTCCTTCATTCTTTTTTTTGCTTATACTCTTTTCCCATGAAATCATATTTGCAAATTTCTTGAGTTTACTTCCTTGGAGCCTCCATTCCCAAGCGTAGGTGGATGGATGACGGTAGAGCGGTAGATGTGGTTTATCTTGATTTCAGCAAAGCATTTGACACTGTCTCCCACAGCATCCTTGTAGATAAGCTGATAAAGTATGGGTTTGGTGATCAGGTAGTGAGGTGGATCAAGAACTGGTTAAAGGGAAGAAGTCAGAGAGTTGTAATTAATGGGACAGAATCCAGTTGGAGGTCAGTAACTAGTGGAGTCCCTCAGGGGTCGGTACTGGGACCGGTGTTGTTCAATATCTTCATCAACGACCTGGATGAGGGTACAGAATGTATCCTCAGCAAGTTTGCTAATGACACTAAACTGGGAGGAGTGGCTGACACACCAGAAGGTTGTGCTGCCATTCAAAGAGACCTTGATAGGCTGGAGAGTTGGGCGGGGAGAAACTTAATGAAATTCAACAAGGGCAAGTGCAGAGTTTTACATCTGGGGAAGAACAACACCATGAACCAGTACAGGCTGGGGG
>VZRW01010517.1:321591-381360 GCA_013398125.1 Aegotheles bennettii
AAGATGATGAAGGGAGTGGAACATCTCCCTTATGAGGAAAGGCTGAGGAAGCTGGGGCTCTTTAGCTTGGAGAAAAGGAGACTGAGGGGTGACCTCATCCATGTTTACAAATATGTAAAGGGTGAGGGTCAGGATGATGGAGCCAAGCTTTTTGCAGTGACGTCCAATGATAGGACAAGGGGCAATGGATGCAAACTGGAGCATAGGAGGTTCCATGTGAATATCAGGAAGAACTTTTTCACTGTGCAAGTGACGGAGCACTGGAACAGGCTGCCCAGAGAGGTTGTGGAGTCTCCTTCACTGGAGACATTCAAAACCCGCCTGGATGCGTTCCTGTGTGATGTACTCTAGGTGACCCTGCTCCGGCAGGGGGGTTGGACTGGATGATCCTTCGAGGTCCCTTCCAACCCTAGAATTCTGTGATTCTGTGATTCTGTGATTCTGTGCAGTAGAGCAGAACATGACTATACAATGCCTGTCCCCAGTGATAGTCTTTCTGGCTACTGGTGAACTGTTTCTTTTCAACTATCTGTGGTAATGGCTTCAAGCAAAGCCCTCAGTATTTGATTGGTGTATACTCATATATCAATAGACTTGTCCAACATCTGCTTGAACTGGCCTCCTGCTTGCCAAAGTGCTACCTGGGCTCCAGACCTTCATGGACTCAATCATTTTGTGTCACCAGCCAATTGTGGTGGTCACTTCCAGTCACCCAAACAGCATTCATTATCTATTTGTAATACCTACTTAAAATGAAGACAACAAAATCCTGTCTCAGATGGCAGAAGCATCACAATAAGTGATCTCTATACCTGTGTTCTCAGAGGCTCTTCCTTCTGTATATGCAGCTTGCTCAGGAGAGGGTACAAGCAGATGAATCCTTCCAACTCCAAGCTTCAGTAGTTGCTCTGAGAGTTTTGAACTCCTACACACAGGGGTGCCCTTTCAAGCCTCAGCAAGGGCACTTTTCGTGGGTGCATCTCTATTTCATCACTTGGCAGCCCGAGAGCACGCAGAAGGTGCTGCCACTGGAGAAACCATGGGGAAAGCAGTGAAATATGGTGGCTTAGATACCAAGAAGCATCAAATGCCAGAATGTAATTCTGGCAGGAGGAGCGTTCCTCTGCTCCTTCCCTTATTTGAGACCCAGCAGACTAAACCCACCTTCTCTCACACCCAATTTATGCCCAAAACTATGATGAAGAGGAATGTGCTCTCAAGGGCAGCACTGTAACTTTGTATTTCTGCTTGCTTTCCTTTATATCCTGAACCTGATATCCTGGACTATTTTTCTGATAGCACTAAAGGGATCAAAAGAAGGTAAAAACTGCATTGCTCAGCAAATCACTGCCTGTCACTGTCTCAGCAGCTTGTAGTTCCTCGCAGATATACTTTGAAAATGAAATCTTCCTCCTGTTTTCATGGGGATAAATTGTTGGCATAAAAGCAGGAAAAAAACACACTGAAAGCCTCTGAGGTTGAATGTGACATACTTCAGTGGGATCTACAAGCCCTGGTGAAAGAAATCTGTGCAATGCAAAACAAGGGAAAATCCTAAAGGGATATCTGCCAGAATAAAACCAGACAACTTCCCATACAAAATAGGTTCAATCCATGAAAAATGGGGTTTGATCTCTGGCTGTAGCTTTTTAAATGGGATATGAACATCCTCAGACATTTTAATGATTATATAGGATTAAAAACAAACCAAACCTCAAACTAGGTATGACTCTGGGGTAAAAGAATTGTAGTTGTGTGAGAAGTGTAGCCCATGTTTGTTTGGAGTTTATATGAAAGGAGAAGGTGCAGCATCCATGCTTAATAAATGTCAGTAACAAAGGTAGAACAGTTCAATAGTCTGTGAATATTTCATAAAATTATTCCTTGAAAAATATTTGTAAGAGCAAAGTTTATTATGTGAATTCATATGCTGGTTAATGATCTGGTCAAACAAAGAATCTACATTTTGAAACGATCCATCTAGAAACTATGAGTGCAGATCACGAAGAGCAGATAGGCAGGATCAGGGGAAGGAAAAAGAGGGAACGTGGAAAACACTAATTTGAAAAGGACTTAGGAGTCTGGTGGAAACATACTGAGTGTGAACACACACACAACACAATAGAAAGAGAGCATCTACCCAGGATCTGGATTTTATTCTGAAGGTATGTTTCTGTCTCAGCGAGTAATTGGAGAAATAGTTGCTGAAAGGTATAGTCCATCTTCTGCACAGGCTGCCTGCATGGCTTACATACTGGAGCTATTTTTGTATAGGCATCTTTCAATGACCCCCTAGGCTTAAACTCTACAGCTTTATGCCCACACCTAATAATTTTTCTTGGTTATGCACATCCAGGCAGTAAGTGATATTCTAGTGTTAAAAATCACCTTTCCTCTCATTTTTATCTGTACAATAAATAACTGTTAAGTCAGTCTAGTAGCCCCTTAAAGTATTAGAAGAGCTCAAATATGTACAAAATAATTTAATATAACAATCCCTCCTGAAAGGAAAGGAAAAAAAGGTAACTCTTAGTGGCAATGGATTCCGTTTCTGTGAAATGACATATTTACAATTATTTTCACTCACTATCTCAGTACCTGCAGCAGTCTTAGACTTTTACTTTGTGTTTGAATGGTTTTCCTGGAGACCAGACGCAACCACAGGATACTTCTGCTCAGAGCAGCAGCCACTGCAAATGCAAAAGATGATAAATAGAGAGGAAGAAAAAGGTCTCAAATATATACTTGTAGGCTCTAGTGTTTCGCATCCTTATGGGATGGTATCCTAGTATGTAATGGTTTCGAATAGCTTTTATCATCCCTGGGTTTGCTTATTTCTGTGAAGATTCACATTGAATTGTAGCCTCTGCAGCATTCAGTGATGGAGAGTCCAGAGCTTATCTTCTGATGGTTTTGAGTCTGCCACCAGTATCCCAGCCTGATGCCCCTTGTTTCCCACGCTGAAGTGAAGAGCTATCCCTTTATCCTCTCCAGTCCAATCCCAAATCTGCATTATCTTCCCCTCCTTTATTTCCTAGATGAAACGATCTACTGTTCTCCTTATTCCAGACTTCTGATTATACATGCTACCTTCTCTGAACCTTTTCCAACACCAAATTAACCTTTCAGAAGGGATAATTCAGTGTTCAGGATTCAGACACACCAGGGATTTATACAGTGTCACGAACCTTTTCCTTTCTTAGTACATTCCAGCATCAATTTCCTTTCACCCTGATTGAGCTTTTATTTCTACTGGACCACCTAGTATAAAACTCTAACTCCCTTTGGAACCACTGAATTCAAGAACTCTTTCCTGAGCAGCTAGTTCAAAGCCTGTCATTATGGATGTAAATGTAGGGCTCTTTTCCTTATGTTGTATAATTCTATGTTTACCTATGCCAAATTTCAACTGTCATTTTCTTATCTAGTCAGTGTTGGCAGCTTGATCTGTGATGTATTGCAGTCAGCTCTCTTTTCAGTCTTGAATTTCTTAATGTCACCAGCACTATCATCTCTTCATTCACTGTCCTTTCAGATCATTTATAGAATCATAGAACCATTCTGGTTGGAAGGGACCTCCAGGGTCATCAAGTCCAACCTTTATCCCATCATATTCCTAACCATTAGACCATCAGACCATGGCCTCAAGTGCCTCATCAACCCGTTTTTTGAACACCCCCAGGGATGGTGACTCCACCACCTCCCTGGGCAGCCCATTCCAGTGCCCAACCACCCTCCCAGTAAAGAACTTCTTCCCAACCTCCAACCTAAACTTCCCCTGATGGAATTGGAGGCCATTTCCTCTCATCCTGTCATTAGCAATTTGGGAGAAGAGATAAGTATCCTGGGCCACCAGTGACCTCCCCCGCTGATACATCATTATTATTATTATTATTATTATTATTATTATTATTTTCCAGTCTTTTAAACAGATGTCTGCTTATGTCAGGATCAGTCATATTGTCCCAAGGTGGCTGCATTTCTTCAGCTGTCTCTGGTGAGGGTTCCTCCTGGAAGGGCTGTGGAAATCCAAGAAGGTCAGTGGGTTTTTGTCACTCCCACATTTGCGTTTTTTTTAAAAAATCCTAATAAATTGGCAAGACTTACTTTTATTCCTTGTTGTTTCTCTCACATATCAGAATTACCTCTATGTCCATTTATTGCGTTCTTTGGAGCAGTTTCAGCCAGGCCTATGGGTGGGATTTCTCTGACCTTCCAAGGAGCACTTTTTTAAAAGTTGGATCACTGCTTTTCAGTCCTCTGGTACCGAGGCAGTTTTAAAGGGGGAAATTATGCATTACTGTTGATTGCTCAGCGCTTTTGCTCTTGATTTCCTCTAGAAGTCTAGAAAAAGGATTTAATCCTAGGCTTTAGATGTCAAGTGGGCTCTGGCCTAAAGATCTGAGCCTGAGCTGGTCTTGACAGATGCCCCATAAAACCGGTGGTGACACAACATCCATACCTATCACAATCTGTTTTCCTCTATTGATTATACAGGGAACCTGCTGTGACCAGTGGAGACTTGGACATCTGACCTTTACAAGTCTAAGTGACAGCAGGTGAATCCCACCCATGAGATTCCCGTTTTCTCCAGGGAACCAGGCACTGCTGTGATAATCAGCAAATCTGAACAGAACTCTTGTTTTCATACCATGTCATCTGGAGATTGCTCCTAATTTAAGGGTACTGCAGCATAATTTGGCATCCTCCCAGAAAGAGTATCACTCTCTGAACTTCCTATATCTGACATCGGTCTTTGGCACCCTACTCTACAGGACTATTTAATTCCTGGATTCAGATTTCTCTAAGTGATAATCTTATATAAAGTATGGAATTTTTCTGTGCTTAATTTGCACTTTTATTGTCTGTTGTCAAGATAATGAGTATACAGTATGTAGTGAGTATTAATTTTACATATGAGGCTTAGTGGTTTAGGATTTGTAGTGCAGTGTTTTTGTCAGGTATAAGCCAGCCTCCAGCAACTTAAATTGAAAGTGTTTCTTTTAGGGTGCCTATATGCCCAACATTAGGGTTTGGAGCTGGTTGTGGGTGGGATTTTTCTCTTTCTTTCTTTAAAAAAAGACTATTCCTAGCTGTATATTTTCTTTGTCTTTTAGACAGGCATGGGGTTTGGTTTGTTATTTTGTGGTTTTTATTCATTTATTATTTCTACACTTTCATTTATTCTGTTTTCTCATTTTTTTCTGGGGAATATTGTCCTCCTATACCAAGATCTAGTACTTGCATTGTTTCCTAACAAGCGAAGGGAAAAAATAAATAGTATTATCTTCTTCAGGTAGCCCACAGACACCTGTGTTAGGAATGATGTATCATCTGAATGTTATGAGCCTGTGTTTAATAGACAAGTTGTTCTCTTAAAACCTATGGCTGTAAATTGGCTCTCACATTAATGTGCACACCTGGGTGTAGCCATGCTGAGGGTGATGTGAGAGTCAATACATGCAGCTGCCTTTTGGTACCTTCAAGAAATATACTTTTTTTTCACTGTGCAGAATATCTATACTTAGTTCTTTTTCAGCTCCTCACCATCTGATAACCAGCTTTCTCTTTTTCAGTTAAGTATACACTTCTAAACAAATCTTGTGCTTTTGATCTTGCAAAATGAAAAGCAGCTCATCTTCACTTTTGTAGCTTACTTGACTGATAAAAAACAAATTTCTGTGAGTTTCTCTCAGTTGTCCCTTTCAGTTCTGGAATGCTCCAGCCCTTGATCTACTGAGCTGCTCTCTCTCTCCTCACAGCACCATTTCTTCCACTCTTCTCCTTCAGGATGCAGTCACCTATTTCAGCATTACATCTGCTTGGTGCTGCGTGGTGTTCCTGGGCAGTCATTAATGAGATTATAATTAGGGCAAACAGCTTGTAACCTAATGAATATTACTGGAAAGCTGTAGGGAGGGGAGGATCTGCTCATCTCATGAACAGAGTAGCCATATCAGCTTATTCAAAGTGGACATTTCCAAGACTGCTTAATTTTATAACTTCTCTCCCATGCTGCTCAGCTCTTCACACCTACCTGCAAGCTACACTGGGAGAAAGGGATAGTGGGAGGAGGTGTCAGCTGAGTCCATGAGAAACTTGTCCAGTTCACAGAAAAGGTGTTGTGATATGGCTGTTGCTGTGGAAGACACAAACCAAGGACCACGGAGGTCTGCTCTGGTCCCCATGGAGGGAGTGATGTGGAAAACTACATGAATGACAATTTATCCTCGGTGTCTCATACATACAGGTGTCTGACCCTACTCTGTAGTGTCAATTTTGATGATGATAGAGAGCTGTCTTTGATTATGACAAATAGTAAACCTTTCCTTGGGCTCTCTGGGTAGCTGTTGGTGCTCTGACACACAAGTAGTTAAGACAACAGTAGCAGTTATAGGCTTGATTGAGCACAAAATTATAGGAAGATCACCTGTGAAATTAAAATTGTTCTGTGTGTCTACAAGTGCAGTTTAACAAGCCACTCGAGGGTTCCTCCCTGTCAGGAACACAGGTCTGGCATGGTCCTCATAGCCACCTACCTCCCGGCCACCAGTGAGCACGTGAGAGTTAAAAGAAAGGAAGCATGGATGGGAGATCTCTGAGTGCCAAACACCAACCTTTGGTAGGTCAGCTGGAGGGGGTTAAGGTTGTCACTGTGACAAAACACAGGTTGGAATAGCTGACAGTTGGATCTGGGACAATACAATGATGTGTCCCTGAATTACTAATGACAGGATGAGAGGAAATGGCCTCAAGTTCCGTCAGGGGAAGTTTAGGTTGGAGATTAGGAAGAAGTTCTTTCCTGGGAGGGTGGTTGCGCACTGGAATGGGCTGCCCAGGGAGGTGGGGGAGTCACCGTCCCTGGGGGTGTTCAAAAAATGGGTTGATGAGGCACTTGAGGCCATGGTCTGATGGTCTAATGGTCAGGAATATGATGGGATAAAGGTTGGACTTGATGACCCTGGAGGTCCCTTCCAACCAGAATGATTCTATGATTCTAATATGGAGCCAGGGTGTCTACTGGGTGAAATGCTGCATTGTTTTCAAGTGGAGGATCCAACCTTGATAATGATTTTTCTGCCATGTTTATATAGGATATGGTTAAATGACACAAAAGAGAAACTTTTCTGCTTTGGGTTTTAGGTGTTCTTTACCTGGAAAGGAGTCATGGAGGTTCTTCTGCCCTGGAGAGGACTTTCCACCAAGAGTCCTGCACTTCACCCTGATCCTGATAGACTCAATCTGTTCACCCTTTCCCTTGAGGTGCTCTGAAGAGTGTGCTAGAGAAGAAAGATCAGACTGGCACTCATTGCCCCCAAAGACAACGTTTGAGCTAATTGATGTTTAAGGAAATTATTTCCATTTTAGCCATGGAATTAATTTTTGGTTAAGACTACTGAATAAATGGACACAGAAGAGCCTGCATGGTATTAACAAGATTCTAAATGAAGGAACCAATTCATTTCATTATTGATAACAAAGTCATCTTCCCCAGAATAGTAAATGAGGTATGATTGGCACTCTGAGATAAGGCCCTGATTATTGTCTGTGGAATCTATTACATTCTATTATTTCTTCCAGATAAAACTTTAAATCACCCTTTTTAAATGCAGACATTTGGTAGTTATTCCTTCCATAGAACAATTTTATGTATTTTTCCAACTTTTTCATTTTTATTTATTTTTATATTTTGTTTAAAATAATATAGTACAGAATATTCAAAAAGTTCAATTTTTTAGCTAAGTGTTGGGCTCTAACAAACTTAAAATAATTAGTAAATTATTAAATAAGACTAAACCAATTAAAATTTCACAATTATTGATATTTCTACCAATTTATATACCATTTATTTTATACCATTACTGATGTTTATACCAATGTCCCTACTGAACTAGGAAGGTGGGAGGAGTGAGTGGATGAGGAGGGATAGTTGCCATGTGCTTTGGGATGACTGCAGCTGCTCTGCTCCTGGGGGATTTAGAGGAAGGTCTGCCTCACTGGGAGAGAGTAAAATGCAAGGTAGACAAAGTTACAGCTGCAGGCACAGAAATTAAATCAGAGGGAAAGGGAATCAGGACAGTTATGGGATGGAGCTGAAATGAGGAGAAAATCAAGGGAAACCAGTAAAGCTGAGGGAAGGAAAAAGGGGTGAAGATGCCCTAGGAAGACCTGACAACTATGACTCACACTGCTTTAATAGGGAGCTTCAGGAAACTGGGAGGGCAGTGGTGAGCTCTACTGGCAGTGCACTAGGGGTGAAAACCAGACTCTCCTAGGGCAGAGAACTGAAGAGCAGTGGCAGAGGGTTGGGGTGTTGAGTCAGGGTAGGATGTAATATGCAGCAGTGATGGGCTACATCTGGCTCCTTGTAGGGCTGTATGAACCATCTTCCTAATTGGAGTGCTGCTGTGAGCATCACCCTTTTAAAAGCACCCTGAACAAAACCTGTGTAGGTTGACAGCAGCCTATTCCCTCTAGTCACAGCTTCTTCTACTATCCCAGCAGAAAGGTCTTCCTACTGTGGGGGAAATTCAGAGCTAGACTGGACATGAACACCCCACGCTGCTCACATGTCTCCTTTATATATCACATAAGATTTGCCTTGCCACAAACCTCAGATGAATGCAATCCACCTAGATGGACTTTGCTAACTAATGTCAATATGTCAATATGTCAATATTTGCCTCCATCCCACTCATGGAACAGAGGTGTGGGATCCCTGGTGCCCTTTCTGTCCATTTGATCCTTCCTTGTTCACCTGTGCTTCAGGAGGACAGACTGCATATGGTGTTGCTTCTTATCTGCTGCCAGCCAGGAGTTCCAAGGGACTCAATTAAATGGTGATTTACAGAAAAGTGCATAAGGACTGCAGACAGCTCCTTAGCAAGTTTATTTTCAATTAGCAGCTGTCTAATAAAAGTTTTTCTCATTGACAAATCCCCTTTTTGCTTAACTCACTCCTCCATGAAATTGCATGTCCCACTTCAACCCATTTAGCCCTTGATCTAATACAAGCACTTTTAGCACTTTCTGCAAATAATTAATCCAATTTGGATTGGAGGGATTATAGATGGTTTTAGTCCTCACTTGATAACATTTCATTCTTACCCAACTCTTTAATTTTTACCCATTATTATACTATAGAGGAGGCAAATCAGGAATGTCTCATTGTAAATGCTCGTATATCATGATACAGGACAAGAATTGATGGTCGTGGTACAGAATCAGGGACAGTGAGAAATTCTGCTGCTTGCATGAATGAGGTGACACTTATTACAAAAAATGGTGCTTGATGAAGGAGCAAATGGTTGAATCTTCAGAGGCTGCAGCATTAAAAAAAAAAGAAAAAAGAAAAGAGGTGCAAACTTTAAGGAAAGCTTTATGGGACACATTATCAAAAGTTACATTTCAGAAGAACTGAATGGTTGTTTAAAAGCTCTAATCCCAAATTTGAATTGCTGCTTCTTTTAAACCATAACCTACCTAATATTTGTGTAACTTCCTTCTCCTACTACCCAGGGCCTGGGTATGTTGCTCAAGCATCCACACCACTGCTGAACTGTGCAAGAGTAGTCTTTGCTATTCGTGCTCCACTTTCACTCCACCTACCTCAGTGGGTTACTGGTCCCTGTTACTTCCCACCCAGTGATTAATGTCAGCAAGTACTGGTGTCCCCAGCCAGCCTTGCAGCAGCTGTGCTGCAGGAAGCAAAGGGAGGAACAAGGAATCCTTGGGGATTTCAGCAAATGGGAGCAGCACAGAGGAGAGGAAGCACCAGCTGGTCTCACTCTGACAGCTGAGCTCCCCAGGGATATTCCCTGAGTAACTTGTCAATGTCTGCATAAATGGAGGAGAAAGAGCAAAGAGGTGAGCGTGCACTGTCCTTCCCTTCCCTTCCCTTCCCTTCCCTTCCCTTGACACAGGCAGCCATCCTCACCTATTTGCCAGGGAATTTCCCGTGACAGTAACTTTAGACCTACAGGAGACCTCAAAGCCCTCAAAAAACTAAACTACAACTCAACTTGCAGCACCCCTAAGCAAGCCAAGGTCCAAGAGTAGTCCATTCAGATCCTGGAGAAAGATCTCCAGTGATCTGATCTAGGAACCAGGTCACCCCACAGAAGGTGTAGCTTATAAAAAGCTTTATTCTGGGAAATGCTTACACTGGAGTGAGGTGGGTAAAGCACAGACCCACTGGCATCCCTGCACACATGTGGAGAACTGGTTTAGCAAATTGTTCCTGCACTACCAAGCTGAGAGTGTCAGAAAATTGTCCAAGGAAATAAAACCATAAAACCACTGGAAATGGGATTGACACACTGGAGTTAAACTTGGTAAATATATTTTATGTTTCATTTCTGGAGAATTAAGCTCCAGGCAAATCTGGAGGCTGATTAATGAAGGACCAGCTTTGGCTGCTTGGATCCTGTCATTGATTGGAAATGGCTGGGAAGTTTGTTTCCAAAGCAGGAGCAGAGCAAATGTACCACTGTAGCTTCATATTTACCTATTCCTGACAAACAAACGTGAGTCATCCTGGATGTCATTTCTATTCCGGTGGTGAAGGTGTGAAGGTTTACACTGCATAAGCACACACACAAAGAAGTGAAGCTTCTGCCTACACCAAACATCCATCTATTGCTCCACAAGCTTTGCAAAAATTACCCACTTGTATGATGCTTTTCCATTTACACTTAGCATGGGTGCTGTGCACATCAGACATCTTGCATTGCTGGTGACACAGCCATGAAAACTTGTACCTTCTTGTCCATACAGTTCTGTTTCCTCTTCTGAAAGTGCTGTTACTGATTCCTATACCTCCTTCATTTATTCAGTATAATCCATATTGAAAGAGACTTATCAATATGCTAACAGGGGCATTGCAGTGTGACCTTAGTGTGGTTGTCCAGGCTGTAAATTAATTGGATGGCAGAACCTTCTGCATTTCCAGGATGGTGGAAATGAGGCCTGTCAGATGTCAAATGGGTCACTGAAGGGAATCCCCTTCCATGCTCACTGCTGCATTGGCTTGGCAGAACAAAACTTCGAAGGGATGGTGAGGTTATCGTTGTGGAGGAGTCACCAAAGAGTCACCAAAGAGCCGTTACCTTACTTGTCCCTTCACAACCCAGCACATTTTATTCCTACATTTACACTGAGCTCTACATGGCCATAAATACTGGCATAAATACTATGGCTCTATATGGCCATAAATATTGGCACTGGAATAGGCTGCCCAGGGAGGTGGTGGAGTCACCATCCCTGGGGGTGTTCAAAAAACGTGTTGATGAGGCACTTGAGGCCATGGTCTGGTGGTCTAATGGTTAGGGATATGATGGGATAAAGGTTGGACTTGATGACCCTGGAGGTCCCTTCCAACCAGAATGATTCTATGATTCTATGATTCTATGAAATCATGCAATACACTTGGAGTACCCTATTCCTCTAGTCCATTGTGAATGAATGTGCACTGGCATCACTACCACATTCAAAACATCATTAAACTCTGTACTTCAGCAGAAGCTGTGATGCCAGGATAGCCAACACCAAGCATCCCTTAGCAAAGTGTCCTCATCACAGAGTCAAACCACATCCAGTCCTAGAAATTAACACATTCCAAGGCTTTATTGTCTAAGTGCTCAGTATAACAAGAACTTAACGCCTTCAAATGTGTCAGTGACAAATAGTCCCAAGCATTGTTCTGCTACAAGCTGCAAGGCTGCCCAGCAGAAAACTTTTCATGAAACATTTGCTGTCTAATTTTTGCAGAGCTTTATTCCTATCAACAGTCTTTAACTTGATCAAAAAAGAAGTGTAAGTGCCCGTGGATCCTGCAGGGTGTCTGCTACATACCAGAATAACACCTTTGTAAATGATCAGGTTTGGCTGAATTTCAGAAAGGTTATAGAGATGCTCAAAAGAAACCTGTAATTTCAATTTTTTTAGCTATGAGAAAACAAAATATTTGGCCTGAGAAAAGGATGAACAATATTTGTATGTAAGACAAAATGGATAAGTTGCAAGGATCTTTTTAAAAAAGGTTTTAGAAAAGAGTTAACCACTTTAACTCATACCAACCCCTAGAATCCCAGCCACAAATAACTTCTCATTTTGCTATAGTTCTAGTACAATATTCTTTTTACCATGTTTTTCCTGAGGGAAATGTCTTTGCAACCAATAGCAAAGGCAGAAGTATGTTTCATTTTCTCCATTTGCTTCTACCTTTAAGGACTTACTTTTGGGGCAGGGGGGCATACTAAAAACCCCTGGGTTTTCAGGCAGCTGAACCAATGTTTTCAATAATACATACAGAAAACACATTTCTGACTAAAACTAATATGTCAATAAATTCAGTCCAGCAAAACTGATGAAACTGTGGCTGTTTTCACAGTCACCTTTGTGCTTTTTGCTTTCCCTGTTTCAGCAGTGACCCAGGGACAGCTGGGGACCAGGGAGTAGGTTACACACAGTGAGCACCTCCAAGGTAGCAGGAGCAGCAGCTCTTCCTTGGGTCCTACCATCCTGCCTGGAGCTGGTGTGGACACCTGCAAAAATGGGCTAGAGGTGAGCCTGAAAGGGCACAGTGGCATGAGACAAATCTATTTACAGCCTCTTTTTACTCTCATTCTGCCTCATTTTGTCTCTGCTTTAAGATGCCTTTTCCAGTTTCTATTCCAATGAAACCTACCTTCATTTCTAAACTCCCTCACTCCTTTTTTTGGGAGATGTCATTGATAGGAAAAGGTGAAACAGAAGCTTTCGTCATACAAGAAAAACACTATATGTGTTTCAGGACTTTCCTTCACCTTCTTCACCCTAGCAAAGCCTGGGGAATCCCTCCCCATCGAGCTCTCTGGAGGAGCTGCTCCATCCCACTGCCATCTCACACTCCAACAGAAATGTGGGGCAGAAAAGTGCTTTTTAACAGAACATATCTGAAATGTTCTGACCAGGAGATCATATTTTCTGCCTCCCAAAAGAGGAGCAGCTTCTGATTTTTTTGCAAGAAACATAAGTAAACCTGCTGGGATTGCGATAACCCAGCTGGTCCATTTTTTATCCTGGTGTGACTGCTCCCTTGCAAGGTACCTTGGCTTTCCCTGTCTGTATCTCTCAGAGCCTGCCAATTCCTGTCTGCAGGGCACTTCTCTTTACATCAGTCACCACATCAGAATATCCAGTCCTTATTCCCTGCCCTGTCAATCACCAGTTACTGCCCCTGGAGGTCTAAGCTGGGTATTTATGGTGAAAACCATGTCAGACATCAGCCCAGAAATGAACCTGGCTGCTGCTTCTCTGCCCTAGTTTTCTATTGCTTTCAAAAGGAGGAAGAGTTGATGAGGAAGTTCAGGGTTGTTTCTGGCTGATTCAGAAGGAGAATTTCCTTCCCTGTGTTGTTCTTTTACTGGGGGAAAAGGGAAACTAGAGACCCCATTAGTCCCTCTTACTCCCATCCCCAAGATGTTCCCCATGGACTCTCCCAGCCTTTACACTTCGATGCCTGCAGCCTGGCACCCACAAACACCTCCAGCTCCGTGGCACGCTGGTGCTTGTCCTTACTCTCCCACACCACACAGGACTGCTCTTCCACCCACACTCAAACCCCTCTGACACAACCGTGCCACACCACTCTCACACAGCTACGCCTGCTCTTACATGCACCTGAACTGGTGGTGCACTGGTGTGTCCCCATCTGAGCACACCTGAGCAGTCCTTGTGACTTCATGCATGATGGTGCCTGTAGATCTGTGCCCACATCACAGAATCACAGAATGTCAGGGGATGGAAGGGACCTCGAAAGCTCACCCAGTCCAACCCCCCTGCCAGAGCAGGACAACCCAGAGCAAGGCACACAGGGATGCCTCCTGTTGGGGTTTGAATGTCTCCAGAGAAGGAGACTCCACAGCCTCTCTGGGCAGCCTGGCCCAATTCTCTGTCACCTTACAGTGAAAAAGTTCTTCCTTATGTTCACCTGGAACCTCCTGTGCTCCACCTTGCACCCGTTCCCCCTTGTCCTATCACTGGACATCCCTGAGAAGAGCTATCTCATCTGCCCGTGCATCTTCCCACACTGACCACTGACATTTGCACAAAAGACTCCATTTTCCAGTGTGACACTATGTTTATCAAGGGAAGAAACCAGAAGATAAAGACTTTCCAGCGGCAGCCTGGGATTCTTCTGAGGTTACTTCTGGAGCAATTTTTTCCTCCCTCCCTCCCTCCTTGTAACATCCAGTCAATATTTGAGTTGTTAGTAAAGAGCTGTTTTCTTTTCAGCTTCCTTGACTCCGCTCCACTCAAAAACAACATGTGCCTTGTGTTTCCTTAGCTTTGCTTATCAGATCTCCAGCTGAAATGAATGGCCAAATCTCTTACAAACAGAGAAATTAAATGAAAACAACACTGGTGCCAAGTTCTTTGCAAACAGAGAAGTGAAATAAAAAATGCCAGTCTCTGTAGGTTCACCCAGCACATTGAATTATTATCTGTCATGGCCTGTTCTTACATTTGTCCTTTCCCTGTGGTTGATAAATAAGACTTCCCACAAGTTCTGAAGCTGTATCAGAAGCTGCGTAGCAGATAATGTTAATAAATCTTAGGGGCTATCTCTCTGACTTGCCTGGCAGCCTAATAGCTCAAAAGTCTTGCAGTTTATAATATCTTGCTTTTTTTAAGCATATAACTTTGAAATCTTTCTTTCCTTGACCACAGACCTGATGGCCAGGTTGATAGGGACGTGACTGCAAGCCCTAATTTTCAAGGCAAGACCTCTGGGCTGATGCAGCACCTTTTTTTGCCCAGAGTTTGTGCCATTCCAGCATTGGTGCCACTTGCAAGCGCTGTTCTTCACAGCCTGTGCAGCCCCAGGGGTCGGTGCAGTTGTGTGCAACCAGCCAAGGGCAATGCTCTCTCTCTGCAGTTTGACTCTCCGCTGCCAAGAAACACAAACCTTGTCTTTCATGAAGGCCTTTGAGGCACCACCTCTTATGGTGCCTTGGAGGCACCACTTCTGGCTTGCTCCACCTTGCCCTCCTGTCTCCTTTGCAAACAGAGGAATGAAATGGTCTCCTCCAGCCAGGGGCAAAGGATGGGTTTGCCTTGAAGAGGTGTCTGTCTCTGCTTGTTGAAGGGGCCTGAGGGTGATGAAATCAGACTTGGATGTCTAATTTATAGACACTTGAGGTGAAATGAAGTTCAGACATGGGTCAAAAAAAAGGAAAAAAAAATAGAAGAAAATACAATCCTAGATCCTAGATTCCTCCTGGGCCACTTTGGATTTCTGGCTTGGAAGCAGACCCCTGTGAGATAGGGCTCAGGTGCCCCAACCCTGAAAATGAAGAGCATCTTTCTTTAGTTGGCAGTTTCCAGTTGATCAGCTCCCCAGTTCACACGACATTTCCCTCCTGCACTTTGGCTGCTGCACACTGAGTGATTTCCACAGGAGTAATGAGCACTCTAGAGTTGAAGGCTTCCCAGTTCCTCTTCCACCAGTGCTCATGGAGCAATGTGTTCCAGCTGTCTCATAGGCTATATCGGGGTCAATTTCTACCTTCTGCTTGTCTGTTGAGCACTGATCTGCAGAATACTGCCTTACATTTGCTTTGGGTGCTGCCAGGTCTCTTCTCCATTATGTTCCTATGTCCCAGTGTTGCCCTGTGAGCACTGGCCACCAACGTATTTCTGCTCAAGGTTGGGTTCTCCCTTGTTCAAAGACCTCTTGGGCAACAGCACATCATGTTTTGTGGCTTCTTTGTGTAAAAATTACCTTATGCACGGATTCAGCTTTTAGAAATGTGCTTGAAATGGTTCAGATTTCTCCCATCTGCCAGTGCTGTGGGAATTACATCCCAGCTGGTTCTGCAGCCCAGGGAGTAAGGGCATGGTCATCTGTCTAATAGCAAAGCTGAGAAAGGCGTGGTTGGCAGAAGCCTTCTGAAGTCTGGATCTGCTGAGCTCACTGGGAAAAACTCTTCCAACAGCAACCCAGATGCCTGTACTGCTGCTGGTGTGGCTGTGTCACCTGGGGAATCAGTGGCGTCAAATAGGATGGGCATTTTTCTTCCTTTAGTAATGCTTTCTGCGAGACCGTGGCCTCAGATGCCTGCAGAGAGTTTGTCTGTGACAGCCTCCTGTGCTGTGACAGTCTGTGTCTTTGTCATACTCCTGCACTGGAGGACACTGGAGGACACCCAGGCAAACCACTTCTGCCCTGCCACAGTCTGATTTATTTCCTAAGGGAGGCTCAACTGTCTGTGCAATCAGGCATATCTACCTGGAGTAAGATTTTCTTCCCCAACCCACTTTTACCTTAGAGGTGAAATTACACCCCCAACAATTATCTTGTCTTTAAACAGGGATACTTTTCCACTTCCAATGTTACACGTGGATGCCGGAGTTTTGCCCTACAATGTAACAATTTATTCCCCTATTTCTGCTTTTTTGCTTAGAATTTGCTTAGCAAATGGTATCCATCTCCCATCTACATCTCCCGTCTCCTCCTGGCTGGAGCTATATTGTTCATCAGACAAATTTATTAGCTTGTCTAGTGGCTTTGCTATTATTCCGCACCGAGTTTTCTCACTTCCTCTAGTTTTTGTTCCTCGACAAAATAACAAAAGCTTTACTTTTGCTGTCTCATTTTTATCCCTTCTCAGCTTCTCCTTATCACACTCTTTTCTTGTTTCTATTATCAACATGCTTCAGCAAGGTCTTCTGTGTGCAAATCCAGCATTTGTGTTCTGAGTCTGTGCGATGTCTGGGGTCCTTCTAGGTCCGGCTTCATTTTCTTCTCATTTCTTAAAGTTGGTCCTGCTACACTCTGGTGCCAACATTTCATCTGCTGATGCTTGCTAAGCATATGAACTGACTCGATATTTCAAATGCTGAAGCTGTGAATAAGTACTTCTGAAAACAGTCTGGTTCAATTAGCATCCCAGCTCTGGCTAAAACTCTGTCTTTAGAGGTGTCTCCATTAATGGTCCTTTTCCTTCATATACTTTTTTTCAAGCTCACTGCAGTGGGAGCTACTGTCAGCAGGGAAGAAAACTGCAGGACTGTACCTTATCTCTAGATTGGAGGTGAATGCCAGGGGCAGCCCCAAGGAACAGGACAAGCTGAGAACTGAGCTGTCTTTCCCCATGTGTTGGGCAGCCTGTGCAGCTGTGGGCTTGGTGTCATTCCTTGACTCCGTGCTGCAAGCTCAATGTCTGTGGCTGGGCTGAAGATGGCACCAGTTGCCATCTTGTGTCTGGTTCAATATAGCAAGACAGACATGTCCCTGATGCACACATCCATAGTTATAACCAAAACGCTCATGTTCCAGACTCTCTTGGTTGTATTTTTCCTTATTCTAAAGGAAGGCAGACAATTACATCTTGCTTTTTTGTTTGGGAAACATTGCATAGTTTCACCCCATGCAGCGCTCCAGGCTTGGGGCAGAGTGGCTGGAAAGCAGCCTGGCAGAAAAGGACCTGGGGGTGTTGGTTGACAGCCGGCTGAACATGAGCCAGCAGTGTGCCCAGGTGGCCAAGAAGGCCAACGGCATCCTGGCCTGTATCAGGCACGGTGTGGCCAGCAGGAGTAGGGATGTGATGGTGCCCCTGTACTCGGCACTCGTGAGACCTCACCTTGAGTGCTGCGTCCAGTTCTGGGCACCGCAGGATGGGAAGGACATTGAGGTGCTGGAGCTAGTCCAGAGAAGGGCAACGAGGCTGGAGAGGTCTGGAAAACAAACCTTATGGAGACCAGCTGAGGGAACTGGGGTTATTGAGCCTGGAGAAGAGGAGACTGAGAGGAGACCTTATTGCCCTCTACAGCTACCTAAAGGGAGGTTGTAGTGAGGCTGGGGTTGGTCTCTTCTCCCAAATTGCTGATGACAGGATGAGAGGAAATGGCTTCAAGTTCCATCAGGGGAAGTTTAGGTTGGATGTTAGGAAGAAGTTTTTTCCTGAGAGGGTGGTTGGGCACTGGAATGGGCTGCCCAGGGAGGGGGGGGAGTCACCATCCCTGGGGGTGTTCAAAAAACGGGTTGATGAGGCACTTGAGGCCATGGTCTGATGGTCTGATGGTCAGGAATATGATGGGATAAAGGTTGGACTTGATGACCCTGGAGGTCCCTTCCAACCATAATGATTCTATGATTCTATGGTTCTAAGATAGCGTGTCCTGCATTCGCCCGTGCATCAAGTACACCTGACGGAGAAATCTGGAAGATCCCCATTCTTTAATTAAATAGTCTTATCAATGGGCACACGGGAATACATCGAGTACTGGCAGGCAAGTCAGCTCCCCTGGGAGGCAGCAGTGAGGTTCCTGCTCTCCTGGTTGTGAAACCACCAGAGCAATGGAAATGGTGACACATCCATAGAGGCACATCTAACATGAGACACAACCCGTCCGCAGTTCTGTTGGTCAGAGACTGAGGTGATAAATGGGAACTCCCTAGTGGGTTCAGTGGCTTTGCAATGTCTGCATGGCCTCACATGGGAGAATGGTTTTGTCCCCGTTTGGGCACTGAAGTTAAATAGCTGTGTCCACAAACTCTCATTTGGTTTCTTGAGCACAAAAGCAGAAGCTGATTTATCCCATTCTCAGCCAACTCACAGAAATTCACACCTGGAGGAGCCTGTTTTCTTCCATGGACTAAATTGAGCCTCAGACAACTGGTTCAGGTGCCCTGTCTTGCTCTTAAGTTCATGAATGTAGTGGGCACGAGTCCACCCAGGATCTTCTGTGTGACCTTCACACCCCGTCACGATCTCAGTGTGGTCCCTGTGCCAGAGATGGCAGTCAGTTACCAATCTTCTCTCTGCTTCTCTTACTGGGAGTGAGCGTGGGGATGGATGCTCCTCTCTCATCTGCCTTCCATGCACATACTTCTTATGCATCACAGTGCAGTGGCATTTTGTAATAATCAAAACCATGCATGTCATAGATCCATATTGCAGCTTCCTGGTGATTTATTCAAGCAGCACGAAGCTTTTATTACTCACATGCTTTGTAACAGGGAGTCTTCCCATTATTATGGTTATTCACTTTAGAGCACATGAAAACATGATAAGGACTCAATAGACTTTGAAAAAACAGCTCCTTTCCAAACACTTCCATTTTAAATAAAGATGCACGACAGCAGACTGGTGCCAGAACAAAAAAGAAGACAGAGAATAGCAAAGTAACAAGACTTTAAGCCTGCTCACAGTGTGTGCACTTTTAATTAAGCCTCCTCTTGTGATCACTTTGTATTAGTCTTGGAGCCCCAATGGTACTGGAAGAATTTTCAGTTTTCCTTAGCCTGGAGATGGAGTGACCAGAGGCACCTCCACCACCACCACCATCTCCGCAAGAGGATGTGAGCTGGGTGGGTGGTTGACTGGGAGCCCAGAGGTTGTTGCTTGGCTTTCACTGGTGAATCAAATGCATTGGCAATAGGCCATCAAGGAATACTGCCCCTCTGTAGGCTTGCTTTCTAATGAAGGCTTTGGTATGCAAGATCAAGGATTTCCAGGGTTCTTGTTTTGTAATACTAGTGTTAGAATTGTTCTCATATCAGATAAACTGTTGTTAAATACAGCCAAAATCCAGACTGCCGCGAAATACTCATCTTTCTTTATTCTGAATTTCTGACCTTTATTTTAATCAACTTTTTTTTTTTTGTAAATTTCACTTATACATGATATCACAGGCAAGTTCTCCACACAGCTTGAGTAGAGGGGAGAAGAATCATAGAATCATTATGGTTGGAAGGGACCTCCAGGGTCATCAAGTCCAACCTTTATCCCATCATATTCCTGACCATTAGGACTCCTACATCCTATCCGAAACACCTTTGCTTCCCCTGGGAATGGGAGCTGTGAGCTGCATGATGTTGCTCTTCTGAACCCCAAACAGATCCTCTGATTAATTGAAAAGGTCAGTGAAGAAGAGGTTACTGCCTTCACAGACAACTGTTGTGGGGCCATGGCTACTGTCTCTGGAAATGGAGGGGTGGGAGAACCACTGATTTCATCTCGGATGTTCTGCAGTGTGGCTCTGAGGAACATCTCAATGGTCTTCTACCACCTCCTCCTGAAGCACATGTGGAATGGTGCTTCACCCTTCATGTGTAGCTTCACCTTTCTTCTACTCCTGGCCTCAGGTCAGCCTTGTCCCTAGTAGACATGGAGCACATGTGAGTGTACACCTCTTCTTCCTTTTTTTTTCTTCTCTAGTCCTCCCATTTCTTTGTGGGTGCTTTTCCCCTCCCTCTGGTAAAACCAGGGCTGTCTTCCTCACCTCTTCCTCCTTCAGCTCCTTGGGATCTTCCTTTTTTTCTTTTAATTTGACTCTACTCAACATTTTTAACAAGTCTCTGCATGCAGCAGCTCCTGGACCCACCAGTCCCTCAATGCAGAAGCTGTTGGCATTTCCCACCTCACCTTCCCCCCAAAAAGCCACCTCCTTCTCTCCCACCACTCAGCATTTCCCCTCCTTCCAAGGGATACTCCTATCAGCCACCTCTATCCCCATCCACCTCCTGGACCAGGGAAGGTGAAACATCACCCAGGAGATGGCATGTGCTGGGACTTTTCTCGTGTCCATCACTCCTGTGGCTGCAGCCTCCACTTTTGTAGGGTCTCATCAAAGGAAAATGAAAGGTGCTGACCAATACAGTGGGCACTAAATCCCACAACAGCCTCCTTGCTTTCAGGTCATTGGGAAGAAGACAACTTACCCCAGAACTTACCCCCCTCTACAACTCTACAACTTACCCCCCTCTACAATTACCTAACGGGAGGTTGTAGTGAGGCTGGTGTTGGTCTCTTCTCCCCAACTGCTGATGACAGGATGAGAGGAAATGGCTTCAAGTTCCATCAGGGGAAGTTTAGGTTGGAGATTAGGAAGAAGTTCTTTACTGGGAGGGTGGTTGGGCACTGGAATGGGCTGCCCAGGGAGGTGGTGGAGTCACCGTGCCTGGGGGTGTTCAAAAAACGGGTTGATGAGGCACTTGAGGCCATGGTCTGATGGTCTGATGCATGCGAAAGGACTTCAGAAGGTACAAGAACAAAATGAAGGCACTGTAAAAGATGAGAGTGAGATCAGCAAAAAAGATGGCGCCTGGGTCTGAAAGCTCCTGTGGATCAGAGAGGCCTCCAGTGATCCAGAGGAGCTGTGGACAGGCTTCAGTTTTTCCAGGGAGGAAAGACGGAGCTGCAGGAACACATGTGCTTTGCATGAATGGTTGGAAAAACACAGTCTTGGGTTTGGAAAAGGTGTTCAGGCTGAGAAAATAGAGCAGGGAACACCATTATTAGTGAGGTGACTGCTAATCAGTAAGGTTCATTGAATGAAACCGTATTGACAGTCTCACATCTGGCTTTGGAGCATAATGGGAATAATCAGAGTAAGAAGAAAGGATGAAAAAAAGGATGTTTGTGGCTGCACTAAGAACAGTGTTTTGCAAGGAAATGTGTCAGGACCAAGCGGTTTCTGAACAGGCTGGGAGGGATTTTTTATCCCGATTGGGCACCACAGGATACAAAGAAGTTTATTTCCTTGCCTTTGGTACCACAGGCACTGAAATAGGTTAACCATAGCTCTAGATACATGGTTTGATATCACAACAGGGCAGATTTAAGGTCAGGTAAGTGTTCTGTACACAGATTCATTTTAGAAATTGGATTTATCTCTGGAGTAGAGATAGATAGAGATTTCCAGGAGACAGCTTATCTAGCTTAGGAAATGGGGTACACATGTTCAGGGATAACAAAGGGTGTGGAACAGCCTTGCTGGCTACTCCACATCATCTGGCTTTGCTTGTAGTCACTTCTCACAACCAGACACACATTTACGAACCTGTGCAATGCTTACGTGTGAGGCTGTGCTTCACTTCAGCAAGGATGGATGGTGGATATAAAGGTGATGAAGTGTGTTAATTATACAGTTACAGAGGGAAGTGGAAAATGGTGCTGGCAAAAACTAAGTAAAATTACTTTGCAAGCTGATACCAACTTCTGTGGAAAACAGAAAATAGGACAAGACATGGCTCTGTCCTCATCAGGACTCTCCTGAAAGCTTGCCCAAGTCTGGCTGGGTCAGGTAGAGCATGGGAGAGCTGTATATTTGCATTTTATGGCCAAGGCTATAAGATCATATTTATACGTGTTCCCTGTGGCAACCCCATGGAGGGTGGAAGCTCTGAGCACCTCCTGTGGAAGCAGAATGGGAGCTTTGGTTTAAACTCTTCTGTTCATTAAAATGTAAGTGTGCAACATCACTCAGGCAGACATTTCCAGCAGGTCTTGTGCCCAGAAATAACCCTAGGAGCTTGAGAGCCCAGAGAGACTGGGAAGGAGTCCCCCTGGGATCCGGTTTGTGCTCGCACTGGTGTGCATTATATTCAGATCACGTCTGAAATTGTTGTCAAGGCTGCGAGTGCCCCAGTTTCTGTAATCAAAGCCTTCCCGAGATTTGCATCCTGAAACGCAGATGCTGAGAAAAAGCAGATTACATAATAGCCAGCTTTGTTTATTTGCTTAAACTTGAGCTTGTTTTACATTTGAGAACAAACAGAAAAACTGCCCTTTTTCCCCCAAAAACTGTCAGAGAGCAGCAGGCAAAGGCTGCTGCACCCCCCCCAGCATCCCACCCACCTTGTTTGGGGGGCAGGTGAGCAGGAGCTGGGAGCAGCCTGGCCCAGGTGGGATCTCCCACCCTCGTGCCAGAGTCTGTCAGAGAGATTACACCTGAATTAGTGTAATCAGAGAGCCTGGCAGCTGAGAGGATTGCTGGAGAAACGCAATTGAAAATTCACATGCTAATCCAGAGGGCTCATCCAAAGAATGCATTTACATTCCTCTACTACCTTTTATCCCAGAGGATCCCCTTGGTGCGTAGTGTGATGTTTCCATATACAAAGGGCTTTTATTCCCTACTGGCTTTCACTGTACAGAGAGGGAAAACCAAACAAAAACAAACCACCAAAAGAGGTTTCACTCACACACACACACACCTCCCAGGCTTTTTTTCTCACAGTTTTCTAGGAGAAAGCACAGCATGGACATGAAGAGCAGTGCCGGAGCCAAAGTGTGTGTGAACCCTGCAGAGGGGGCGAGCTGGTGCCTGTGTGCAGGAATATTCTCTTTGCTGACTGGAGGAAGCTGAACTCGGTCTTCAGGCAGCTGCACCCTCTGATCCATCTGCCAAGGGGAGAAGAAGCAAAACTGCTCTCTGTTATAAAATGCACCAGGAGTGGGGTTAGGTGGGTGGCTCCTATGATGGGAGATTTACGGGGAGCTTTTTCACAGAATCACAGAATCCCAGAATCCTAGGGGTTGGAAGGGACCTCGAAAGCTCATCCAGTCCAACCCCCCTGCCAGAGCAGGGTCACCTAGAGTCCATCACACAGGAACGCATCCAGGAGGGGTTTGAATGTCTCCAGCCAAGGAGACTCCACCACCTCTCTGGACAGCCTGGTCCAGTGCTCTGTCACCTTACAGTGAAAAAGTTCTTCCTTATGTTCACCTGGAACCTCCTGTGTTCCACCTTGCACCCGTTCCCCCTTGTCCTATCACTGGCCATCCCTGAGAAGAGCCTGGCTCCATCATCCTGACCCTCACCCTTTACATATTGATAAACATTAATGAGGTCACTCCTCAGTCTCCTTTTCTCCAAGCTAAAGAGCCCCAGCTCCCCCAGCCTNCAGAATAGAGGGGGAGGAGAACCTCTCTTAACCTACTGACCACAGCCCTTCTAATGCACCCCAGGATGCCATTGGCCTCCTTGGCCACCAGGGCACCTTGCTGGCTCATGGCCACCGTTCTGTCCACCAGGATCCCCAGGTCCCTTTCCCCTTCTCTGCTCTCCAGCAGGTCAGACCCCAGGCTGTACTGGTACATGGGGTTGTTCTTTCCCAGATGCAGACTCCACATTTGCCCTTGTTATATCTCATTACGTTTCTCCCCTCCCAACTCTCCAGCCTGTCCAGGTCTCGCTGAATGGCAGCACAGCCCTCCGGTGTGGCAGCCACCCCTCCCAGCTTTGTGTCATCAGCAAACTGGCTGAGGGTGCACTCTGTTCCCTCATCTGGGTCATTGATGAGAATATTGAATAGTACAGGTCACAGTACCAGCCCCTGAGGGACTCCACTGGTCACAGCCCTCCAACTGGATTCCATCCCATTGACCACAACTCTCTGACTTCTTCCTTTCAACCAGCTTTTGGAAACAAGGCAACTCCAGGATGTGATCTTTGTGGTTAAACACCACCAGAAATAATAATTTACAAGGCTCTTAGGAAAGGGGAACACCTTTATTCTTTTATTTACCCCAGTCCTCTCAAAACAGATGGGCTGAAAGAGTGTAAATGGGGGAACGTTATGGCAGGGCACCTCTGGTTGCCACTGGCATTGCCTCCCAGCCACGCTGGCCAATTTGCAGTTGTCACTTGCTGGATTGGTTGTTCCTAGAGTCCAGGCTCCTCGCACTTGTCTCGTTTTGCTTCTGCTCCTTGAAATATGTTTTTGCCACACACTTGCCCCTTTTTATGTGATAGGCAGGTAATTAACTGATTATTTCTAGTACCCTCCTAAATCTCATCCCTTCTTATCTGGACTCTACAATAGAAGTGAGAGGAGCACTGCAAGAGTGGGAAGTGCTAAATCAGGGGCTTGGGACACAAAGGTTTTCCCCAAAGAGACACGTATTTTGTGAAAAAGCCAGAAAATTAATACTCAGATAAGAACCAAGGCTGTTCTCCCAAGCCAGGGAATAAAAGAGTGACTTTTTGCAATGTGGTTTGTAACTCAGAATACTCCTGGCAGACAACTGGAAGCCTCACAAGAGAACGACAGCATCATCCCAATGATGTTGGGGGTGAAATGCCCATTTTCACCAACGTTCATTAAATAGATCTGAATACACACAAAGGAAAAAGGCTTGGAGGAATAGTCCTGCTCCAAACAGGAGGACCAGTGAACATAATGGAGACAGGAGACTACACAGGAGCTGCCTAATATTAAGAAAGGCACAATAAGGATAAATACTGGAGAAAGCTTTTGGTGTTGAGATTTGTGAGACTCCTACATGGGGAAAGGCCTGGACCATGAATTCCAGCCCAAGTTTGTCCTGGGGAACTTTGGAAATGTGAGAAAAGTGTGTTCCTGGAATAACCTTCTAATGGAAGGTGCAAAGGTAAGAAGCCTGTGTGGTTTTAATATTTTATTTTTTTTTCATAGAAGCATATTTTGGTTCCCATATGGGAGAATTGGGTTTGATAACCCAGGAGGGTTTTTTCCACCCTGCATCTGTGAAACAAGGGAGGATAACCTCAGCAGAGCATCTGTGCCATGTTGTCTCTCAATGGGACACAGGGGTATCCCCCTGTCCCCCTGCACCTGGGGTTGCCAGGAGAGGACACCAAAGGGTTTTCTCATCATTTTCCTGTACAGCAGCACGTGCTCCTCCCCTCCCGGTGTGAAACACATGGCTGAGGCTGGCAGAGAAAACCCCTGCATGTCCTGGCTGTGGTGTGTCACTCAGAAGAGCAGAGGTAGCCATGAACTGCAGGGCAGGGACATAGACACAGACACTTTAGGGGCAGAGGTCCTGGATGGGGGGGTGGTAGGTGCAACCCACTCTGCTGCGAGGGCAGCAAGGGCAGCTGCAGTGCCTACTCCAAAAAAAACTATGGATCAGAGCAGGCAAGCCCTGCAACCTGACCTTTACTCAGAGCTCAGCACCACTGATCGATGCACTTCAGAAGAGCTGAGGCAGTGGAAAGGAAAGGGCACCAGGAAGATTGGCTGGGTTAAATGAGTTGTGTGTCCTTTCCCCACGCTGTGCTAGGAAGCTCTGTGGTTTGTTTCTGGGGGCAAGGAGGTCTGTGCCCAGTCTGTTGGTGTGGGGGAATTGACTGCATTTGGAGATGTTTAGCCTTTGATAATTGTTACTCATTTTAGGCCTTACTAAACCGAGTGGAAAAGGAAGAAGTTTGGTGTTAGGTGCTCCACTGATCAAAGGAAAAACTTGTGGTTTTATCCAAGCAGACAGACAAGGCAAACCTGCTGGGGACTTTGTGACCATAAATTTGTTTTTCATTGCAGATGCATTACCTGGCTGCTGGCACACACCTCCAGTACACACACAGGTCTCTCTGCCACATCCACATCTCCTGTCCCAGCCCTGCACAAATGCACCTGCAAATTCCCCGAGCGCTCAACTCTTGCTCCAACACATTTTGCTCTGATACGTGTGCACAGGTGGGATTTCCTCACTGCTCAAAACAAGAGGGTATTTTGTGTTAAAATTGCACAAGGAGTTTTCTTGGCTTATATACATCTACTAACTGTCCCTCTTCTTAATTTATCAACTCAAATTTTTACTGGTTTTACTGGGCACATCTCCTTGGAAGTATTGTCCTTCAAAGTGCTTGCCTAGAAACACGATCCCATATCCAAGCATGGCATGTCCTGCTGCTGAGGAGGGAAAAGCCTACAATGCTTTGCAAGAGGAGGAAAAATAAATCTGTTTTCTTTCATCTCATCTCTGCAAAATTTGGCTCTAGTTGACTGGTGTCTTGGTTTGACGGATTGCAAAGCGGAGACAGAGTTTAGTTTTCCCTCCCCCCCATGGAAAGAAGGGGAAAAAAAGGAACCAAAAAGCCAAAACGACACTGGTTGGGATTTTTAAAGAAAACTGTACATATATACAGCTTTAATAAACATAGAAAAAGGAAATAACAAACAAGGGCACAGGGAAAGGGGAATGAGTAATTGCAAAATAAATATATACAAAACCGAAAGTCCGAAATTCCGAGAGAAGAATTCTCAACTGCCAGAAAGTCAACAAAACTTCATCGCATTCCTCCGGTACTTCTCCAAGCGGCTCGGAACAGAACAGCTGATAAGGGCAGGCCTCCTCCCCTTCTCTCTCTCTCTCTCTCTCTGCCGCTTCTTCCAAGATCGCAGGCCAGAAGCAAGAAGAAGAAGCCCCAAGAAGAAGAAGAACCCAGAACTTCCTGGTTCCTCCATACTTATGCACTTTCTAGCAGGATGTTTTGATATGGAATACAAAAAAAAACCACATCCTTCCGGAGACGGATCCTCATACAGGACAAAAGTCTCAAACCATGACACTGGCCGCAAGGCCATGAGAAACCAGGGGCTTACAGCAGAACTGGAGCAGCGTGTGCGTGTTGCTGCTCTCCACGTGAGCTGTGATGAGCGGCTGCACTTGCTGCTGGCTCATCCCAACTGCATGGACTCTGTGTGAGGTGTGATGGGTGCTGCGTGGCTTTATGCTGCCATAGGTGAGTGTTTTTAAGCTGTGGTGTGTCAGCTGTGAGTCAGTGGTAATTCTGCTAGCACGGGATTGCCTCTCACTGACCTTCCCTGACCATTTTCCTAGCAAGATCCTAACAAAAGGCTTTCCTGGGACACTGTACATGCTCAGTCACAGCATTTACTACAGTCCCAGCTCGTCCTTCCTGTATTTATTGATAACAGCACTTGGCAGGGATGAAAGGAGATGGTATTTTTGCCAAAGAGACTGCTCAAGTGTTACCAGCATCTAGAATTCAGAGAGAAGAATCCCAGACTCATTTCAAGATTTATTTTTTTTAATAACGTTTTAAAGTTTAATTTTCCTTGCCTGCTCTTTTCTGCACCCTTAAGATATACTAAGGTTACAAACTGAGGTTTTTTTCCCCCAACAAGCAAATCTCAAAGCACAATCTCTTGGGCACTCCCCCCTCCCTACTTTCTTTTTCTGCCTTGATGGAAGCCACAAACGTGAATCCAGGACTTGGGTCTTGTAGAAAGAAAAGACAAAACAACCCATAAATTATATCCTGATCTGGAAGAATATGAAAAATTAAACCAACAGGAAGCTACAGCAATAGTAAGGATGACAAGCAAGCAAATAAGCTGCTAAAGCATTCCAAATTAATTTCTTGTTAGCTGTCAGCCATACTGTGCTGCTCCATCAGGGATACAGGGTTTCATTTTCCCACAGAATGAACCTGCAGCAATTCCCTCTGTGCACCACTCCAGGATTTGATTAGGTTAGTTCAGCCCAGAGACTGAGAGAGGTCTTTTCTTAAAAAAAAAAAAAGAAAAAAAGAAAGAAAAAAGAAAGAAAAAATCCTCTGTTAAAGAAGCTAAGAAAAGTGTTCATCAGTCATGCCCAACTGACTCCTGAGTCCTGCCTAATTTATTTTCCTCTTCTTTGTGTCTGGATGCTGTGTTGGTCCCAGGAGCCTTCCCCACCCTGTTTCCCCACCTAGCCCCAAGCCATGAGAACTGGCCCAAGGCTCTGCCCTTGGCTGTGCCAACCTCCTTCAGCCTCAGGCACCCAGACAAGATTTTCCTGAATGTTATTGCTCAGATCAGTTTCTAAATCCCAAAGACAGACACTGTGTAGGAATAATCTAAGTTCAGATGTCTACAGTATAGAGGTCTTCATCCAAGCTCATCACTTAGACTCCTACAGGGGGTTAGGGAGAGAAAGAGGCACTGCTGGAGCTACTTCTGAGCTTTTCTGGACATCTGTTTTCAGAAGAACAAATCACACCATAGAAATGACTAATTCCCTCCATCAGCACCTGAGAGTCTGGTGTTGATTTCCTACTACACCTCTTAGCAGCAGCTGGTGGAACTGGGGTAGCTCCAGAGCACTCTGCTAAATGTGCAGAAACACCTGAGGTGTGGCCAACTGATAAGTAATGAAAAATAATGCCAGGGCTGTGATTGTCCTACTAAACTAAGGAAATCCATAAGGATCCTGTTAACCAATGCAATAGCTCCCAGAAAAAAGTTCTGACCATTGTGTTGGTGTTCAGGATGATCTTGGTGTGGAAGTCAGGGGAGAAAGGCATTGGAGAAGTTGTTGCAGGAGAAAAGATGCATATTGCAACATACTGCTTTAGACTGTCCTGCTTTTTGGAGTTGGAAATGGCTGCTGAGCAACCACAGGGAAGGGGAAGCTGGACCTGAATGGAGAAGGGTATCTGTGGCCCACTATCTCAGAGGACCAGGTGCCTACATTGGTGGTGTAGTAATCATTCCTACACTTAGTGTCTCCAGTGTGAGTAACTTCATAAGCAAAGGCATGTAAAGAAAAACTGTGTACCTGCAGTAAAAATTACTTGGAGACATATATATATATGTATCTATACCTATAAATCTCCCCATGACGCAGTCTTACACATCTGAAACAACTCTGAATGTGCTTAGTCTAGGAACACAATGGTTCTTGTAAGAAAAAGCTCTTTAAGAAAAGTCTGTTCTGATAGCCCGTGAATCAGTGGCCAGCAGGACCAGGGCAGTGATTGTCCTGCTGTACTCTGCACTGGTGAGGCTGCACTTCCAGTGCTGGGTTCAGTTTTGGGCCCCTCACTTCAAAAAGGACATTGAGGTGCTGGAGCATGTCCAGAGAAGGGCAATGAGGCTCATTAAGTGTTTGGAAAATCTTATGAGGAACAGCTGAGGGAGCTGGGTTTATATATCCTGGATAAGAGGAGTCTTAGGGGAGACTTCATTGCTCTCTACAACTACCTGAAAGGGGGTTGGTGTCTTCTGCCAAGCCTGCAGTGAGAAGACAAGGGGAAATCGTCTTAAGTTACAACAGGGAAGATTCAGATTGGATATCAGAAAAAACATTTTCACCGTTAGAGTGATCAGACATTGGAACAGGTTGCCCAGGGAGGTGGTGAAGTGGCTGTCACTGGAGGTATTCAAGAAGCACCTGGATAAGGCACTGAATGATATGGTTTGGTGTTTTAGGGGTTATTATGGTGGTGTTAGCACATGGTTGGACTGCATGATCTTGAAGGTCTCTTCCAGCCATAATGATTCTGTGATTCTGTGAATCCCTCATTTGAAATTTGCATGGCCAAGAACCTGGTTATGCCCTTAGGCTTTCCCTGTAAGGCACAAAAGCTATTTCAGTATAAGGAGAAAACTTTGCAAAGCAAAGGTGGTGGAGTGGATGTTGTGCAGCCTGGGAGGTCATGAGAAGATGTGGTTCATTCACCAACCTGCAGCCTTGCTTATGCAGGAGAGGAGCTACAGAAGAACAGTGGCATCCTGTAAAAGCAGCTCACCCCAACAAATCTGGTGGAGGGACTCCATTCAGATTCATACCAGGGCACACGAGAGCAGGTTTTAGCTTCAGATCAATGGTTCTAGAGTACTTCCATATTTAGCTGATTCATCTGGCCAAGACCTTTAAATTTTATGTTACAATAGTTACATTTCAGCAACAAGCCATTAGAACCCGAGCCAAAACCTTGTTAAATTGCCATGACCCCCCAAAGATATAAATTCCCTTTCTGTGATTCATGAAACGTATTAAGAGTCCCTTAAATATATCTTCCACAGATCTATTCCCTTCAGCACCGTGGGAAGCCTGGGTCACACTGATGTATTGCTCTGTGGGACAGATTCTGTGCTTCCCGCACCATCCCATTGCTTACTGCAGCATGTAACATTTTTAGTAAGTTGTATTTCTAGCCATGCAGGTTTCCAAGAGCAGAAACTGAGGTGGAGCTCTGCTATTTCTGAACCGTCTCCTCACCAGGAAACATTTTCTGCCCACCTTTGTGTCAGAACTGGACAGCCTGAAGACTCTGGTCATTAAATCTCCCCCATTCAATCTTCCCCCCTTGTTGCTGTTTTCTCATCTGCCCCAGGCAAACGACCTGACCCAGACATCCTGATCGATCCGTTAATCTGGCTTGATTTTCAGTGCTCAAACAACTCCCCCTTTCCTATACATATGTATAGATATGTATGCATACATTAAGCAGGATCACTACTCCTACTCTGACCATGGAAATCCTTCAGTACTTTTTATTCTGAACAGGAAAATATTTCTACCCCTTCCCCCCTCCAGAAAAGCCCACTTTGGCTCTTGTCTCCCTCCCCCACCATTTCAACCCCTCCTGCTAACTGGACCCCTATTTAAGTCCTTCACCTGGGACTGGTGATTCCCAGTGTACTGCTTCCTTACAGAACAATGTGTCTGATTCCCCACCTCTTAAGGGACCATGAGAAGTCACACATTCCCTATTGCTTCTTGCCTCTCAGAAACAGAGCCAGAGGCACTCTCACCACCCATTAAATCTGTACCCTTTTATGAGGAAAACAATGGTCCTGGACCAGTTGCATATTGTAAATGGCAGAGGGTAAAACATAAGTTTCCAGCAGGCTGGGCTGAGATTTGTTTATTGCATAGCCTGCAGCTATTTAATCAGGGCACAGCTGAGCCCAGGAGTTGATGAGCTCCAAGAAACCAATACTTACAAGCTTCAAATGCCCATCTGGTTAGCAGTCACATTAGCCCTGAAAGAGTGGGCTGCTGTGCACAGGGAGATGAGCCAAGGCTGTGCAAGGCACGCAGGGGCAAGTGGTGCACTCCCCCAGCACCTGAGCAGCCAGAGCAGGACAGGTCTGGTGACAGTAACCAAAGTCAGCTGAAAGCCCAAGAATGGCCAAGAAACTTTGCAGTGTCATGACAGGTCCATGGTGAATGCAGGAGCTCAGCAGGGCAAGGTCAGGATCAGTGAGCACAGGCAACCCTACAACGTATCTTCAATGCAGCTCCAGGTCCAAAGAGAGGAGGCTGCCAACAAGGCTTCTCCCAGGTCACATCATGTCAGAGCTGACCTTCAGCAGGGTCAGCAGAGCCTCCAGGGAGGAGTTAAAGTGGCTGCAGAGCCTGCTGGTGAACTCAGGACCCTGGCAATAATCCTGCTGGAGTGAAGGGAGCTATTAGCTCAGATCTTGGTCAGGATATCGCCAATCCTCACGTCTCCATCAAGGGCCTGTTCAGAAAGGTTATTATATGAAATTGATTCCTTGCCAGCATCAAACCTTTAAGTATCAGGATATTACAGAAAATGCACTTTATCTGGCCAGTTGCAAGCAGGCGACCCCCACCAGACTCTGGGCTGCCTTGTTACACCACACAGGGTGTGATACCCCGACTATATTGGTTAATCTCAAATGAGTTTTTATCTTGCCATTTGATAACAGATACAAGGCACTTCATTCTAACCTTACCTTTAAGGATCTGATCTTCCCATACCCTTAGGTGTACCCTAAATACTTGGTCATGGGTACTCTGACTCTTAAGCAGGTTAGCAGGTAAAACCACCATCCAAATATAGTCAAGAACATCTCCTTCAAGGTGCCTGAGATGATACAGACTGCAGTGCCTTCAAGAAATACAGCCTTAAACCTTGTATCTTGTTCATTCATATGTCTTTAAAAGGTTGTCAGATTTCATATAGTCAAAGAAAAGAACCAAAATTGTTGTAAGCCATGGCATGTGTCAAAGAAACTTGCCCTGGGTATGCAAAAGCAACTCTCCCAAGCGGCACTTCCAGGTTTTAGGAAAATGTCATGATCCATCTGATGAGTTGTCTACAGCTGAAAATACATGTGCAAACTTTTAATGAGCTTCTTAGGTTTCATTTGCTTTTCTGAGGATGGATTTTCCCTAACTATTAGTCCTGGGTCTATTCTTGTGTCCTTTCTGAAGTCCTAGAAAGAGCTGCAATAGTAGGATCTGGCTACAGAAGAGATCTCAGATATTGCTGTCACGTGGGCTGGTTTTAGTTTTAGCTGTGATAACAATTGTCTAGGGGTCAAAGTGATTGTTGCATAACTCATGGGTATGTTATATATGATAATACTTCCAGCAATATCATATGTATATTTATGTATGTGTATATATAAGACATAACAAAGCCAGGTAGCCAGTGCGTGTGGGACTGGAGTTCTTTATGTTAAGTGGGGCTGTTTTGTAGCTTTCAAATTTTATCTGTGATTCAATGATGAGAAAGCAGTGTGTGGTGAGAAGTGTGTTAAAATAACCCACGTTGGAGAAGACAGAAAGCCCGTCGTGAATATCAGACTCATGCTAGCAAAGGACTCTGGGCACCGTGTCACAGTCACTCCATCGACCTCAGGGAAGGCAGAAGCTGCCAACCCAGAGGGACACAGTGAGGGTGAGCACAACACCAGAGAAATAGGGTGTGTATCATGATGTTTATATACAACGATTTTTACCATATTATTAATGAGGTTATTATGTAATTATTAGATAATTTGGACTATTAGGCTGTCAAAACATTAATTATACTAACAGTGTATTCCTAGCTCCATATGTGTTGCATGTTCCCTTGTGCCTACAACAGGTTTGAGTGTAACATCCATAGCAAAATATTTGTAAGTTTTAAGCTTCTCTTTGCTTTGATCACCCAGCAGATCATGCTCTGACTTTTGGCCCCTTCTTCCTGATAGGTTTGCTGGCAGGAAAGAATATCCTCCATGTAGCAATTTAAAGAGTGAAAAGCCCACAAGTGATTTTGAGACCAACAGATGACTGTGGAGATTTGCAAATCAAAAGTATGGCAGCAGCTCGTTCAGTTTTGACTGTTTCTTAGTCATAGAGGCCAAGTGAGCCTTCCATTATATGAATGAACTACGAGCTCTGATCTTTCAATAATCCCTTTGCTATTCTTATCCAAGAGAATATCTTCAGGCTTCCATAGCTGACACAGTCAGATGGATGGGTACCAGAGGAAAGAGAACTGGAAGATCCTCAGAGATAGTCCCTGATGTCACAGACAGGAGGAAAAGTAATGTTTGAGGTAAATAATGGGGTTATTTCTTGTCCTTTTTTTTTCCAACCTGGGCCATGTCAAGATGTGCAGTCAGGCGCCAGCTGTAAGACCAAACTTGGCACTGAGAAACTTAATGCTGAATCTGCAGACCCTGCTTACTGTACTTTGGGACTGCATTCATCATGACATCTCACTCCACCAGCTATATGTTGTGCTTACAGCCCCTACATGAGAGTCCATACATTCCCTGATCAAAAAACCTGGTTCCTCACTCTTCCAGAAGAGATCCAACAGCTACTAACCTCCCAGGGAATGCTTTTCTTGCAGATCCCTATACTAAAGTGATGTATGAAAATGGCATCTTGCAACTTATTTCTTACAAAAAAGTCCATTTACATGCTTCATAAAACCCACAACTCTGCAAAAAGTACCCAAAGCAGTGATGTACAGCCAGGCCTTCAGACACCACCACATCTGCTCAGAGAAGAATTAGCAAGACCTCACCAAAATGAAGATGATTTTCAGTGTATAAGACAGTCTCCCAGGAAATACATCACATTTATGTACGAGTTACCGAGACACTTCAGAGGAGCTTATTACAATAAAAAAGGAAGCTCCCACCCCTCCAACTGCACATCTCTCTCTCAGTCACACAGTCCTGTGCTGGAGTCCCTGAAGAAAAATGATGGTCTGAGGCAGATGTATATGGCTGTAAACAGTTACAGCCTACACCAAGAGGAGATTATGTCACAAAATTATTTTTCCCAGACTCTTTCTCCCTATGTTTCAAACAAAGCCTCCCCTGTCATTGGGAGCAAACTTTCTGTAGACCAAGAAATAGCAAGTGGCACCACTTTTGTTAATGAGGTAAATGTAAAAATAAGTGAAATCCGTCAGTATCTCTCCACCATTACTATGAGCCATGAGTGCAATGCAGATCAAACCCCAAGGATCCCACATATGCCAATGCCAAAAGTGACGTGCATTATCTTGCTCTCCCATAAGCTCTTAGGCTGAGGTCAACCAGTACCCACCAGAATGAACCCAAATAAACAATCTATAAAGCCCAGGTAAAAACCGTTATTACTGAGAGAACATTTTTTCCCAGGATGACTACTTCATCCTTGACCTCTCTGTCCCAGTCTTCAGCAGGGACCAAAACCTTCACAAGAAGAATGTAGGAACTAAAATTTCATAACTCTACTGGTGATTGAAAAGCAGGGACGCAGTGGAGACACTGCATTTTCAGCTTGTTCCTTTTGACCCCTTCCTGTAATACAAATGCCAATGACTCTCTTCTCTCTCTGCTCTGCAGAGGCTAATAGCCTGTGACATTTCTCCCTGCCCACCTCTTTCTCACTCTGGAGGGGTTATCTACCCTTTCATCTCAGAACTTTCAAAACTTTTTCCTTCTGAAGACCCCTGTGGCAACTGATTCCTGGAGCTCCTCTCATTTCCCCCCTGTGTTTGACTCCACAGTCCACCCTCATCTCCATGCCCTCCGCACACACCAGCATCAGCTCCCTCCCACCCTCTGCACAACATGCCTTGCACAATGATTATGTTCCAAATTAAGCATTAAATTCCTGACACAGACTGCTGATTTTTTTTCCCAGATGAAATCCTTGCTGTTCATTGCAGCCCTGCAGACCTGCTGGGTTTAGCTGGCACATGCTTTTGCTGTCACCCATAACGCTGGTAGTGCCTTTTGCACAACTTCATCAGAGACCTATGGGAGAGGTTTTTTTCTTCCCCTTTGTATCCCAATTTATCCTGTGACCAGGTTGTTCCCTCACTCTCTCTCTCTCTCTGTAAAAAGCTTTATTCTCAGGAAAAATGACTTTGTGTCTTTACACACTGCTGCCCAAGCACCATTGCATGAACTTGCAGAAATATTTATATTCAAGCTAACATGGAACTTCTTCTCTGTGGGGATGGGGTGGCACTATTGGATATTTTTTTTTTGCTCCTGGAAAAGAATCCATTTCACTGAATGTTTTGTCAGTGCCGTTTCTCAGGCCAACCATGAAATGTCTTCTTGAATAGAAAGAAAAAAAAAGTCGACTTTCTGCTAGCCAGTGCTCAGGGTCCTCACTGGACCTCTGGGAATACTGGTTCAATTTTTCACAGTTTGTGTCACAAAAGCAGGATTTTTAGCTGCATTTCTTCTGCTCCAGGTATGTGTGCTGCAATCCACTCACTCAGCCAGTCTCCCTGGTCTGGGTAATGATATTTATTCCAGCTGAGCAGTTCCAGGAGGAGAAAACGATGGACTTAAATTGAGGTCATATTTTGCAGATCCCTGTGTCCTAAATTTTCCAGAATGACAGAAATCCATTTCGGCCCGTATACCATGTTGTTTATCATCATTAACAAAACTTAGTGATAGAAAGGATAAATTAGTCCAGAGGAAAATGCCCAGAGATAACAGCCAAGATCTCTGTCAAAATCCTGTGTGGGAAGTGGGAGGTGAGTGACACTGGCAGTGAATAACTGAAGTTGGGTTGTTAGAGATGAAGCCACACAAAACATATCAGGACCCCAGTGCGGTCTGGTTCATACACTATGCTCCTTTTGGCAGAAAAGCAGCATCTGATAGAAATCCCTGCTTGTTTCCATGCCTGGGAAGACACTGCCTGGGTTTCCATTGCTCTGGGAGACACTTACCCAGACTGGTGTGTGTCTGGCAGAAGGGGAGACGGTGGCAGGATCGTGCTGGAGTTTGCAGCTCAGCACAGACTGTTAAGGAGGGTGAGCAGCTGCCTTCGAGGACTTGCATCTGGCAGCAATGAACTTCATGGGGCTTGGAAAGGACTGGGCAGAGTTTGCTGCAGTGTGCAGAGTTGCTGAGTTGCCTAAAAATCTGGCAGGACACTGATAAAATGGGTTGTATCTCATTTCCCCATCAACTCCTTTTGCAGTCCTGAATATGACCGTGCAGCAAGGAGGAGGCATAGCTTGTCTCCTGGAGCCAGGGGGTTGAGTGTGCAGGCTAAGGGAGGTGTGCTAAGCCTTGCTAAACCATCTCCTTGTCCATTGTCTGTATTTTCAGATGTGAACCAGATTCCTTGGGGGGGCTGATTTTCAGGTGAATATTGCCTTCTGCATTGGGACTGCTGACACACGTTATCCCTGGTTTGGGTAGTGGAGCTCCAGCATCGTAGATCAGATGCACATCCATGCCTGGTGGGCACAAGTGGGTCATGAGAAGTTGCTCCTCAGCTTGCTGTGGGACTATTTGGCAGTTTGATTCAGGTTCTCCTTTTACTGTTGGCTGTCTAGAGACTGTAAGCTGTTCCTTTGGCACTTTTAATCCCTCTGTACTTTCGGGATTGTGCTACTTTGAATGACCTGCCCAAAGCCCCAGATCATTTGAGCAAGAAGGCAACAGCCTCTGCTGGGTTCCCAGCAGAGCACCTCATCTGCTGTGGCTTCAGGTGCTCTGGACATTGCAAGTGTTCCAGCACGTACCCAGTCTCTGAGCTAGAGTAGAAGAGTTGTGCCTCTCTCTTACTCTCCTGAACAGAGCAGTTGCATGCGGAAAGCCTCCTGGGAATGGTCCTTGGACAATTCCTACTCCCAAACCATGCCTGCAACAGGTTTGGGCCAGTGTTATTTGGCTCACAACAAAACCATGCCAGGGAGTGTAGCTCTGTGTGCACTGTGCCATCTTTCTTACAGAGCAGAAACATGCAAAGGACAAAATCTGTCACCTAAAAGTCAGTTCACTGAACCTGGTTTAACTTTCCTGGATTTCTTGCAGGGTTTTATTATTTATCCCTAAAAAGTGAGAGTGGTCCTTACAGGTACCAGTCAGTTTCCAGCAGAATAGTCACTAGGTCTCTCAAACCTTACTGGCCCCAGTGAAGTTCAAGCAGAGCAAGCAGAGCCAAAGCCCTACTTGAAGCATCTTTAAATTAAAATCTTCATCTTGTGCTGTTTCTACAGGTGGGGACAAAATCAAAATATGTGTAAGTATATAGGCAACACCAAGCAACTGGTCCCTGAAATACACCCTGGACTTCTCTTTTCTTAAGTAGAGCAGATTCCCAGTAGAAAACTGGATTACATTGGGCCATGATGGAAATTAACCTCTTTTGGACATGAGGGGACGTTTCCGTGGTGGAGTACAACAAGTCATGTTCAAATTGTCATGATTCCATTTCAAAACTTTCAAGCATGACAGGCATTTGCATAAATACAAGATCTTAATATCTAAATAAATTAGGGTAAGAGACCCACAGACAGCTTTTTAGACCACTTCAGCACGAAAGTGCAGGCTTAATTTGTGTGCACAGTTATCCCAGTTCTATGTCCAATGTATCTAATTAGACAATTGCAAGGACAATTACTCCATTTGCATGCATGGTCATGAACATTACCCAGGCATTTTGCACCTGTATTTACACATTTAGGGCTGGATTTTTGAAGAGCTTAGCTCTCAGCTACCAATTTTGAGTTACCTGCCTAAGCTTCATTTTGTGGAGAAAATGGATCAGTTTTGTAAAAATCCTGTAGTGTCATGGATCTTGTCCATAAATTTTTCCACTCTGCACTGCAGAGAAGCTGTTTATGATATAAGGTTATGGCAGATGTCACCAGATGGCACTCTTACATTGATTCTTCCTCATTCCTTTTTTGTTTATTTTGTCTTTATGTACGAACAAATGTTCAGTTTTGAAGAGATGTGCTCCATAGTGGAATTAATTCTGTAGGTTTGGTTTAGAGGCAGTCCATATTCGAGGCTGTGAAAGAAGTTCTTTACTGAGAGGGTGGTTGGGCACTGGAATAGGCTGCCCAGGGAGGTGGTGGAGTCACCGTCCCTGGGGGTGTTCAGAAAACGGGTTGATGAGGCACTTGAGGCCATGGTCTAATGGTCTAATGGTTATGAATATGATGGGATAAAGGTTGGACTTGATGACCCTGGAGGTCCCTTCCAACCATAATGATTCTATGATTCTATTCTATTCTATGATTCTGTGTTGGGTGGTGGAAGAGTTCGTGGAAAATTCAGATGTTCTTCAGGAGCTGGCCGTGTCTGTTGAAGTGTGATTCCTAGAAGAGTGGTTGTATAGGCTCCAGAATTTCTTTATGTGGCTTTCTCTGTTTGTGGAATAACCTGCTGGTGGCACTCAGAATATAACTGAAATCTTACATTACTAATCTCTGAAAGCTGGCTACCAAGGGCTCACTTTGGGGACATGTGACACTGGTGGCAAAATAAGCTAATTGTACAAGAAGGGGGAGTAAAATTGTCACTAATAGTAATCCAATGCTAGAAACAGAAAAAGAGAGACTGAAAGTGCAATTTTATATCCTAGTGTGTGAAAATACTAATACTGGGGTGCAATACAGAAGGTTTTCTCTCCAGTGTGTCAATGAATTAAATATTAGCCCTAAATTCTCATGATGGTGCTTCACCCAAGAAAGTTTGGGTTTGTTTTTTTTTAGTTGTTTTTGTCTCAAAAGGGAATAGTTAGACAAAGATGTGATTCATCTGAGAAATCTGCCAGGAGGACCTCTAAAACATCAAAAGAAGATTGTTCTGAAATAAAATATGCCTTACAGAAGGTGAAACAATAGATCAAAAAATATTACTCATAACATTCAACAGAATGCATCCAACGTGCTGCTAGGAGTTAAAAATGAATCCCCACAAGAGAAGGTAAATCCCCCTGTTTGTTTCTTCTGATTGCTTCTAGACTCTTATTGCTTAAAGCCAGCAAAATCTATACTCCCCACTCTGGGATATTGATTCAATAAAACATGGGACATCTTCATCATAGAGAAACCTGTGAGATTGAAAGATAACAAAAAAAGGTAACTGTGTCTTACTTAGGCATCATTTATGATTACAAAATTCTAATGTGGCTTCTGTGGGAGCAGTAGCTCCATGGCCTCTCAGGCATACTGTAGGCAAGAAATTGTTTTGGAGAACTTAATTTTTTTCCTTTTCAGACTTTTTATTACTATTTCTTTTTTCTTACAGTAAGGCTGACTGCTGGAACCATCAAACACTTGTGCCTGCTTATTCCTGAATATGAAAATATAATTCAGTGGATGTTCTTGTTTTGTTTTACATTGTCCCTGTTGAAATCTGTGAGCTGAAAATGCACAATAATTCAAATTAGGCAGATCATTAGTGCTATTACTATTAACTTAGTGCATTCCTGTTGCAACACAAGTGTCACAACTGCTCTTGTACATCTACCCTTCCACCAGTGAGAGAAGGGGACCATGCACCATGCACCTCAGCTCCAGCTCTGACCTTCTAAAAGTCTGTAAAAAGATCAGGAAGGCTGTAGGAGACACAGTGATACAAAGACTAAAGTAAATGTCTTACACAGAGTGATTTCAGAGTTCAATCTGTTTGGCTCATTAGGACGAGGATAGGGAGGTGATGTAATTACGGAAGACAGATGACCTTGGGTGGCTTTTTTTCCCCATCTAGTAAGGAAAGACATCACCAAGAGAGCTAGTTCAAGTACAGATAGTGGGAATGCCTCTGGCAGGGGATTTAGCATGGGCCATAAAAGCCAAGCAGGAGGCATATGCTGCAATGAATCCTACAAACTCTGGAGCACAGCTGCAGGTGTTTCCTGAACACCACCCAGATGCGGTCACCAGGTCAGGAGTGGTGCACTTGTAATGAAAGGTTGGGTGGTTCCAGGTATGAGAGGTACATCTGCTGGCAATGAACATATCAGGGACACAGGGGAGGGAGGATCCTGGTCTTATAACAGGATGAGAGCTCCTGCTCTTCCTCGCCTGCCTTCAAACATCAAGAAGAGGCTGACGCAGTCCAGTGAGGTTCACAATTCAGACATTCGACCACCAATGTGTAAGAGTTGCAGGGTGCACTCCGTCTACTCAGCATGGACACAACCTTAAGACTTGGTGCAAAACTAAGAGGGACACATTTTTCTTATCCAGCTTACACAGAATGGCTGCTTTTCTTTCTTTTTGGCTACACTGGGCAATTTGTTGCCTTTTTCACTGTTAATGCATACAAGCGCACACCAAACAGTCAGCTATTGTTCTGCTGTCAGGCTGGACGTGGACTTGGAGGTGAAGCCTTCAGGCTTGTTACAGATTCAGACATCTCTTCATCTGGATGTTGCCTGCGGTCTTGGAAATAATCATGTCTTTCAGTCAGAAGATAAGTCTTAGGTGAATAAATATCACTCAGCACTTTAATGAGACAATTACATTTCATTTCAACTGCCTTACCCTCTTCCACAAGGTCTTTCAATAGGAGAAACAGCTTTGATCCACCATCCACCTCCTAATAGAAAGATATCATGTGCCTGAAGTTATGGATTCATTTCACTGGATACTCTCCCTACCACCAAACTCTGCAGCTTTACCAGCACTCAGCCCTGGTTCTCCTGAAGGAGGTCTGTGCCTCTCCTCCTTTGCCCAGCCCCACTCCTGGGACAGCTTCTTCTGATGAAGCTGTGGTCTCTGGAGGACTGTGAAGGAAGAGGCCCTTTAAAACAGCACCCACTCTGCACTGAAACAATTATGTTCCTAAAAAAGTGTCTAATTTAAGCTGACAAGGAGGGAGCCTCCTTGAGCAGCTCTACCCAAAGGGATCCACCATAGAAGGCCTATGGCTACCTGCAGGAAGTGCTTGGTAGGAGAGCCACTGAAGCAGGAGTATGCCTGGAGGGAAGATGCTGCAGTTTGTAAGCATCAATTAACCCTTTGCAGATACAACTTCTTTTTCACAGCTGCATTCCCGATAATCAGATTATTTTTCCATGCATAAATTTAATCCTATTACTTCTAATTATGCCCCAGTGTGCAACGCTAAACAAATCCCATCTTTTTGTTATATATACCCTCCAAGAAACTTATTATGTACCATCTCAAGTCATTATGCATAAGTATCTCCTTTAATCATTTCTTGCATTCAGCCCCTCCAGACCTCAATTATTTCTGCTCCCTCATAATGTGTTGTGATGATTTTGCTACTGAATGGACTACAACTACTTCACTGGATGTTATAGACCCAAAATAGATAACCAGAGGTCATTAAATATTTTCAGGTAACAGACAATATTTTGATTTTTTTGTATGGTCAAATTGCAACATACCTGACAGGTCCTTTTCTTTGGAATGTGGAAGATTTTAATCATAACACAGCAAGCCTCGGTGCGATAATTATTGGCAAAATTGTTTTTGTTGTTCTTATCAGCACTTTGTCACTTGAAAAAGTCCATTTCCATAATTGCTGGTTCTGTGTTATAAAAGTCAAATTTCTCTGCTGAAGACTTTGGCAGTAGCTGATCATTTTAAGGTTCCTTACAGAACAATGTTCCTTAGGAGAATAAACAAGCAAGGAAGTGAGCAGTTTCAAGCCATTTTCCCTGAAAAGGACAATGGAGACGAAAGGCATGAGTATGTGCCCTTCAGCAGAGGATTTCTGCTTTGCTCCTACAGTGATAATGGAGCTCTGCTGAGCTGGGGGGACACTGTCAGCTCTCAGAGTACAGTGATGCCATTCTCTGTCTGGTTCCCATCTATATCTTAAGGTGGCAATTATGAAGCATGAGGAAATGGCCTCAAGTTCCGTCAGGGAAAGTTTAGGTTGGAGATTAGGAAGAAGTTCTTTACTGAGAGGGTGGTTGGGCACTGGAATAGGCTGCCCAGGGAGGTGGTGGAGTCACTGTCCCTGGGGGTGTTCAAAAAACGGGTTGATGAGGCACTTGAGGCCATGGTCTGATGGTCTAATGGTTAGGAATATGATGGGATAAAGGCTGGACTTGATGACCCTGGAGGTCCCTTCCAACCATAAAGATTCTATGATTCTATGACAACAGAAACGCTCACAAAGACAGAGAGACCCTAAAGCTGTGATGAGCAAGGAGAGGAACAAGGGCTCAGGCAAGCTGTGTGTGCACAGAGTACAGGAACAAGACTACTAGGAATGCCTCTTTGGCCAACTAACATTTGTGCTGAGAATCCCAAGTCCTACAGGGCTTCACATTTCATATCTGAGCACACTTTTTTTTACTGCAAAGTTCCTCAGGAGTGCTCAGAAATTACTTGTGCCTGCCCACAACAGAGCTTGTCTCAGCCCCTAAAAGAAACACGCTCCAAAGTGTTGGCATGGCCAAGTGTACCTGTCACCATTGCCATCTACCATGTGTGTCACCATCATCATGTGTGACATCAGCATAGTGTATGAACTGTGGGGCAGTTGGAAGACATTTCTGATAGCAGTTCTCTGTGACATGACATGTCATGATCAGCACATGCTGCCCAAGGAAAGGGCAGGTGAGGACCATGGCACAGCCCTGGTGGCCAAGTAAGCCTTTCATGTGTACTCAGCAGAAAAAGCAGTGGAGAACTTGCTGTGGAATGGTCTAATGGTTAGGAATACGATGGGATAAAGGTTGGACTTGATGATCCTGGAGGTCCCTTCCAACCACAATGATTCTATGATTCTATGAATTCCCCAGTCTTCCACATCAGCCTCCCTCTGCTACCCAGAGATAATCACCTAGTATCAAGAAGTTAGTAAAGGAAAAAGAGGCAAAAACATAGCTCCTAATCAGTGGTCTGTGTTTGGGATGTGCCATTGCAGGGGTATTCCTGTCTGTCAGGGGTGGTTGGCTGAACAGCAGACTAGCTTGTGTCCTCCATCAACTCCACAACCCTCTGGGATTCTCCTGAGCAATCTGCTCTTCTCAGTGCTGGAAAGCCTTTGACATCACCTCCACAGCCCAAACACATGGGTTATTTAAGGGTGGGATTAATAGGGATTTAATTGCACAGAGTTGTAGAAACTTGCACCCTGCACTTAAATTTGATGCCCAACAAAAGCACTTTAATTACAGAATGCTGTTTTCCTGGGAAACATTGCTGATCCCTGATTTGCACTGGTGTATCTCTTTAGAAATGGCCTTTCTCTAACCATTTGAGAGCTAAACTTCCACTTGAACTGGCTTCCTAGGGTTTCTGCAACAGGTAGGGCCCACATGTCTTCATGTCTCCTTCTGGTATTGCCTAGGCAGAACATGTTCTCCATTATTTTATGTGGAGCTCTCTCAGGCTGTCATTGCCAATGGTTCATCTGATGTTGTAGAAGTATGGAAAGGTTGATTGTGAGGGACCACTGGGGATCTTCAGTCCAGCTTCTCACTCTAAACAGGACTAATTCCAAATAGCAGGTCAGCTCTTAGAAACCTGCAAGGTCTGAGACACTTCCACCCACAGGAGCACTCTCCCAGTGCCGCACCAGCCTCCTGGTGAAGAAGGTTTTCCTAATGTCCAAACTGAAGGCCCCGGTCTGTGACTGTTGCCCCTCTTTGCAGGCTGCAGTAACAACAATGTAAACCAGAGGTATTTTGAATTTCTCCTCAGAATGACATCTCCCCAGGTCAGCTGAGGACTCAGCATATGACTCATTCAGCTGGAACTGGGAATCAGAGACAGAAACTCCTGGTCTACCTCATTCAGAGGCCTTCTTGGTAAAAAAGGTGAGAATTCTTGGATCAGAGTAGTGACATTTGCTTCAGATATTTCCACAACAGATATTTCCATTTCTGTATCAGCAGAGACTGAAGCAGTGCATTGTCACATCCCCAAGGCCTTGTCCTCTGAACATGGCACAATCTGTTGCCAAAATTATCTTCTTCCCTGGGGATACCTTTGTGTTCAAAGATTCCTCTTGATGTTGTACTTCTTCAGAAAAAAAAAAAGCTTTAAAGTTTCATTTTGATTCGTTTGAATCTAAATTAGATTCATTTCATTTTGAGATGGGCTCAGTGGAAGAGTCTATTAAAAAATTAGGAGCAAAAGAAAACATCTGAATTGCAACTGCAGCATGAAAGCGTGAAGGCTCTTGTCAAAACCTTGATATAAAGGACAATGCCGTGCTTCATTGTCAAAGGGAGATAATTGAAAATAGCATTGAGTCATGTCATCACAGAACTCCTGAGCTGAGAGAAAGTTCAGAAGGGGTTGATTTTTGTAGCAAATTATTTTCATTGTGGGAAAAACTGCTTGAACAGAAATTTGATCTTCCTTTAGAAATACGAAAAGCTTTAGAATACCATACAAACCCACTCCACAGATTGGTATTTCCTTTCTCTGTAGTCTTTTTTACATTTCTTTCTGAGTAAGGCAGACAGAAATTGGTCTTATTAGGAAAAACCTACATATTTAGGAAAAAAAATATTATTTGTTGACACTGTTACAGCAACAATGTGGTTGTTGAAGTGCTTCTCTTTGAATAAATCTGCCATCATTCTAGATGTCTCTTCCTTATTCATCATCACTGGAAAGAATTACAACCATGCCAGATCATATTAATTATATGGTTAACAAAAACTTGTGTGTGATAGCCACTCCCAGACATCAGGGTGGTCTAATTATCCCTCCCCTAATAATCCCTCCCCTGCCAGCCTCTGGAGAGGCAGCAATGCCTGTGGTGGTCCCTTCTCACCGTCCATGGTTGGGAAGCATCCATGAGCTTTGTTTGCCCCTTTTTCCTAAACTGCCCAAGATGATGTGAGAAGATGGGATGTTTTAAACAGACCATCAGCAGCCAGCTGAAAGTGATTTGAGATCTATCCAAAGGTACATATGGTAAAAGCAATCTCCTCCAGCCCATCAGATCACATGCTTGGACATCCTTGTCTGAGCTAGTCAACATCAGCCTCTCATGCAATCAAAGCAAAGAAACAGGCACCTCCAGAGAGCAGTTCAAGCTGCCTTGTGTCCACTGATGAGTCTCCATTGACCAAAAATGGACCCTGATGTGCAGAGGCTAAAAGGGAGTGAAGGGGTCAGGCACCTTGTCCTCCACCACAAGTTCTGTTGCTTCACCCTCAAACACAGTCCCTTGTTGCAGGTGCAGTCTCTTTGCTTATGTACATGCGGGGAACCCAGGTGGCAGCTGTGAAACCTGTGTTCCTCATCTTCCTTCCCAGTTACGAGCCTTCTTAGAGAAAAACTGAGAGAAAGGGTTAAAAATTTGCTTCCTCTCCAGTATACAAAATTTCTCAGAAAACCTTTTTTTTAAAATCCTATACAGTTTCCTGAAAAATAACTGCATCCTTCTCACTCTCTCTGAAAGTTTCTTATTTTGATAGTATTATTACTTATTAGTAATTACTAATAAGCTTATTACTAATACTACTTGTTATTAGTTATTTAGTATTGTTACTTATTTTGATGGTATTATTATAAGTGGGAGTGAACAATATTTTCCCATAATTTAAAAAATATTATTGTTTGCTTTCATGTAGTACCACCTTTTCCAGTTCAAAACATTTCCTAGTTCAAAACCAATAATGAGGCAGTTCATCTATTTATTATGTTCTCATTCTCACCTGTCCCCACTTTTTTCTGTAATTTCTAAATGGATAAGAACAGACACACAAAAAGAAATATTTTATTTATTTTTCTGTTTTCCAAAGGTTTTTCCTCTTGGTTTCTGGAGGTAAAGTAGAACCAAAGTCCAACATGAAATCAAATAGTATTTCCTTTTAGTCTTAGTGTTCAGGTTTCCCCTTTAATAAAAAGAAAAGAAAAATCACAGGAATGGCATATCCTTCCCATTTCTTAAAGAAATCCCATCATGTTTTGTCTAAAAAAAGTTGATTTCCTGTTTTTCTGTCTCCTCTTGATGATAAGCATCCAGCCACAGCAAAACCTGGCTCCGCAGCCCTGCTGGATCTCTCTAGCAAAGCTGCCTTTGTTCCCTGCTCGCCATCATCCTGCCTGTCCTCCCTCCTCCACTCCCACCTGGTTCCTCCCCACCAAGAGCAAACAGACCCCTGGAGAGCAAAGGTCCCTTCATCGATCCTCTTGGCACTGGTGGGTCTGCTCCGAGCAGCACTTTCTTGGATTTCCTATTGATTTTTTCCAGGTGCTTGCAGTCCTTGACTCATGACAAGTGCTGGGAGGACAACTGAGAGGAGCATTCCAGTAGCAAAGCCCCAGGAAAACATTTCTACCATTGCATCTTTATTGGCCTGCAGGACGTGTGTTTTACATGGTCACATTAAGCTTTGAATAACTAAATTAGAAATGAGGTTTAGCACGCAACTCATTGCTAGAGCTCCCCAGTCCTTCCAGAAAACAATAATGCCCTGCATGTATGGGAGGATCTTGCCATGCAGAATCCAAGCTGCCTTTACATTGCATTTTCCACAAAGCCCCCAGCTCTTGCTGTGTAGTTGGAATGTCTTAATTCAAAGTTCAGGCTAGGGCTGAATTTCCTGCCAGTGCCCTGTGCACGGCCCTGAAGATCTTCATAGAGCTGAGCCCACCTCAAAAACTTCACCCAGGTTTGAGGGCTCCTCAGGAAAACCTCTGACCCAGGAACACACTACCTTTGCAGTATTTTTTGGGAAATGCTCAGCAGTTTGGCACTGGGGGTCAGCTCAGCACAATGGGAGCAACACAGCCCTAGGTGCTGAGCATCATCCCTCCAGCCTTCTCTGTTTGCTACACAGACTTGCTTCTTAATGTGCCCAAGTCCAGCTGTTACGAGGATCACTCGTTTACCTTCTCCCTTCTTCCTGATACTTTACAGATAATCAGTTCACTCCAAAATGAAGGTTTCAACTAGAATATTTGTAAGTTGTCATAGGATAACAGGAGCAGACACTGCAGTGCAGACAGTCCTTGGATGGACCCACAGACCCTCTGTACAGATTTCCCTGACATCCTTCAGGTACGTGGTTATGCCAGCCTAGAACTCAGCTCACATGTCAATCACATTTGCACTGACTTCTGAGGATGCAAAGCCCTTTACCACCAAAGGTGGCAAACTGCTTTCCAAGACAAGCTTAGAAGCATGAACAGGAACAGCAGGCTCGGAAAAGTGAACATTTTTAGAACTCATCTTATAGAGCAGCTCTAGATGAACTGACAAACAATCTCAGGTTTAGTAAAGGTTCATCTGTAAAAAAGCTGTCTTTGAAAGTGCCAGTCAAGAGCCCTAGAAGCGGATGGCTTCCTCTGCCCTAAGTGTCAAGGCTTAACTGGTTATGAGCAGCGGATGATGTGGGAGGCTTCCTGGTGTGGCACTGTGTCAGTACCATCTTCCAGGTCTCAGCTTCCTCCATCATTCTTGCAGAGTCAAGAAGGTTGAAGTTTCTCGTTGCTTGCCTCCACCTCACCTCCCCTGCAGGAAGCGCTGTTTATAGACTTTACAAACTTTGCTCTGCTTTACCCCATTGGAGAACAGATCATAGAATCATAGAATCATAGAATCATAGAATGATTTCAGTTGGAAGGGACCTAAAAGATCATCTAGTTCCAATCCCTCTGCCGTGGTCAGGGGTAGGTCCCACTAGACCAGGTTGCTCAAAGCCCCGTCCAATCTGGCCTTGAACACTTCCAGGGAGATGGCATCCACAACCTTGCTAGACTTCCCAGAGTCCAGCATTTCATACTTTTATCCACAGAAGATCCCCTGCATGGGGATGTGGGAGACCAGTGATCACAGAAATCCTTTGTTCTGTGTAGAGATTCCACATACAACCCAACAAAAAATTTAGACATTCATACAAATCTGCAAACAACACCTGATTCAGCATCATCAGAAAAGACCTACTGACTTCGGTGAGTTTTGAATCAGGTCCTGTTGTTAGTCTAGGCACTCAGCATTGTATTGTGGAGATAGAACCAGCCAGAGCAAATCCAAAGGAAACCAACAAGAATGGTCAAAAGTCTGGGGAACACAACCTGTAAGGGAAGACTGAAGAGATCGTCTTCATCTACTGATGAAAAGAAACCTGAGGCTGGACTTTGTGATGGTCTTCAGATACAGTAATGTTAGGAAGTAAACTGTCATTTGTATCTCTGTGAAGGAAGGAGGAATCTTATTGTTAGAAGCTTTCCTTACCCTACCAAGACTTTAATAACCTGACTGGGGAGAGGATGTATCTGCCACTGATGTTTTTAAGGAACAGCTTGGACAAAGATCAGTCAGGAATCACTTCAGCAGAGCTGACCCAGCCTGGTGGTTGGGCACTGGAATGGGCTGCCCAGGGAGGTGGTGGAGTCACTGTCCCCGGGGGTGTTCAAGGAATGGGTTGATGAGGCACTTGAGGCCATGGTCTGATGGTCTGATGGTTAGGGATATGATGGGATAAAGGTTGGACTTGATGACCCTGGAGGTCCCTTCCAACCATAATGATTCTATGATTCTATGATTCTATGGCACAATGGGAGTGACTTGGAGGGCTGTCCTACCTGCAGAAATATGGTGAAATCTGGAAGCATTTTGTAACACAGATAATGGATGAACTTTCAGTGAGTGATTAGATTAATACTCAGGCTGGAAAATTATCATGTATCCTTAAGGCTGAATGTTGTGGAACAAAACTGAATTGTCAAACAATTCTGAATCATGAACACATTTGTAAAACTCATTGTGGTCTTGGAGGCACAACTGGAGAAGATCTAGAGGGGCAAATTTATTGAGTAAACAATACATTGGGAAGTATTTAACCTGAACGAGGCCCCCATTAGTGTGTTGGTCCAAATGGGGACAGTCTAGGCCCAGCACTTGTCTGGAAGAACAGGATGTGCTCCCAGAGGCTCAGGCACAGAGGCCCTCTTCTAAGAGAAGAAGAGCACTCAGGAGACCCAGATCATGAGCATTCATATTCAGGAGGGAGGTTTGTGTTTCTAAAAAGATAATGAGGTGTTACTTACCACTGGTAGAGGTAGCATTTTCTGGAAAAGAAGACAAAATGGACCAGGACTTGGGAGGGCCAGAGAGGAACAAAAAAATCAGTGAAAAAGGAAACTGCTTGGAACTCCAGTGGATCTATGAAAATCAGTAGATTTGTATTGCCCCAAACAACCTGTGACCTCAGGCTTTTCTCCAGCTGATGCTTCTCAGAAAGCCATGTCTTGTCTGAGTCTTTTGTTGCCATGGGATCTCCTTAAAATTAGAACAAAGGAAGAGAGGTAACCACTAAGGGTTTGAGCATGACAGGTGGGAAGAGATGCTACTCTTCAGCAGGTTATTGTGCAGGCAGTGGTGACAGTATGATTAAAGACAGATGATTAAAACTGACAATTTCTTCCATGAGATTCTGCAATTCATGCTTTGCCTATCTAGATCTGATCATATCCCAGCCCAGGGTGATGACTCGGTGCTGTCCCCAGAGCTGCAGAGACAAAGCTTGTTACCTAACTGGGCTGTGCAGCTCATCCACGTGGCTCATGGAGAGGAGAAAGCTCAGAAATGCTGTAAGAGATGCTGCAGTGGCAGTTCCTCTCCTGTTCCTGCTGAGCACACACCACGCTGTGTCTGCAGAGGAGCCATGGCTGGCAGGGAGAGCAGCCTGCTTGATGGCCTCTGTTTTGCTCAGCTGAACATTTTGCCACAAGTCCCACCTGGAAGAGGAGTCAGAGCATCACCTGGAGCACAGGCACCAGGAGGAACCACCTTCCTACTCCTCAAACATGGGCAGAACTGTCCCTGCCGTGACCCTGGAGCCGTAGGAGCTGTGCTGCAGTCGTGTCCCTCCTCTCAATCTTCACCTGACACAACAAGAGAACAGCTGTGTTTTCATGCCCATCTCTCAGGGCTCTTCCCTATCTTGACGAATATTGTCGCAGAGAGACACATTCCTTTGTTTACAGCATTCTGTTTACCAAATATGTTCTCTATTTAGTTTTTTTATTATGATATTTTATTTTTATGGCTCTCCACATGATCTGCTTGTTTGCATTAACTTGATTCTAAGGTTTCATAATCTGATTATAGGGAGCAAGGCTCAGAAGGAAGTTATAAACCACTCACACTGTAGCAATATACCTGCATTACTGAGCACCAGCTGTGTTTGCTCCTGGAGCTTCAGCCTCTTTATTTCTTTGAGAGGAAAAATTGCTGATGGACCTGTGGACAGCTGGACACAGAAAAGGGGCATAAAGGTAATGTGTGCAGGACTTACAAGTCTGAGGACTTGTTCCTTATTTTTCAAGGTGCTCCATGACCGTTCCCAGTGACTCAGGGCCATGAGTGGGCTGTTCCCAGTGACTCAGGACCCTGTCCATGAGTGGACAGGGATAAGGGGTCCATGGGTCTGAGTGGCCCAGAGTGGAACAGGTGGAAATGGTTTTGCCTGGCTGTGAGTGACAGAGGTGCTCACTCCTGTTTCTGTTTGGGAAGGAAATCAATTTTATGCTCTACAGGATCATAATGCAGTCTTACAGACACAGCACACTCTCTTGGGTTGCCATAGCCTGGGTTTCAGCCATAGCTTGGGTTTCATCTCTGCTCAGGTATATAGGTCAATACGCCATGTTCTTGTCTTTATGTCCCATGTTCTTGTCTTTGTGTTGTCCATAACATGAAGGTAAGAAGTTTCTTTCTTTCCAATAGATCCATAGAACCACTTTATGTCTCCTATTTTCTTGAAGGAGGAGGCTTTGATGTCTAATGCAGTTTCTGGATCAGAAAATCTTTAAGCAATCATCAAGCACAGTCAGTATGGATTCACAAATGGAAAGTCCTCTTTAACTAATCTGGTATTGTTCTAATCATATTCTGGACTACATCAAAAGCAGTCTGACCAGCAGGTCAAGGGTGGGGATTCTCCCCATCTCTCTTGTGAGACCACCCCCACCTTCCCCCCCAGTGATAGGTCCAGTTCTGGAGTCCTGAACATAAGGAGGACAGGGAGATGTTGGAGCAAGTCCAGTGGAGAGCCAAGAAGATGATGAGAGGGCTGGAGCAGCTCTGCTCTGGGGACAGGCTGAGGGAGTTGGGGGTGTTCAGCCTGGAGAAGAAGAAGGCTCCAGGGAGACCTCAGAGCACCTTCCAGTGCCTGAAGGGGATTCAGGAAAGCTGGAGAGGGACTGGTGCCAAGAGCAGGGAGTGATGGGATGAGGGGGAATGGGTTCCAACTGCCAGAGGGGAGATTGAGATGGGATGTGAGGGAGAAATTGTTTGGTGTGAGGGTGGTGAGAGCCTGGCCCAGGGTGCCCAGAGAAGCTGTGGCTGCCCCTCCCTGGCAGTGTTGAAGGTTGGGTTGGCTGGGGCTTGGAGCAACCTGGTGTGGTGGGAGGTGTCCCTGCCCATGGCAGGGGCTGGGACTGGCTGAGTCTTAAGATCCTGTCCAACCCAAACCATTCTACAATTCTATGATTCTATGATACCCTTCTATGATAATGCTCCTCACTCAGTGGGTGAAGGGAAGACAATAGATGTAGTTTTTCTGCATTTTAGTAAGGTTTTTGATACTGTCCTTCTGGATGTATTTGATACATTCTTCTGGATAAGTTTTCCCATCTGTGGGCTTGTGCACTTGGTGAAGAACTGGCTGAACAGCAGGGTTCAGAGCTTGTAGTGAGTGGTGCTCCTCAGGGTTCAATTCTAGGGCCAGTGCTGTTCCATATATTTAGCAATGATCTGGTTGCAGGAGTTGAATACACCATTAGCAGGTTTGCTGATGATACCAAACTGGGAGGTGCTGTTGACTCTCTTGAGGGATGGAGTAATGCCGAGAACAAGTATAAATTGGGAGAGGAGTGGCTGGAGAGCAGCCCTGCAGAAAGGGACCTGGGGATGCTAGTTTACAGCAGGCTCAACAGAGCCAGCAGCATGCCCAGAGGGCAAACTGCATCCTGGGGGACATCAAACACAGCTTGAGAGGCAAGAGCAGGGATTATCCCATTGTATTTTCATTGGTCTGGCCTCACCTGGAGTACTGTGTGCAGTTCTGGACCCCATAATTTAAGAATTATGTGAAGGTCCTTGAATGTATCCAGGGGAGGGCAACAAAACTGGTGAAAGGGCTGGAAAGAATGTCCAAGAGGAGTGGCTGAGGACTCTGGGTTTGTCTGGTTTGGAGAAAAGGAGGCTGAGGGGTGATCTCTGCAGCTTCCTGGGGAAGGGGTGTGGAGAGGAAGGTGCTGAGCTCTTCTCCTTGGTCTCCAGTTATAGGACATGTGTGAGTGGGTTAAAGCTGCACCAGGGGAGGTTTAGACTGGAGAGGGCAGTCAAATGCTGGAACAAGCTTCCTGGAGAGGTGGTTGATGCCCCGAGCCTGTCAGTGTTTAGGAGGCATTTGGACAATGTCCTCAATAATGTGTTTTACCTTGGTCAGCCCTGAATTGGACAGGCAGCTGGACTACATGATCCAACTGAAATATTCTAGTCCATTCCATTCCATTCCATTCCATTCCATTCCATTCTCTTCTCTAATACTCAAATGCTGATTGCCAGAAGCAGGGAGAGTATCACAGGTCACTATGATCTCTACTTGTTCTACTTTTTGTACCTAAAGTGTTTGCTTAGGGAAATAAGGTTCTGGAGTGGGTGACCTTAGGTCATCTCAGTGGTTACCTACCACTCAGTGGAGTGCCAACTTGTGCACTAAGCTTGGGCAAGAAGGAGCCAGCAGAGAGGAAGATATTTGCATCTTTCATTAGTTCATCACTTACCTTCAGCAACTTTTCTTTGCCTAATTGGATACAAGCAGGTAAAGAGCTCAATAATTCTCTTTTTCACTCATGCCAGCAACTGGCAAATTGCAGGAAAGATTAGTCTGTAGCCAGATGTTAGCCAGGAAATAAATTTGCTCTTGAGCAAGGGCACTTCTAGCCATTATGTTCAACACTGAACATGCATCAGAATGATGCATGAAATAATATCATTAGGTCTTTTCCTGGCAATTTTTTCAGAAAACAGGCAGGAGAGGGGTTGACCGAGAGCTCAAATATCCCAAGGCTTTTTATTACAAATAACAAGGCTTGCAAATTTCCACATGTACCTTGTAAAATTAGCTGTCTCGGGGCCAACTGATTCAGGGCTTCATCCTCCATCTGTTGAAGAATTTCAAAGGGATGTAGATGCCTAAAGAAGCAGATATACGATGAAGTTTCTATAACCTCAAAAACCTCTGTAACCCACAAAACTGCCTGGCAGAGTCTGGTAGTAACAGAACTTCTTGAGTGAGGGGAGTGGGTTTTTTTACAATTTTCTGATCTCCAAGAGCCTTTATTAGAGCTCTGCACCCCAGAAAATATCTGTCTTGCAGACATAACACTTGCTCTCACCAAGAAGATGCAGAGTGGAAACTGCGATTTATTTAGGGTGAAGAGAGCTTTCCAAAAGGATGTGGTTCATCAAGATAAAGAGTTATAGCACTCTGGATTGCTCAGGCCTGGACAGATGGACATTACAGTAACTCCGAGCCTTCCTGCAGCTGATACACAGATTGGGTGAATCATGGTGCTGTCTGGTAGGGATGCTGGTAAATAGAGGAACACTTTGGCTAGTCCTTCTTAAATTTTCCATCTTCTCCCAAGAGTTACTGAAAGTTAAGGACAAGAGGAAACAGCTTTGAATTGCAGCAGGGGAGATTCAGATTAGATATTAGGAAAAATTTCTTCCCTGTGAGGGTGATTGGGTGTGGGAATGGGTTGCCCAGGGAGGTGGTGGAGTCACTGTCCCTGGAGGTGTTCAAGAGGCGTCTGGATGTGGCGCTGGGTGCTGTGGGTGAGTGGGGATGGAGGTGGGGGTTGGGCTGGGTGAGCTTGAAGGTCTCTTCCAACCTCGATGATTCTATGATTCTATGAAATGGCTGTGCAATGAGACAAAATGAGGTGAAATGGAGGATGGAGGTGGTTAGACACTGGAGCAGGAGCTGTGAGAATCTCCATCCTTGTAGATATTACAACACTGACTGGGCAAAATCCTGAGCAACATAAAGTAACTTTGAAGATGACTTTGTCCTCAGTGGAGGGTCAGACCAGGCAACCTCCAGAGGTCCCTTCTGACATGAATTACTCTGTGGTTGTCTGATAAGCAAAAAGCAACCCAGTCAGCACGATGTCCTGCTACATCACTAGAGACTTAAGTCTCGGTGCAATTTTAATAGGATCACAAGCCTGCTTCTGTAGGGCTGGGGGAAAACCTACAAAAGCAGCATGAGAAGAGAGAAGCACACACAGACGCGCTGCTGCTGCTTGCCAGAGGAGGAACAAGCTGATCAAGGCAGCGAGCCTTGCGTCCAGCTCAGAAAATCATTCCTTTCCTGTTCATCCAACAGAGAAAAAGAAGCATCCATGTAGCTCAACTCTGCACCTCCCGCTGAACCACAGTTTTGGATGTCATGTCTCCGTTCTTATTTTCCTTTTGATTGTTTCAATCTCTGTTAATTGCAGAGACATCTGCTTTCAGCAGAGGATGAACAAACAAGTTTCAAAGCCAGCTTGCTTGGTGCCAGCAGCAGCTGCTGGTCAAACAAGAGATCCCAAAGTTCACCCCTCTGTGCTTCTCTATTGGAAAAATATTATTAAGCATTCCCACCTTACCAAGCACAGGATATTGATGTCAAATCACTTGTTTGATCAAATCAGTTGTATGGACATCAGTCACTAAAGATGAACTTCTTCAGCATCTCAAAAAGCAGTGTTCTGGCTTAGCTTGTGTATCACATCCCTTTCTCCTCTGTACTGGGGAACTCAGCTGAACTTTATCTTGTTGGAATATCCTGCCCGAGTCTGCAAAGTGAAGCACTGGCCAAAGCCCCAATTTTTCTTTCTTTGCTAACAGAGACTACTGAAGTGTTGCAAAGAAGAGCTTTCTGCTACAAATAATTTTTGGAAAAAATAATTTTGAAGTAATTTTAAACGCTAGCCAAATCGTGTATTTTTAGAATTTCATCAGTCTTTTTTATTTCAGCTTGTTGTCTAGTAACAAAATGACAATTTTTGCCTATACACCTCTTACTTTCAAGCAGAAAATAGGATTTTTCAGATATTTGTGCAACAATCATGACAGGTTTGATGTAAAAATAAGGTGGCAGATGTGGTGAGCACAGCAGTGAGGTCTGTTTTGAACCCTGCAAAATGGAAACAGAGTTATCATTTCATATTTCTTGGATGAAATGTGGGGGGTTTTATATTTACCAGGCAAGTGAGGTCAGGTGGATCCAGAGGAGCTTGTGCATTATGCACAATGTTGAAGACAAAAATTAAGGCTGCTAATTTTTGGTTTCCTCTACTTGATGATGTGCACCATGATATGGATGAGCTGTGAATGCTGCATGTTGGGGGGAGTTCAGCCCTGGAGACACACGAGCTTCTCTAGAAGCAGAACCAGTACCAGGGATGCATCAACAAGAACATTCCCAGCAGATCGCATTAATTTTTAGTAAATACTCCAAGGGACCCTACCTGAAACTACACACTGGGTCTGATCTGAATGGCTCCAGGTGGCTCTTGGGCTGTTACCAGTCCCATTTTGGTGATAACAACTCCCTTGTCCCAGTACCTGGACCATCCCTTGGGTTGACTCACCTAGGGCTCCTTGCTGGACTAACAGTCTGCACCAGGTCTACTCCCATGTATCAAAAGCAGGAGCTTGTTCTCCTCCCCAGCCCAGTGTCTAGCTCGGAGACCCCAGTGTGGGACAGAGTGATTCCCAACTGTCACTTTCTTCTCCAGGCATTTACTGTGTGTCACAGCTCAAGAGATGGTAGCTGTGGTGCCAGGCAGGCAAGTGCAAAGCTCAGCTTAGACAGTCTGCCTGCAGGGAAGCTTTGTGCAAAGTTCAGACCTCCTCAGACTGAAGTGTCAATCTCCCCTAGACCATCTACAGGAGTAAAGGTCTCTTATCTTCAGAGCTACACCCATACTTATCTTACCTCATGCTGTTTGGTCTTCAGCTCCTCTAGACTGAGCTTCCCCATGCTTTATTGCACTGGCAGAGATCACTCTTTCCCACCTATGAGTTGCCTTTGTACCTAGGCAGGTATCTCCATTCCCAGGAGCTGAGGACTGTCTGCAATGTACTTCTATCACTGGCCCTTCCTCCTCACCATAACCTAATGACTCCTGAGTCCTCTTCCAGCACCACCACGCTGCATTTACATTCCAAATAGGTTAGATTCAGGAACTCTGCTTGGGGACTCGTTGATGCCTCTTAATATTAGCTGCTCTGAAGAAACTATGAGACAAAGCATGGATCCAGGGAAAGCTGTGGACAGGAGCCACAGTGTCAGCCCTATGCCACCAGACCGATGGTACCATGCGGTTACTGGGTCTCAAAAGTGACCACAATCTTGATAGTCGCTTACTACTCCCCCTGAGGATCTTGAATTCCTCATGTTTCCACATTTGAGGTCCTTCTTGGAAATATTTCCCTTGCTCAGACTTCCTGCTCTGCTCTCCACACTGCTCTCTGCTGTCTTCATCTTCAGGGAATTTTTAAAACAAAGGAGAGGTGAAGGCTGTCTCTGGACAACTCTGTTCTTTCCAGCCTCTGGATGGCAACAGCACACAGAGCAGGGCAGCACTGCAGGTGAAAGTCTCTACTATGGGTGAGGGTCTAGTGCCAAGAGCTCTGTCCTGTTTTATCTGTGCCAAGAGCTGAATTTGGCCCAGAATTGGCACAACTTGGTTGTGCTTTCCGATGGTTCCTTCCATGCTGCATTACCTCCTGCTGCACACTGAAACTATTCAGACAGATGGTATTTGAGTATTAGCAGCCCTTCTACTTCTGCCTCCACTGCAATTGCTGCTAAGTCTTTCTGATAGTCTTTTAAATTAGGAAGAGATCAAATAGGTACAAATGCTTAGGATGCAGTGTAAAATAGCAAGCCCTTAGGAAACATTCACCTTCAGCCCTGAATGTGGGTTCAGCTGGTGTGGAATGGTGCTATTTGCAAGTACTTTTGTTTATTTTTTGTGGCCTTCTTGGAGGGGCGTGGGAGAGGAGGGGAAGGTGTGAAGTATTATTGGAAAGCACTTTAATCCACAGTGCCAACTGGTCCCAACGCTGGGGCTTGCTGAGACTGTTCTGGCCAGTTCCTTAGATTAGGAGTGCCTGGTGACCAATTTAGCTTCTTGGCCCACCCAAGTTATCTGTTTCAGTGGTAAGTAATAAGTTCTTTGGTCTTACATCCTTTGATTAAAACACTGCCATCGCTATGCAAAATACCCCCCTAGCTACATTAAAAATTTCCTTAATATTTCTTCTTTAAAGAACAGGGAAGACCAGACCCTTGTGATGGTCTCTGTCTGGTACTTCAAGGTATGAGCAGAAGAAACCTATAGGTAGAGCAACAGTCTTCATTGTGTTAAACGTGGCCTAAGACAGAGCTTTGAAAGCCCTTAAGATGCCACTGTTCCTGGCTGCAGCACAAGTCAGAGACTATGAGGCTGATTTTAGTCTTCAGAAACAAAATATTCCAGACAGTAAAAAAAAGACTTCAGTTCCTTTCCTGGAGCTCCTCCTAGTTCTGAGTATCAAGAAGAAAAACACACACAGCAGGGACTATAATTAGAAAGGAGCATTGCAAGAAAAGGAGTGAAAATTGCTCTGTCAACCTCAGTTCTGTTTAGGCTGTATCTACTTTCTCCATAATGTGCTTTGTCAGTAATACTACACTGGGCTTATAATGGCTGCTCAGTCTAATACTGATAGGAACAGCAATGTCTTCGCCTGGAGCCACACTGAAATCAAAGGTTTCAGTGTTATCTGTAATAGGAAAACGAGCTTCCATTACCCTGGTACTGTCCTGCAATGGAGCAAGCCCCACCACCTGCAGGAAAACTAAAGGACACTCAATTCTATTTTTTTAATGAAACAATAACATCCCTCTTCTGTGTACTTGGGTTCATTAAATAGGGCACTTTTCACAAGTGCCACTCAGCCTATGTTCAGAAACCCATGCAGCACAACACTTCTTCACTTCTGCTCTGGCAGAAGAATGAAAAAGCTCTCTTGCTTTTCTGCCTAGCCTTGAGAATCTCCCGAGGAAAATCTAGATGACACGACCCACAGTGTTGTGTCCTGATGAGGGATCAAGTAATATAGGTGTGGATGTTCCCTGCTGCAAGTGGCCACCAGCCACGTGGGATTTCTCTGGGTATTATTCTCACTGCAGAACCCAGGCGTGCTCACTGACTTACAGCCAGGAGCACCATCTCAGTCTGTAGCCACTACATTATTTTCTTTCCCAGATATCTTATGGCTGGCAATTTCCTCTTGCATATTTCAGATATTTGGGGAGATTTCCTGAGAGCTGTGGTGGCTAACAGAGCCCTGGCAGCAATGCTTTGCAGTGGGTGGAGCAGCTGACGAGACAGCTGAGTTTGGCATGAATTTTTGCACAAAAATCTTCCCCTCTGCTGCTGCTGCAATGGATCACATTGTTTACAATGTTCTGTTCCTTCCTTACCTGCAGCTATATTTTACTTAATGAAGACAATCATTGTCTTTACATCATAATGTTGTAACACCAGGTTTGTTTTGTGATGCTTTGGCTGTGATTGCTTTTCGGACCTGCTAAGAGTGTCTTTGTTGTTTTACAGATTATATATCCTGGGTGTATTTCTCCATATTTTCATTACTGTTCCTATTGCATTCACAGAGCAAAGCTTCTTCCTTCAACTCTCCAAGAACATCTTTGCATTCCCATGAAAGACTTTGCAGCTTAATTTAGTACCAACAGTATTTGTCTTAAGGTTTTGAAGGTAGCAAGATCAAATCCAGAAGGAGTTATGTTTTTATTAAAAAATAACTCTGGCTTCTTACTCTCTGCATGTCAAATGGATCACAACAGTAGCACTTAATTATCTTTATCTACCCCTCTCCTCTCTTCTTAGCATATTTAAATAGCTTGTGTGCAAGATGCAAAACTTAATCTTCAGCAGGTGCTTGATCTTTCAACCCTTTTTTATATGAGAAGCTGAAATCAGAGTCACTGAAATTGGTCTGATAGTGGGTACTTCTCTGTGTCTGATCAGCTCCCGGATGGTGCAGGGGTAGTGCTGGGGGTTTACACCTCTCTGCTCTTCCCTGATGATACACAGAGGAGTGAAATATTCAGCCTGCTGAAAGTCTCTGGGCTGAAAGAGAAGACTGGAAGCCTCTCACTGAAAGCAAAGAGCTGTGACACACAAGTGCTTGGAGAGGATGGTGCCTTCAAGGCTGGAGAGTTGGGCGGGGAGAAACTTAATGAAATTCAACAAGGGCAAGTGCAGAGTTTTGCATCTGGGGAAGAACAACCCCATGCACCAGTACAGGCTGGGGGCTGACCTGCTGGAGAGCAGTGTAGGAGAAAGGGACCTGGGGGTCCTGGTGGACAGGAGGATGACCATGAGCCACCAATGTGCCCTGGTGGCCAAGAAGGCAAATGGCATCCTGGGGTGCATTAGAAGGGGGGTGGT